>VYXF01009199.1:2256786-2387787 GCA_013397295.1 Polioptila caerulea | reverse complement strand
TTGGTTTTTTTGGTTTTTTTTTTTTTAATTTGGTAATTTTTCTGCCTTTTTTTTTTTTTTTTTTTTTTTTCAAGCTTGAAGTTGCATTTTAATTCCTTTCTGTATCTCCCTCTTTAATACAGGATTCAAGCTACTGTTATTTCATGCATCATGTCTCAATGAAAACATTCGTTCCTGATCCACAGTACAATCACAGAATCATTGAGTATTTCAGGTTGGAAAAGCTCTCTAAGATCATAAGGTTGAACTCTTAATTAAGGACCATCCTATTCACTGTTAAACTGTGTCCCCATGTGCCACATTCACACATTTTTGGAACAGTTTCAGGATACTGGCTTCACCACCTCCCTGGGAAACCTGTTCCAGTGCCTGACCACCCTTACAGTCCTAACATCCAACCTAAGCCTTCTCTGGCACAACTTGAGGCTCCTTCCTCTCCTCCTGTCACTTGTAGCCTGGCAGAAGAGACCAACTCCCACCTGCTGCACCCTCCTTTCAGGCAGCTGTAGAGAGTGATGAGGTTCCCCTGAGCCTCTTTTTCTCCAGGCTGAACCCCCCCAGCTCCCTCAGCTGCTCCTCACAGCACTTGTGCCCCAGACCCTTCCCCAGCCCTGCTGCCCTTCTCTGGACACACCCCAGCCCCTCAATGTGAGGGGCCCAGAACTGGAGTACAAGAGTAAATCTGTGGCTCACAATTTTAGCAAACAGATATTAATGCTTGTACCCTTATCTCATGCTGTTTCTCATTCTTTGGGCAAGAAGAATAAGCAGATGGACAGCTACCCTATACCTTTTTTTTCCCCAAAATGCTCTTCAAACTTCTTAAATAATCATTATTACCAAAAACATGNCCCTTCCCCAGCCCCACTGCCCTTCTCTGGACACGCTCCAGCCCCTCAATGTGAGGGGCCCAGTACTGAACTGGAGTACAAGAGTAAATCTGTGGTTCACAATTTTAGCAAACACATATTAATGCTTGTACCCTTATTTCATGCTGTTTCTGATTCTTTGGGCAAGAAGAATAGGCAGACGGACAGCTACCCTATACCTTTTTTTTCCCCAAAATGCTCTTCAAACTTCTTAAATAATCATTATTACCAAAAACATGACAACAGTTAGGTTTTTGTGACTCACGCCTTTCATCCATTTCTCCATTGTGTCTTGTCTCATTCTCAACTTATTATCTCAGAATAAAATTACCTTATTATTCTGACTTCTTATACTTATTATCTTTAGTACTGCTAAATGCTAGCAGTACGAATATAAACTGTCATTCCCCTCCAGAAAACAACAAAAAAATGACTGATAAATTCAAGTTTTTCAATAGTTATCTTTGAACCAAATTAATCTTCTGGAACAGGAACTTTACAAGAGTGTTGGCTGGAAATTAATTTCAACAAACTCTGATTTTCCTCTCTCCTCCTTGGTATATTAAGTCTAGTCGTCTAGAACATCAGGCATTTTGGCTATTAAAACGTCTTGCTTCCTGACTCCTGTCTTTCCTAATGAACTGTCAAGTCATCTGTTCTGCCCATGGTCATGATTTACTAACCATAACTGATGGTGATATTTTATGACATGCATTTTTCTAATTTGGATGCCATTTCCATATAACAATTTTACCAGGGCAAACCTTATGCTATTGGTAGACCAACAAGATTTTAACAGTATCAAATCAACTTTTGAAATCTGTTTGAAAAATCGGTGTTTCATTTAAAAACAAACAAACAAACAACCTAACCTTCTCCTGTAACCATATATCAGAATATTCAAGGCTGAATTTTTCTGTTAAAAAGAATACAGGCTGTCACATTGCATAAATATCCAGAGAAGAAAGCCAATATCAAAGAATCAGATGTCTGTTGGAACTAAGAATCCAGTTGAAATCTCTTGACGCTTGTACAGAAATCTTAGTTGTAAACAGCAAGTAAGCTCTCACATTAAAGGACACATTTTTAATATTATTATTTTTTCTGTACCAGAGCAGCTCATATATAATTAAAATATTATTTGATAAGAAAATCTTTTCTTAAATTCTTTCAAGTAATATAAAATGGCTTTTTTCACTCTTGACATGTAAGATTAGATATTGAGATAAGATTTGAATACTTTATAATCTTGTTAGAAGTAGAAGCCTACTTGTCTAGGTTTTATTTGTATTCTAAAAGTTTTTAGCCAATACCACAGCTAAATGCATGAAGGAGAGACACAACAGTTCTTTGTCAAACACAGTGTATGAAACAGAGACTATAAATGCATGTGTGTGTGTGTGTGTGTGTGTGTGTGTGTGTGTGTGTCTGTGTTTGGACATGCACAGGTGTGTGTGAGAGAGAGAGAGAGAAAATCTTCTTTATAGTGGTGAAATGCAGAAGTATCAACTAAGAGTCATGGCAAGATGGCAACAGCATACATTCAGCTGTTTTAAGCTTACACTTCTTACATAAAACAGATCAATGCCCTGGGAGCATGATATTTCACAGACAGCTTTATTTAAAACTTTTAAAATAGGTTGATTGATTAATCAAATGGTATTGCCAACAAAAAGTGCAAGTCTTATTTGGATATGACATTTTTATCTTTCTAGCATGCTGAGTTCCCCAAAAATGAGGATGACTCCCAAATATTATGCTAAGAGTATTTTTTCCCCTTTAGTTTTGAATATATTTTACATGGAATCAACCCAGACTATGGAAGAAAAATTGAATTACTATCTATCCTCACACTGATGATATAGCAAAGAGCTAGTTCATCTGCCAGCAGAAGCTTTTCTCTTATAGTTAAATATATGATGATACAGCACTTAGAGATGTTAGCACTTCCTAATCTCAGCACTTTGATCAACATGAAGATAGTCTCACCATGCTTCCACAGTGTTATAAAAACCTGTAAATGACCAGCACCTGTAGCAAAATAATTTCTACAAAGTAAATATAAATGGCATCTACTGCTCAGAATATTTTAGCCTTATTGCAGGAATTTGAAAGGCATATTCTAAGCAAAACTGCTGCTGTGATAGCATTTTTTAGAGGCTTGTGGGAAATTAGAGGTCTATCAATGACATGCATCATCACTTCAAATGAACTGTGGAATCCAATAAAATAAGTGTTCAGATTCCACATACTTGGAAGTGGGCACAAAAATGTTTAATTTCTCCTGATTTCATGCAATGGTTTTTTCATTATGATACCATTTTTGGGACTTCTGAAATTGGAAAAACTAAGTAAATAGGCTAAGCCTTGAAATAGCTTGGTAGGAGGGAAACATGGCATAGGAGGACTGAAGATTATGCCTGACATATTACTTGAATAATGAAGTTCTATTTCCATGGTAGAAGTACTGTCACACTTTGTCAAGCTTAACCAAGATGCAGGGCCTATGCAAATGCATAAGAAAGGATGCAGGACAAAATCAAAGTGCTCTGATCAATGTCCTCTTGTAGGGGCGTTTTAGCAAATTACTGCACCAAAGCAAATGTCCTGCCTAATGCAGGAAGCTTTCTGGTTTTTAAGAGAGAACTGCTGGTCTAGCAAAACCACACAAACACCATCTTTTCATTAGGAGCTTAAATTATTGCTTCAGAATGCAAACTAAAAATGCTAGAACATATTTCCTTTTCATCACCTCCTCCACAGGGGCAGTAAACTTTGCTTCAAAAAAGGCAGGGAGAGCTGGTGATAGATGTGTCACATCAGCCTAGCAAGATTCACCAGAGGACGTGCATCAAAACCCAAAGCATTCAGTATTACAAGGGTGGCCAGCACCGATAAGGAAAAAGAAAGGAAATAATTATTTTTTAATCTGCTTAGCAAAGATGGCAAAAAATGTATACTATTTTCTGGATGACAAAGATACAGACCAATGTGCTAGTACATCTGAAAAAAAGCCCAAATCAAAAATCTCTTTGGAGTCTGAGAAATCACTGCATTTCACTTTCATGAAAAACAATTCCCATAGAAAACATTTTTTCCTTGTAGGTAGTTTCTACTCTGGCACCACTCCTGAAATGTATATCACAGCCCTGCAGATATATTTATGTATTAAGTTTTCAATAATTTAATGTTGCAAACCGTTTAAATTATTTGTTAATTTGGCATTCATCACATAATTTTCCCTAATATTGATGTAATTCTGAGGCTACTGAACTATTAAAATTTCCATGTATTTTAAACACTTGTTTCTTTTCTATTAAATTAGTCCTGCTGCAAGTTAGTTATAATTTCTTCATTACTTCTTTCCTTCATAAAAGAAAACATAATAAATTTCTTTTATCATCCTTGCAGAGAAATATGTAGAATGAAGAGTTTTGCCAAAGAAATACTACAAAAGAAGCTTCAGAATTAATCCTGGCTGTACTGAAATGAAATGCATAAGCCAAGTGCGGCCCTCAACTTTTGGCATATATGTCTGTCATCTGAGTCTAACAGATAATCAAATGCCATATAAATCTCTCTCTTTAAACAGTAAACTTTTTCTGAATGTTGTGGTTTGTTTTTTTTAATAAGAAACAGGACTAGCATATTTTGTCAAAATTACTGCAACCAGAAGAATATTTATTGATAATACTAAAATATAATAATTATATGATGATTACATATTATCTTGAAACTACCCTTTTACAGAAGATTGAGAGGATATTACTGTCATTAATTTGAAAGATTCTGGTATAAACAATGTATAGAAATACACTAGAATTATTAAAGTACATCATGGTTCAATACACACAGAGATGACATGAAGAATAAACAGATTCAAGCCAGAAATAATTATTTCAGTGCACTAAAAAAAATGCAGAATTTCTGACATCAGAATAGAAATTCTTGAAAAAAAAAGTAAAAAGTTTTTCAGTGCAATTAACTAATGAAAAAAAACAGGTTTTGCATTTAGTGGCTTTTATGGTTTTTGTTCCCCAAGACCCCTTGATATATACCAACCTTTTGGTCTAATTGAGATTTTAATTCTTTAGCTTTGTAATACCATGTGATTCTTAAATGCATTTCATAAGTTTTATGAAAGCCACACATTTGCCACAAAAATCTTTAAAAGTGGTTGTTTTTTTAAGGTCAAGTGATGGAAATTAAACAACTTCTGGAATCATTTTAACCCAGAAAGGATTGACTAAATTTAAATGGAGGGAAAGTGTTGTCTGGGGAATAATTAAATTGGAAAAATTGTCTTTTATGTCTAGAAATTCTCATGCATTTTCCTGTGAGGATTCTTTTTACTCTCTCAATGGCTAGACTAAATTTTTTTCAAGTCAGGACGCAGAAGCTTTAGGAAAGTAATTTACAAAAATAAAAGTGACATTTTGGAAAATTTAGGAAAAAAATTAGGAAAAAATGACAGTTCACTATAAAGAATAGCAAATAAAATCTCCATTAGAGTACTCAGGGGAATAAAGAAACAGAAACTAAAGACATTGCATTGTCAGCCTTTTTACCAAGAAAGTTGATTTAGGGCACACCATGTACAGCCATCCTAATGGCTTCAGTAACCTCAATTGTCTCTCTGTTCTGACCAAAACCAGCCATCCTCATCAAACTTTGACTGTAGTGAATAGCTAATATGAAAATAAGTATATTGTATGAAACCATAAATAAAGTTTCCTATATCACAGTATTTAAATGATAGTTCTTGGTCCTTCAATTTTCTCTGTATTCTTCTGTGGAAATTCATAAAAGGGCAGAGTAAATTTGGTCAGTTTTAAGGATAGCAACTAGCTGTGTTTCTGAAAGATCTTTGTCACAATGTTAAATGAAACGTGTCATTCTAAGTCTCTTGAAATCCGTACTTAGAATGATTACAGAAAAGGTTTCAGACAGTATAAATTGTCAACAATTCTGTGAATAAGTAATCTGTTGATATAATAATCTTCTTTTCTCTTTTAACCCCCAAAAGACAATTGTAACATGTAAGATGAATTTTTAATATTGACAGCTAAGATTCAATACAAATATTTAATATTTTAAACACATATCTGCTGCATCAAATGCAGCACTCCAAATGTCATAAGCTTAGGGGTATTCATACTTTCTGAATTCATTTTGTCTGCGTCAGATTATTTAAAGACTTTAGCAAGTACCTTTTTTTAGAAGATTTTTCTTCTTGTTAGAACTGCTTTATTACCCATCTGTTCTTTAAATAGTTCTTAAGAAAGCAATTCCAATTTAATTTCCATTTCCAGTGAATTAATGATATCTTCTGTGTAGAAAGCATGATGTGTGAGAGTGAAAAGGAATTCTATTTAAATACCCCAATGTTATGGGGAAGCATACATAGTTATCATTTTTCTGAACTTTACAGGCCCAATTCTCAAATACGATCTTTTGTTCACACTTTTCTTATTGGAAAGCCTTGCCATTCCTTAATGGTTAAGGACAATTGCGTTTCATTTGTGGCTTTAATTTTTTTTTTTTTTTTAATTATTTTCAACATTCATTTTATTTGAACAGAAATATCCACTCATACACAGAATTCCACACAGAATAGAACTGTTAAGGTCTTGGCAGTATCTGACAATATGGCATTAATGTTTCATCATTTCATCATTTCTACTGAAAATATTTTGCTAAATACATAAAATCATGTAAGTCACAGCTAGTCAGATAATTTCAGCTAGCACAGATAATTTCCTCTTTAGCTCCCAAGAGCTGAGATCCAAATTTGGAAGAGCACAGGAAGGACATCTGGTCCAGAGAGGGACCACCAGGATGATTAGAGGGATGGAGCATCTCTCCTATAAGGAAAGGCTGAGAGAGTCTGCTTTTTTCAACCTGGAAAAGAGGCAGCTTCAGGGTGACCTAATTGCTGCTTTCCAGTACATGAAGGGAGCTCCAAGAACACTGTTTACTAGTGACAGGAGAAAGGTAAATGGTTTTAAACTGAGAGTAGGTTTATATTAGGTATTATAAAATAGTTCTTTACTGTGAGGGTGGTGGGACACTGGCACAGGTTGCCCAGAAATGTTGTGGCTGCCCAACTCCTGGGAGTGTTCAAGGCCAGGCTGGATGGTTCTTGGAGCAACACTGTCCCGTGGAAGGTGTCTTGCCTATGGCAGGGCTGGAACTAGATCAACTTTGAGGTCTTTTCTAGCACAAGCTTTTCTTATACTTAGTATTTTTCTTGAGTGTTTTCTCTTTTCTGAAATAATATTAGGAATTTGAAAGTGAATGGGATTTACTCAAACAAAATTTTCCCTGATGTTCAAAGCACAACTGGACTTTTGACCACTATTCAAAAATGTTGGAGCATAAACAGTTCATAAGAACTTTCATTGTCTTAAAATATATTTCAGATCCTTTTGATTTTACTGGCTCATACTATAAAGACTGTTTTTCAGTTTAATTTGTAGCATTTTGTAGGTTTTAAACCAGAAGAGATCCTATTTTAAACCTTAGAGCACTGTAACAAGTGTAACTTTTGCATTTTATAGACAAATCAAGAAAAGCAAATAAAAAACAATCCCAAACCTCCACCAATAAAAACAACCATGAGTCACCTCTGAGTCATCTCAGTTTGTGAATATCCAATATTCAGATTTTGCATTATATAACCAAAATTGTTGAGTACTTGCTTTAGAGGACTAGAGCTTCTAAACAGTTATTAACAAAAACAGAGGATATTATTATGAAAGACTTAAAAAAAACAGACAAGACCAAAGTGAACAATTACATTATCACCTCATCAGCAAGTAACATTAGAGAAATGAATCCTTATTGAAATGCATTCTTTACAGAATCTTTGGGATCTGAAAATATAAGATAAGGCAAGTATAAGCCCTCATTAAGTAATAGATTTACTATCTGTGTACTCATTAGATTTCCTGTGCTCAAGGAATTGGCTGGTTCAGAAGATTTTCAGTAAGTTTTCTGATTTGCAATGAACAGATAAGTACAGAATGCTCACTTCTAACTTAAGTACAGAATGCTCACTTCTAACTTTAAAATAAGACTGACATATGGATGCCAATTGACACACCTCCTCATCTGCTGCAAGTCAAACTTTTCCAAAAATGGGATAAGACAGCAGAAAGACCAGTATAGTTTCTTAAAAGGTTGTAAAAGTATTCCTTGGTTTAAATCATAGCAATATTATTTTGCACTAGTTATTTGATTCAAAGTGCTGCAATGACTACAACAAAGATAAAAGCAAAAATTAGAAAAAAGCCATTTCACATCAAAACCCTGATAACACACTTCATAGTCAGCAACTAAAAACATAAGAGTTCTAAGTGGTAATTGAACAATGTATTTTAAACCAGATTAAATTCTTAATTTTTGAACTTTTCCACCCCATTTGTTTATGTAGCTTTAAAGTAAAAATAGCCATCAAACAGAATACTTCTAAAAAATTAACAATTAAACATTCAGAAATGCTTTTAGGAGCCTGTCAGTTTTATATCAAACAATGCATTTTTTAAAAATAGAATGCAGACTGAAAATGATAAAAGTCCCCAAGAAGCAAAAATTCTCCAAAGATTTAGAATAATTTGCTTTATCGGTAAAAGTGCCATTTTTAACAAAAAGAATGCAAATAAAATTACTTAAGGAAGCTTGAAATTACTTGAATTACTTGAAATCTCTATAAAATACACTGATAGTCATAAATTCAGGTTGAAGATTAAAAATTATGAACAGGCAGAAAAAATCTCTGAGGTCAGTAGTGTATGAGTGATTGAATGCAAGATTTACCCTAGTGAAATAAGGGATTAAGCCCTAAAAAGCAAAACAGACCAGCTTCAATTACTTAAATGCAGACATACATGTTTTTATATAAAATAAAACTCTACTTACTCCTATACCTATAGAAAGCACACTGACTTTGAAGGTATGGTGTGTCATGACTAAAACAAAACAGAGATCATGACCAAAGATAAGTAGGTTAATAAACAACACTAATTTTTTAGAAAAGGTGCATTTTTCTGCTACACTCATAATTTATCATCCTGAAGAAGAAAAGATTGTATTGTCTAGTCAAAGCTCTCCAGACCATCAGAAAACTCATCAAGTATATTTAAAATTGTTGAAAGAAGACTGCATGTTAATTCATCTGAGGCACTCTTTAGATAATTGAGTTCCATTTTGCAAAAAAGTCCCTGTACAGAACAAACACCTTAGACCTGGCATGACTCCTAAGGCAGTCTGGGAGTTTTTTTGTGCTGCTCCACGACCGTTCCTGTTGCAGCCATTTGGTATCGATTGTCATAGATCATTTCTCATCCTTAAGTAGGTTCATTTTCATTCCTGGTACATTAAGTACTGTTTCAACCTCAATCTGAATTGCTGTTTAATAAGATAAATAATCATAAGAAGTAATTACCCAGCATTTAAGCTGATTTGTAGCTGTTGCAGTGAGACAGCAAGATTATCAGGAATATTGCATACATATTTCTATTCCTTTGCCTTCTATCTTAGAGAAGAAATGGTTTTAAGTTGTCTAAACTTGGACTAAGAGACAGAAAATTGCAAAATTTCTCACATTCTAAACTTATATATCTCATTTTCCTCAGGAAACCTATTTAGTATTTCTTTTTCAATCCTCTAATCCATTTATTATTATCTAGTTACTAATAATATTTATTTACCTTGTGTTAAGAGCAAAATATTTTGATCAAAATATCAAAAATCTGGAATGATTCCCTAGAGCAGGTTACCCTGCCCCTATAAAGCATCAACTTCACCTACGTCATTTTTGACAAGAATTTGTCCTATCTTTTGTTATCACTGTCATTGGTAATAGAAACTTCACAATTGCATTATGCATTTTATTCAATCTGCAATTAGATATTGTTCCCTATTGGACTATCTGCATCTTTATCTCTGGAACCTGAGCTGCAACTTCTCGGCTGATCCACTTTGCATATTGGAAAAAATGGTGATAAATTGTCTACTTTTTATGTTTTAGAAGGTTTCTATATTGAAAAAATGATGGTTACATGTCTGCTATAGCTTTTTATGGTTTAGAAGGTTTCTATATTCTATGGGAATTCTATATTCTTCAAGGTAGACAGTCTTAAGTAGGTCAATCTATTTTCACAAATAAATTCACTAACCTCTTATTGTTCTCATTGCATATCTCTAGACTTGCCAGTAGCTGCACATATTTCTAAATCAGTCACACATGAAGTATTAGGTATTTTTTACAACTGAGAGCTACTATTGTACAAATTAGTTAAAAAATATTTTGTTTTCTGTATTTTTGCTCTGTCCAAAACCTTTGAGTTGTACATCTTGGGATATTCCTGTTTGGGCAACAACATAGCTTTTACATTTAATTTTTACCTTGTGATCTCATGAGCTCTTTCTTGGCATCTCTCACCAGTGCAGTTTGTTCTTACGTCAGATAGTATTTTCAGGTTATACATGTTGGTTTACATCTTTTTCTCTCCTATATGATTGCTCCAGTTAATTTCAAAATCTGAACTATCCAATATGCTTAATTCTCAGTGAGGTAGCTGTGATCTGCAATTTAATATGAATCTCTCAATTCGATTATGCATTGGGTTTGCATGGCCAAACTTTGTTCGTGGGGAGCTACAGTGAATAGCTCTGCGAGAAGCTGCCAGAAGGTCCCTCCATGTCCAGCAGAGCCAATCCCTGGATGTACTGCTGGCCAAGGCTGTAATAAGGAACTGTAGCAGAGCCTCTGTGATGACAGATTTAAGAAGAAAAAGAAAAGTTATTGCACAGATGTAATTGTGGCCAGAGAAGATCGGTGTGAGCATATGTGAGAGGGACAACTCCACAGACACCAAGGTCAGTGGAGGTGTGGAAGGAGGTGATCAAGGCACCGGAACTGAAATGGAGAGAGAAGCCCATGCTGGAGCAGCCTTTCCTTGAAAGACTGCACCCAGTGGAAGAGTGACCCACACTGCAGAAGTTTGGGGATGGAGTTCATGGAGAACTATCTCCTGTGAGAGGGACTCCATCTGGAGGAGGAGGAGGATTCCTCTCCAGGAGCAGCGGGAGAAAACCTCAGGTGATGAACTGACTGTAAACCCCATTCCCTGTCTCCTTTCACCACTGGGAGAGAAAGTAGAGCTAGGAAGGAGGGAGGGGTGGGAGGAAGGCATTTTTTAAGCTCTTATTTTACTTCTTATTATCCTGCTCTGATATTGTAGTTTAAATTCAATCAATATCTCTAATTTGAGCCTGTTTCACCTGCAATGGTATTTGATGAGTGATCTCTCCCAGTCCTTAACTCATGAACCCTTCATTATATTTTCTCTCCTCTGTCCAGCTGCTGAGAGGAGTGAGAGAGCAGCTTTGGTGGGCACCTGATATGTAGCCAGGGTCAAACTAGTACACATCATTAAATTCTTACTGAACGTAGCCACTAGAAATAGGTTTAGAATAAACATTTTACATTTTAACAATATTGGGTCAGTACACTCTTCCTACCTAATTAATAACTGCCGGCAGGTATTCTTAGAATGTCGTTTTCTAGCTATTTTTACATTTACCACCTAGTTCTATCTAGATCATTTTTAGATTCCTTTAAAAAGTCCAGATAGAAGTAGAAAATCAAAAGCATACTATATACTCCCTCTCTATCCACCTAACCATGCTGTATAAAGAGTATAAAATCCGCATTCAGATTTGTATGACAAAACTTATTCTTGCTGATCCCACTGGCATCCGTTCTTCACCTTCTTACCTGTCAGGGGCTTAAAATAATGTGAGCATTTATTCCAGAGTATTTTCTTGTCATGAAGATTCACTTTTTCTAATTTTATTCTTCATACAATGTTGCCTTTATTCCAAAGATTTTACAGCCTGGGTAAAATAAGCCTAGGGAGTTCTTTACTTTAAATATATTGACAAATAAAGTATTACTTAATCCTCAGTCTATTGGGCCATTGAGGCTATTCAAGAATCTAAATGTGACAGAATTAGGCAGAAGGTTCTTTTTTATATACTGAAATCTCATTAAAAGGTATGAAAGTAAAGATTAGTGTTCAACTCTCAGTGGGGAAAAGAGTCAGCAGTGGCATCCCCCAGGGCTGGAAATGCCTAGAAGGTTCAAATAGCAATTAGAAAAAATAATGGACAATATCTCCAGCAATAGATACTAAAATGTGTATTTAGACATATATGTTTTAATACCTCTAATGCAATGACTATAGATGCTGAAGCAGAAACAAAAGGATTACAGAAATCATCTGCTACATAGGACTACAAAGTACTCCACAAAATGGACAGGTGCCTGTGTTTTTCCCAGACAGTACTTTCTGTTGCCATCAATAGAGACAGGATATGAATCAGCACATAATTTCCATATTTTTAGGATAGAATTTTTCTATCCTAAAAGAAATCCACAGCAAAAAAAATAAATACTAGCAGCATAAGATGATGATCTCATTATCACTCAGGAGCAAGATCTTGGGGCAAAGATCGATCGCTAAAGATATTTGCTCCATACTCAGAAGTCTAAAAGGAAAACAAACATTGGTAATAGAAACTGTATGAAGAATAGAACCAAGAACATCACAAAACTATCATAAAACCCCATGGTTTTCCCACACCTAAGATTCATTCTGTGAATAGATTCTTTACTCAAAAAGAATATGCTATATTTGCTTAATAGTCCAAAGAAAATCAACAAAGATTTTACAAAAATCTTTTGTGGGAGCAATGAATAATGAAGCCAGGACTATTTAGTCTGAGAAAGGGAAGGCTGAGAGAAGGTTATGTAAAATTATGAAGGCCAAAAAACGGCATATAAAAATACTAGCCAGAAGTTAGGAAATTTAACCTCTAGGAGCAAGGTAGAAAAGAAAATAAAGGTCAACGTGCACCTTGTCCAACGTTTTCCACAGGATTTTGTGGATCTGAGTTTATATGGAGCAGGAGTGCAGAGAATTGAGAGAAGTTGCTAAATTAAAAAAAGAAAATATAAGAAAAAAAGAGTTAAATGTGATTTCTGTGCCCAAAGTGATTGCTGGTTGAAAAAGCTTTGGGAAAAATGTCCCAGTCCTTCTCTTGGCATGGCCTTTGTTTAGTGTTAGGGACAATATATAGAGGAATAAGAGCAAATCTTTACAGTTATTGATTCAAAGGAGAAAAAGTCTTCTATTACATGCAAATGAAGATCTGCGAAAAAAACAAAACTAGCCAACTAACTTGAAATTTTAGCAATGAGCTTTTTTTCCTCAACAGCCTTTGGTACTATTCATATTAACATAAGGTCCCATAATACTGTCACAACAATTGAAAAATTCTCCATGATTAAAGATCAGTGTTAGTAAGAAATCATGAGACTGTTGCACCATGAAAATACTGAATTTCAGTATACCCTGTGTTCTTGACATACTGCTGGAGGAAAGAGCCTTCTGAAGTAACAAACAAACAAATAAGAAGTTTATTTGTTTTTATATACATATGCTTTTCAGCACAGCTATATGATGTTTCTTCCCTCATTTCTATATGTCTAGCAAGGCTTCAGATATGCCTGAAAGGCAGTTGGCATGTATGCAAGCTAGACAAAGTGGGAGGTAATAGAGATTGGCAGAGGGAATTGTCTGAGGTTTTGGATAAATCTGCAAGAGCTGTCTCAATTAAGGGAGTCTGTCAGCTCCTTAGAAAAATGGTTCACTACTGAAGGTCCTAAGCAGATCAAATACTGTTACTGACCTCTCAGACTGTACCATGGAAAGGAGCACTTTTCAACTGATGCAGATCACTGGATTATAGTCTACCATCCTAGACAAACATCCCTGCACAGGAATACTCTGGTTTAGTGCAGAGTATCCAGAAATTACATTTCTGCAGGAGACATCAAAATGAAACAGACTCTTGATCATTTTGTAATCCTCAAAAACTTTGGATGTTGAACTTCATCTCAATACCTAGTTTCACACAAATTCAAATGGCACTTCCTCCCAGTGGAGTCTGGGCCAGCTGTGCATCAGCTATGTGTGAGGTTAACAGGCATCACCCACTTGGAGATCTGTATCTCAAGAGGAAGCTGATTTAGAGTCCTGAAGAGTGTATAGTTTCTAAATATACCTCCCAAATCAAGCTAGATTAAATAGCATCTTTTACAGAACCAAAAATTGACACTTCTGGAATTCAAAGTGTCCAAATATCCAACTGTGATTCATGAGAGCTAGTTCATTTTCCCAAATATCATTCTAGGAAGAATAGTAAGTTTCTTTGTTTTACACATTTACCACTCCATGGTACCCTCTCCAGTTCTATTACATGTCTGGTAAGAGACAGAAAATTACTCCAATAAAGAATGGAAGTTCAATTTTTATTTTTTTTTCTCACAATGATTTCTGATGGAAAAAAATCCTGAACTGTGGAATTCGATGCTGATATGCATTAAACTTTTAAAACCTGTTAAGTTTAAAGAGCAGTAGAGTCTCCACATTTTGGCCTATATTGCAGAATTTAGCTTAATGAGCTGCACTATACTCTACCTAAGAATGTGGTTAATCAGTGTCTCAGTTCAAGAACATGCAAAGTGCATAGAGGAGCATCTCTGGCCAAGCTAGGCTCTGAGGTACAAGTAGAGTCCCTCTTCCAGAGTACCATTTGTTTCAAGTACTCTTCTCATCCTACATCCATCCTCCCAGTTTCAGAGGGAATCACACAAAACCTGGGCTTCATCGAGTATCCTAGCCTTGGGATAAGAAAAGTTACGGATGAGAAATATTAGTGAGCTCTGTCCTAATATACTTCTTACCAGAAAACATCAATGAGATAATTTGTTCTGTTTAATAAAACTAGAATGACCTGTAAAAATACAATTCCCTGATTATTTTTATGTTCAATTAAGAAAAAAATCAAAGTTTTTCCATTAGGCATTCCGGTATATATCCTGTTTGATGCAAATTTATGAGTAATACTTCTACATTTCTCATTAACAGAGATATTTTCAGCATGCTTATGCTATCTGCTGTTCATATCCAATTTACCACATATTCCAAATAAGAAAAAAGAAAAAAAAAAGAACATATTTCAGGCTTTTACTGAAGCTAAATATTTGCACAAAAGAAGGTGCAAAGTATTTTAAAATTCAATGATTCTATTGAGATAACAGTAAGTGTCAGAAATATGCAGTGTTTCTAACAAAACCAGGAAATACTGATCAGCAAAAAAGTACTTTGGACAGTATCCTGCATGTAAAATTTTCGGCCTTAAACCCATGGTAATTTGCATCTACCATTCTCATTCTTTTTTTTTTTAGCTGATCGACTCTTTAACATCCTTTAAATATGGAGTTTAAAGACTGTTTTTATTTTACTTATATTTATTAAATATTAAATATATATTAAAGTATATTAATATATATTTAAATATATATTATTTCTATATTAAATATATAAGATCATAAAGCTCAGCAGCTTAAAATTAGGAATTCTCTTTCATTTACGTTTCTTTCCACATTTCTGAGATTTCATTCCTGTGAGGTAAGACTAACCATCTTGTTAGAAAGCAGTCAGGATGAAGAGTAAGATGCCTGATGTTAAACTTTTTGCCAAATGACATTCTATCTGAACTCAAGAGAAAGGATAACAACATTTTCTGCCACTCTGACTTTTGAGTAATTCACCTCGGCCTGTGAGGGATTAAGAGGCAAGGAGTTTCATGTCTTAAATTTTCAATCACTTTCTGTGATTAAGAGCTGACAACACAGTTTTCACAAACCTATTTTCATCTCACGATCAAAGCTGCATTTCTACAAGTTAAGATAAATGCATCTCTACACACATGATTTCGAAACTAATTCCTTAATAATAAAAAAAAAAAAGAAGTACAGTTTAAAGTAATTTTGGCAATGTGCTAAGGCCTTTGTGTGAAAGTTTTCTCAAAAACTCCACAGCCTCTGAATAATATTGCAGAAGAACTTACAGAGAAACCTCACACCAGTTGTACTAGGAACTGTTCAGACACGCACACTCCTGTTCCAAAAAGTTTAATTGCAAACAAGGAAATTAATCAGCTAAAAGACTGATGGAGACCAATAAATTAAGCTCAAGCAGCTCTTGAAGACAAAGTAAAAAGTAGGAGTGAGACATGGAATAGTAACTTCCTTAGGAAGCTAATAAAGAAAATTTACTTCTGTCCTGTGGAAGTAGCTATCAGTACACGTTTTTCCTTTCTAAAACCCTTATTTTTCCCACTTGTAAATGACAGAGCCATGTACACACTGTGATGCTCTTATAATAGTTGCTTATCCACTTGAATGAAAACAGACTAACACCGACTGCCTAGAAGGAGCAGCAAGAAACCTCTTATAAAAGCCAACTGTGCATCCTGTGCACTCAGCCACAGTTAGTGTTTACTAGCAACAATTTCCTTTCAGTTACATGCAGAGCTTTGGTGAACCTACCTTATTTCCACACCATTAACTTCCAAACATTTTTTTCCTTCCCACTGTCATTCACCATGATCTCTTCTGTGTTTTTCTGTCAAATCCAATAGCTTCTCCAGCAGTCTCGCTCTGTCTATCTCAGAGCAAATCCAGACCTTATTTCTTCTAAACAGCTTTTCTCTCATTTACATCTTTTTTTCTGAGTAGTTGGGGTAATACCTTGAAAATTGCTGAACATCATTATTCTATGTTCATCCAAAAGGTATGAAGTGTCCCACAATCCCAGGTATGGTAGGCAGAGGCAATTTAAATGGGTTACTTAAAGGAGCAAGACACGATGCTTCACTTTCCTGGGCAGCAGTATTATTGTGCTGAACTCCAAGCAGTTCATGGTTGGCAGTGCTCTGAAGCATGGGACTTTATCTTCTGTAAATAGGATTAGCAAATGAAAATATGTATTCTAGTTTCCCAGAGCAGGATTATCAGCAAACCAGTACATTTCTGTGATGTTCCTTTTAGCTCTATTTTCTGATGAGCACTAATACAGCTTTTGTTAATCTCTTCAGTGAAAAAATGCACATATTTGAACATGTTCTACATGTTTGATTGCAGGTTTAGACTCTCAATTTTAGATCATCTCTTTAGTTAGAATAATAGAAATCTCTGAGTCATAAATTTTCCTGTTAGAGAAGGAAAAGGATGTGTTGTAGAGTCATCACAAATAACAGCGCAACTTAATGCAGAAAATATATAGTCACTCACTCCACCATTTCAAATACTGTGTCCTTTCAGTTTTAAGGTATCCATTTTATATAAACATGTTTAAAAATAAAAGGAAATGCTGCTGCACAAGTTTTTCTTCATGATCCTCCTAAAAGTAGGTTTTGATAGTTAACAAATTTTGGTAAGTCCCTGAAAATGGTAAAACATCATCACAATTAATTAAGTGCTGGTTAAGAGACACTGAATTTGTCATCTGAAGCTTCATGGTATGCCTCCGAAACAGGCTGTGCTGGTTTTTGCTGGGGCAGAGTTATATTTTTCACTGTGGTTAGTATGGAGCTGTGTTTTGGATTTGTCCTGAACAGAGAGTTGATAATATAGAGGTGTTTTTGTTGTTGCTGAGAAGGCCTTACAGAGAGTCAAGGCTTCTGCTTTCATGCTGCCATGCAGGTGAGGAAGTCGAGGTTCCATGTGAGATTGAGTGGAGCCACAGATGGGACAAGTTATCCAAACCAACCAAAGGGATATTCCAGACCATATGGCATCATGGTTAGTGCATAAAGTGGGAGGAAGGACTTCTGAAGTGATGGTGTTTGTCTTCCCAAGTTATTGTTACACGTGGTGGGTCCCTGCTGTCCTGGAGATGACTGAACGCCTGTCTGCCCATGGGAAGCAGTGAATTAACTCCTTGTTTTGTTTTGTTCATGTGTGTGGCTTTTGCTTTCCCCATTAAACTTTCTTTATCTCAATCCGAGTGTTTTTTATCTTTTACCCTTTTTATTTCCTCCTCAAACCTATTGTGGGAGAGTGAGCATGCAGCTGCATGGGCCTTGGTTATAAAAGGAAGAAAAAATAGTGTGTATAAGTAACTCATTATCTTTCCTCATAATTTTTAAAACCAAAGCAAAACGTCCCTTTTCAGTACAACTAAGGGATATAATGTTCAAAACTGCCAGCTAATAGGCTAGACAATTGTTGAGTTCATTGCAGACAGTGTGAGATTGACAGAACAATTAGAAATGTGTAATAGGAGAATAAATGACATTCTCAGTTGTTTTGCCATCCAATCAGGTGAAAGCAATTTCCAATTCAAACCAGCACTAGGACCTAGAGACTTAGGGCAAAAATTCAAGTTACTGGATTAATTGGTTTAACAATTATCAGATATAGGGGAAGAAAAATAAATTGATAAATAAATAAATAAATAAAAAAAGAATAAAGAGTTACAGACATCCATGAAGGGAAATTTTTTTCAAAGCTTGGAATTAGAAAATTCTGTGTTCAAGGACTGACAGAATAACAATCTCCTTCTGGAGGAAAATATAGTAAGTAGACATGGACTTTAACATATTTAACAGCCTTCTAATTTCATATAATCACATCATTTTAAATATCACTTCAAAGAAAGAAGCAGTAAAATACATGTAAATTCTCTATCGATTCTCCTTTCTAAAATATCTTTTCTGGTCCCTATCCTCCTCCCGCTTCTTTCTTCATCCTAGCAATGATTTCTGCCTCTCACAATCTTGATTGCTCTGATGACCTCAATCAAAAGGCAATTATCCAGCAAGGATGGAAGGTAATTATTCTCATCAAGGAGAGATTGAATGCACCTGAATAGACAGCTGCAGTTCTTACAGGGATTACATTATTACTATAGAAACTGCCTCCATTAATTTGTGATGCATGTCAAATTTATGATAAAAACTTGATTTGTTTGCTAGACAACTACTTTTCCCATTTCATCCAAGACTCACTTTAAGGCAAGAGCAACAGTCAATTTTAAGTTACTTTAATATATAAGTGACAACTGTCAGCATGCAACCATCTGCTCAGAAGTGAATGACATAAAATCAGGAAAGGGAATTGAAGCTCCAAATAGATATACATTATATAATTCCTGACAGAGCCAAAAGCATGAATACTTCAGTCCAAGCTTGCCAAGATCCTGCTGTAGGGACAACAGTATAGAGACAATATATATATATAAAAGAAAAACAGAAAGGCTCAATAAGTAAATAAATTTAGTCACCCTGTTTATCTTCAGTTCTAGATGGCAAAATGTTTAATTCTAGGAGAGAAAAAATGGAAAAACTGTAAGTCATTATGAAAGATTTATATATACATCTTTTTAAGAGAGGTTGGCAAGCTACCTGGTCTCAGACCCTTGAGTCCTCAGATTTATAAGGTATATCTTAAGGGCTGAGCTTTGTCTAGAAATTTTGTGTAATGGTTCTAAACATTACATATGCTAAAATACTGCCTTCCTTAGGAAGAATTATAAGATTGATAAATTATTTCTAATATCAAAATTCATTACATTTAACAGGATTAAAAAAGGCTATTTCCCTTATCAATGCTTGCCTCCTAAAAGGTAAAAAGCACAGAAGACTGAACCAGAACACATTTGACTCTCTTACTGCTAAATTGTAAGGTATCTTAATAGAAAAACAGCCAAAAAATCTGTTTTTACATCTTATTAAAGGTTATTTTTCTGCATAGGTTACAACTATAAAACTTGCATTCAAATGCCAACAGAATATATAAAAGTTGCTTTTCTAATGCTAGTAGATTGTCATAAATCTTGGCAGTAAGGTCACACAATATTGTGTTAATTAGGTACATACATGGCTTATTTAATTTAGAAAATAAGGAATTTTCTATGGTAATCTTACACTCCTTAATTTCTGGAAGTAGAGTATCAAGTCCCGTTGACTTACTAGTCTTAAATTTATCTTTCTTTCTATAGTCGTCTTTTGAGACACCAAAGTCGCTGAAATCGTGTTATTTTGAAAGTGTATCACACAACAGTCTCTCTTTTAACCTGTAGTCTGAAAATATCAAATATTTTTCCAGCATCTTCAACTTTTCACCATCATCTCTGTCACCCTTCTGTCGTTCACTGATATATAAGAAAAGAAGGGAGAGGAGGAGGGAGTACAGTGTGATAAAAAAACCCCTGAGAACAGAAGGGGACAAGTATTTGCCCTGCCTATTGTAGAATTCTTTTTTCACATTTCGAAGTTAAAGACACAGCTGAGTTTTAGCCTGCAAATGATAGCTGTTCAGTTCAACTGGCTTTGCTCTTGCAACACGTTTTTCTGCTTTCATTTTTGGTTCTTTTTTATGTCACAAAAAAGTTTAAAGTGCAGTCAGAGTTCGCTTCCTAAAGTCTTTTTCACTGCTGACTAAACATACAAGTTCTGGTTAGGTTTCACTTTTTTTTTTTTTACCACTACTTAGAGCTGTGTGGTGGTTTCTACCTTGAAATTCTCATTGATCAGTGTCAGTTCACACATAAAATACCTTTTCTTTTTCCATGAAGAGAATAGCAGAAATGTATTGTATAATGCTTTATTAAAAGTTTGTGTGCAACAGACAGGGATAAAAGAAAACACAAAACTACTTTGCTTCCTGGGTAACTTTTGTATGAATAACTGCTTTTCAAATTACTTTTAGATTCATAATTCCTGTAGTTAAGTTTTGCAGGTTGCTAAATAACCGTCTGCACACACATTTGTAAATTATTGTCAATTTCTGATCTATCTATGGACAAACTCATTCCAGACATTGTGATATACTATATAGTGATCCTAGTGATTGAGACCTGTTTCCCTGTCTTAACTTGATATCAGATAGTCTCCTGAGAGACACTTTTCTATTTGGTCTTGATCCATGTGATGCAAGCTCCTTGTCAGGGCCGTGCAGTGTTTGTACACAAAAACTCTCCAATCCCTTTTTGGATAGTCACGGAGCATGGAGGAATTGTGCACTTAAGTGGCAAGGTTTCTGGATTTGCCTTAGTCTTCAGTTAGGAACTTATGGTTGATGGATTATTTTAAAATCATACTTTCCTCAGGCTAGCTTAAAGAAAAATGAAAAAAACCCCAATGTATTCAAAACATCCAAAATAGCTGACACAGTTACCAAAAAAAGGAAGATGTAATCAGTATTTAATCTGCTTGCCCTTTGATTAAATAAAAAAATCACTTTATCTAGCAATTTTGAACTTTGACATCTGTGGATTTTATTTTTCCTCCTGCCTTGTACCCCAGGGATCACCCCTGAAAGAAAATCTTGCCATGGCTTGGGTTTAAAATTAATTTCCATTTTGGAGCCCTGCAGTGTATCTAGAGAGATTTCATCTGTTTTTCTATAATCAGTTCACTTCTCTTTCATTCTCGTGATAGTCTGACCATCTATCTGAATCCAAACAAGCTTTCTTTCACTTCCTTAGAAAAGCACATTTCTTCTAAGACCAGATCAGTTCTTATACCTGACAGGCAAATTACCCATTCCCTGACTCAGTGAAGGTAAAAACTCCCCTGTCTCCTTCTGGTTTGGGTTTGGCCCAGTGTGGCTTTTTACATTACACAAATTGCAGTAGAACTGAGGTCCATTACTGATGGCAGCAGTGCAGTTGCTTCTTCCCTCTATTCTTCTGACATCATATCTAAGTTACAGGGAACATACCTAAGATTCTCCATGGAATCTTGCATGTCCACATTGATGAATACAGCGAGAACAAATACCTAAATGGGATATATTGTTTATAACTTGTTCTTCAGAGACATACATGAGTGAAATTAGCCTTTCTGACATGACAATGAGATTGGGAATATCAAACACCAGTCCAAAAATCCCTCCTAGGAGGACATTATGACACATAGCCTTTTTTTTCAAATTCCTACTAAGCTCTTGCAGTTGGCCAGTGAGAATCTTTTCTTTCCTTATTGCTCTTAGCACACTGAGGCAAGCCAGTATACAATCAGAAAAGTAACAGAAATGGCTGCTGTAGCAAATGACCTCTTTGAGAAATAGTGCAGTAAGAAGTTATCAATTTGGAGCAAACAGACAAAATTTGCCTGGGCCTCTGGAGACACCTGTTGCTGCATCAATTTGCAACATTTGTTGCTGCCAAACAGTAGTTGAGGTGTCTCAGGTAACCTAAACAACTAAATTGGTAATGGTCATCCTCAACTAGTTACGCGCCTGGATTACCTGCTTTTGATTCACCGATAAGTTCATTAATAAGTCCTGGGCAGAACACCCTCCATACAGAGACTAGTTTAAGGGAAAATCAGAATAAAGTGACTTCCAGGAAAGAGTACATGACCTAGGAGCACCAAAATTTTCACTTTTATATTGCCAAGAACTCCTGACAAGAAAATTTTATGGCATACTGTGATATACAGCTTTAAATTACAATTACCACTTGCATTGAATGTCTTACAAGAAACTTATCTGAATCTTAAAAGTTTATATATTTAAATAAACCTATAAAGACCTATACAAGATGCAGATTACTTTAAAAAACATACACTTGGAAAACATCAAAGCTTATAAGTAGTTTAAAAAGGTAATAGGAAAAAAATAGTAATAAACCACATTAACAGTAGGCAAAGCCCAAATTAGCATTTTAAGAGTCTTGGTTTTATTTTTGACCCTTACTAAGATGAGAAAAATTGAAAGAAAATAAACAAACAAAAGGAAAACATTCTACTTTAGATATACTGAGTTTTTAGAAGTCAATATGATTATGGGGCAAATGTGAACTTTCTACCATACTTTATATATTTGCATGTATGTTCTTTTGGGACTGTAATGTGAGCATGATGCTGCACCCTCTTTATTACTTTTCTAGTAATAAACAATAATGAACATATGCTACAAATATCTACTGTAGAAGGGCATGAGAGATGGATATAATGAACATACCAAGGGAATATATTTTAAAACCCCTATGTGATTGTAAGTATGAATAAAACCAATTACATAAGTAATGCCTACATCACTCATGCTCTGTTTTGCAGATCAACAGACATTTTAAAGTTCCAAGTAATAAGAACTTTCCTGATTGTTACCCAGGGAGGAGATTTCAAGCAGTCCTTTTTGAAAAAGCAAAAAAGCAACCAACATTTCTTCTTTGAGCTTTATTTCCTACATTAGAAACTGATAGCCTTTATAAAATTATTGACGAGCGTACCACAAAAGCCATGCTTCTTAGAAATATACTAATTCCTTGCTAGGCAGACCATCTGGAGCAGGAGATTAATCTTCAAATTCAGTCTCAGCTCAAATCTGAAGAGGCTAATACAAGCAGTGAGTGCTAAATGGAAGGAGGGAGTCGGAGTTTCACTACCAGACATAATTCACTGGTTTATAGCAATCACGGTTTACACTAATCTGTTTTCATTTGCTCTGAAGCCAGCTAAGAAAGCTAGTGAAGCCTGGCTTTAGCTGCAGAGCAGTCTGCAGCCTGCAGCCTGCCTGACCACAACCTGGCAAGCTCCTCTCTTGCCTTATCTTCATCATCTGTGTGGTTCTCTACCTGTCTCCAACATTTACTTTTTGATCCAATACGCAAAGCAAATATTTTGCTGAATGCTCCTTAAAAAAAAAAAAAAAATTATGTAACCTCAAATTTATGTGATGATTAAGGAAAAAAAAGGCTTATTCCTGCACACATTTTGTAGTCAGAATGACCTGAGTTTGAGCCCTCTCCAGTTGCATTAATTCTGATATTGATATGATTCTTCAAATTTCATTCCTTGAGCTAACTTAGGAGAGAAGACACCTAAAAGGGCATCGTTTTCTGCCAGATTAGTGAGCTAAAATTCCTTGGGATAAGGGCAGAGGAGTTGAAAAGGGAGGTGGAAGGGCTGCACGCAAGCAGGGAAGGAAGAGGGATCACAGGTAGCTTGAAATTGATTTTGAGCAGGGGACCCCCAGGCTCAATTGCTGCATTTCTGCAGAGGAGAGGACACAGGCAGCACATAATGGGTTTTACTTTTCTTTTTTGAGCTGTGCTGAAGATAAACTCAAGACTGAGGTGGCTGAAGAGACCTGGGTGACTAATGAACTGATGAGTCTCATGCATGCTAATATTGTCTTGTATTTCTTCTCTTCCTTATAACACCCAAATGTGCTTTCTGTTGGATCTTGTCTCTGGCAACAAGAAGTGATAAACATCCCAAAACTACTTCCTGCCACATAGCCTTAGTGTAGCAATGGCAGTCACCAAAAGTATGGATACAAAGTATGCTAGATGACAGCAGCAGAGGCAGCTGGGTTATTATATTAGAAAACTCAGCATGCCTGGAGCACAGGGTGACCCAGACTGAGGGACATTCAGCCTCAGAAAATGCAGCATCAGGGCATGATAGTTCTCACGTTTTACAATAAGATGGAGAAAATACATATAATGCCCCTAAGACAAATGCCTGGATGTCATTTTCCATCACAAAGGTTTTACTCACATATTTTAATTTGAATTTCTTCACGGAGAAGTCAGTAGAAATCAACGTTAAGTACACAACTGCTATTCCTAAAATTCTGATCCATAGCTGCGTACATTTCAAAATCTAGAAGTACAAATTCTCCTTAATCATTATGTGATTTCTGCAGACAGATAGTGTTATTTAGGGAAAGTGGATGATCTACAATACAGTGATGAAACAACCTTGCAAAAATTAACAAAATATCCACATCATATTTGAATCCATATTCATGGGAACTGCATTGAGAATAAACATCATGTCCACTCTCTCCAAATATCTGCTTATTTGATGTGGTAAATGAATTAAATACTCCATCAGGTAGCACTAAAAAAAAAGAGGTGTAACTGCAGAATTATGTGCAAACTCAAAAATACTTATTTCATACCCATTTCTTGTATGACAAACGGTTTAAAGAGTGTCAGTTGTAGTCATAACAACACAGAAAAATAAACAAATATTTTCTACATTGAATTAAATTATAAAATCAATTAGGTAGCATTACCCAAAAGAGTACTTATGAACAGCACACTTATATATTCTGCAAACCAGGAAAACTATCTCTAAAAATAATTTTGTTCTGCATGAAGGAAATTGAATAAAGCTTATTTATCTACATCTCTTTGTCTTCAAAATTATGTGTCTGTAGATATAGTACCATCAGCTTCTTGCAGCATCCCAAATATATTGATGTGGGTTAAGAGAAAGTGTGTTCTGTGCTCAATTTATCACTCTACATAGTAGTTTGCTCACCAGATGTACTGAACAGAATGTAGAACATCCACGTTCTACCTAAATTTATCCCAGTAAAGCATTTGGAGGTATTTCTTTTCTCTGCTTAGATTTTTCAGTAAATTTTGCTGAACATTAACACTAAGTATTCTTTCAATATTCTCTGGAGTTGGCTAAAGAGTTCTGCTGTTACTGGTGTGGAAGAGAAAGAATTTCCTCACAGACAAATGATTAAATTGCATAAACCTTATGTCCTGTTGAAATTCTCCAAATAATTCTGTGAAAACTCGACATTCATTTTGTCACTCTACATATTACCCTATGCATTCTTTATTACTGTCATACCTTTCCACCCTATATTGAAGTTTATTTGTGGTTCTCATCCTTCAATCACATTGGAAAAGAAATATGAGACTATCTCTTCCTGTTGGAGGGGAAACAAAGAGAAGAAAACAAATACACTCCATCTACACTAAGTCTGTTTATGATAAACAGGAACACATTAGGATGAGAGAGAAAAGAGAGAACCCTGTTAAGTGAAACATTTAAATTATATATATATATATTTATCCAGAGAATATGTGGAGGACTTCAACCCCAAAGGATTTCTCTTGGCATGGTCAGAGTAAGGTCCAGCAGCAGGCTTACACTACACTGGCCAGTTTTACCCGACTCCTGTCGAGTTTGCCAAGCCTGTTATCCCCCTCTTTACAATCTCCTTAAAACATCCCATAACTAGACTTACACATCTGACAAACCTCTGAAATATCCCATTTGCCCTTACCTTTGAGACCCTGCTGATCTTGTTTCCTCCATTGTTTTGATTGTGAAGCTCTGGGTAAATGTCTCCAATGCTATGCTCCACAGATTCTCTCAGTGTTCTGCAAGCTCTTGATCTATGGTAATGTTTCTGTAACTTCCTCATCACTTATGTTTTTGTATCTAAAGGTTTAACTCTTTACTTCTCATGATTCATATGATTGTTTTTTAAGTTGAATTGCCATTAACTGGATATCATCACAAATCAGATGCCCTTGCATTTCAGGTGTCCATATACCTTTTTATCATCCATATATCCTTATAATACTTTTTTTTTTCAAAACATAGAAGCACTTTTATTAAGAGTTTATGACAATTACCATTTTGCAGTCTCAAAACAGCAACAGTCTCATTGTGCAGGATTGTAATCTTAGTATCTGGATTATTTTCAAACTTACAAAGCTACTCCTCAAAATCACCCTATATATTTAAACATAAAACAGTGAAATGAAACACTCTCTTTTAGACTCTTCTTGACAATTAAAATATTTTCTTACTGATATTGCTAATTACACCAAAGAATAGGAGCAAACTTTCTTTGTTTTAAACTCTTTATTATTATAATGACTTATTAATTGTAAAGAACAATTACAAAAACAATCTTTTCCTTCACTTATGAAGTACCTGGTATAGTGGAGTCCTACTCTATGACCTGCTACTGCTGCTGCCTCACCAAGAGATATCACACTAAAGCAACACAAAACCCCAGTATCAAAGAACATGGCTACAGAGGATAGCTGGACTTCTCTCTGCAACCTTGGCCTTTGACCTTGCTGATACTGCTCTGCTAACCTGCTACCCTACTTCATTTTATCACTTCAATTTCCTATATTCTACTCCTCAGAACAGAGACTTTCTCTTACTCTGTCTGGTACAGAAGGGTTTAATCTCCACCAGGTCACTACAAAACAAATAACAGACTTTAACAATTATGAAAATGTCACTTTCTTTTTCCTTGGCAGAACTATATATAATAGCTTAGAAAAATGTCAAGGTTTTCATAGGGCCCTGTGTTGTTATTGTAATTTGTATTGAACAGTAGATAGAATTTCAGAAATTAATGATTTTACAGCATTTTCTGTCAGAAAGCAAAAAATATTATCCTTCACACCAATACAAAGAGAAAAAATATATAACAACCTGAGTTTTCAACACAGTACAGAATTCTGATCATCTCTGTAAAGAAAATCTTTCACCATCTTTAAAAAAACAGCATAGAATAATTAAAAAAAACACTATAAAAATCAAAGCTGAACCAGAACCAGAACACTTGATTCCAAGTTCTATAAGAAAAAGTCCTTTCTTCTCTTACTTACATTAAAGTTTAGTCATTCTGAACAACAAGCAAAGCCTGAGGATTATGGATGTCTCCAGCTCTTCTAGTGATGTGCCCTCGAGGAGTTATGCCTCATCACTCCTCACCAGCCAAAATCTTTGAGGGTTTTCAAGGACAGCGCTAAAGAGAGAGAGCTTGTTGCTATATTCTGGCCCAAAGGCACAGAGTGCTTGGGGCAGGTTTCTGTCCATTATCATCTTTGAATATTTCAGAAATTAAAATGGCTAAATAAATATGATGTCTGAACTATTTGACTACAAGGCATCACCAGTCTACACTTTCATAGTTTTGAATTTTACAGGAGATGTCATTCCTAAATACAATAAGAAAAAAAATTGCCTGTATTCTTAAACTGAATAAATATAAAGAGGAGATCTTAAGTTTTTGTAGCAATTTGTAGAGGTGGAAGAGAGGTAAGGCAATCAAAATCAAGAGGAAAAATGGGAAGAGTAATAGACAAAGAAGCCTAGCTGATGCTGTTACAAGAGATGATTATAAAAAGAAAGCCTATTCAAAAGGTTCTCTAATCTTCAGGATGTACATCCTGAAAGTTTTTTTGAGGTTTTTATGTGTTCCATGGCACTTAATTGCAAATTCAGTTAAAGAGTTTACAGAAAGTATCATCAATTATAATTATGACAATCAGATTCTTATTTTTAAATACATTTTTTAAAAATCTTTCTATTATTCTTTATGTTTCTTTAAATATTTTAGATTTTGTGTATTCACAGGTGGATAATACTCATTCTGGGAAATAAGATACCTAACAACTCAACTCTCTTAAAAATGTTTTTCCGTAAGAATTTATGAAGAAAACAAACAAGCAAAAAACAAAGAAATAAAATCTCTCTCTTTCCAGGGCCAGTTGAATATGTCCAATTAAAGGAATGCAAATTAAATAAAATGCAAATTTACAATCAAACCAAATTCACCCCAAGGTACTCTTTATTCTCTATCTACTTAGCTTCTCCAAAAATTATAAACAAAAGTTATTAAAAATTAAAAAAATATTTTAAGAATGAATGAGACATTAGAAATTTGAAAATATAATTTTATTTCTTAAGGTATTAAAAATGTCATTTTAGATAATTTAAAATATTTTCAGCTCTTTTTGGTAGCTCTTTATTGACACCAGCCTTTTCTAATGAAGTAAAAATTATCCTGCATGTTCCATTTAGACCCTATGCTACAGAAATAACTTCTCAATTGAAATTATTAATATGAAATTTATTGTTTCAGTTGTCCTGTCTTTTAGCATAGAAGCCTGTTCTCATAGAAGTGATGCAAAAAGCTGTTTATATCATCTAATTGTCATCAGAATGTGTTCAAAAGATAAACCCATAGAATCTCTCAGTGATCTGCTTATTAATTTGATATGTGACTTTTCCATCTTAAGAAACATCTTTAGGAAAAGATTATGCAGTAGACCAACAAAAATGAAAGAAAAACAAGTACATCAAGGATAGATTTCAGATATGTGATTAAAAGTGTGTGACAGAAAGTAAATTCTGTCTGCCTTACTGAAAGGTAACCATAACCCAGAAACACTGGTCACAAAATTGCTTTTCCCACTTCAAGTGTATTGAGAGTTTATACCCATTGACCATACAGTTGTGAAAAAGTTCAGCCATTTTGACTGGGCACAAATCTTCTGTCTTTATCACACATTGTAAAGCAGGAATTACATCTCAACAAGACCTGAAGGAGAATAACTAGCTTAGCTTTTTGAGAATTCTTTGGATTTTGCTTTATTTTGTTCCTGCAAATTCAAAGAATTTTGAGATCCTGTGAGAAATCAATGTACTACCACCTCTCTATGTGAGCTCCCCAATACCGGAAAAAACCCAACTCTCATAATGTACTAGTTTCAAAATTGCTGGGAAATTCTACAGTATTAAGCAGCTTGGTGGACTATTCAACATTAAGCAAAATGCAATCACGAGCCTAAAAAAAGCCACCTCTTTTTGAGATTTATGCAGTGTTTAAAATCTATCCTGACAAAAGTTAAATAAAGCATTGTACTGAAATTTTTATTAATGGGTGTTAGCTCAGGTCAAGACTTGAAAGTGGGTTCAAGTTTTTGCAAGTGTAATGAGAATTTATAATTATAAAGATTCTTATTTTGTAAAAATAATTGTCAGAACGTGTCAAACTTGCTACTAGCCTTTTCTCACAATTTTCATATATCCTTACCATCACTGGCTGCAGGTTTTTCCTCCCTTGCTAAATTATTGAGAGAGAGCTTTGCTCAGAGGCCTTTTGAAATTAAAAATAATCAATTGAACTTGACTCAGTAGGGGTTAAGCAGCATTACACCAACTATTTCTGAAATTAAACTGCAATTTGATTTCAAAAGTGATCAGACATTTGGACTGGATTATGGATTTGCACTATTATAAATGTGATTTTATTAATTAAGCAATCATGAAAGAGTTGCCAAATGGAACCCTGAGTGGGAAAAGTCATTGCAGCTTCTAATAATGATCTTTCAAAATTCCTAGGGGCTAAATGCAGTTTGTGATTTATATTTTCTTGCATTTTAACATCATCATTGAAGAACATTCCATTTCTGCAAGCTTCTTTTTAAATATGTTCTATTTCTGATTTTTCAGAACTATCCAGGAGAATATTAATTTAATTTAAATTAATGAAGGATGGTCCTGTTTAATAATTGTTTTTACTAAATTTATCCTTCTGAAGTATTTGAGCTTTTTTTTAAGAGACTAGCCAAAGTTATTATTAAATTGGATATGTAATTCAACAAGTTTTTATGATTGTAGGCAGAAAATAAACAGCAAATGTTAGGGAAATTCCTGAGTAAGTCTACCAAACTTACCTAGATTCTTATAGGGTTATTGTACACTGGTATCTGACTATTGAAAATTTTATGAGGAAGTGCAGTTCTTTAGAAATATTATTTTATCTATGTCAGCAACAGAGTTAGCCAAAAATGCTAAAATACTTAGCACAATGTTTAAACAAATAATTTTTTCTTTTTGTTTTGATAATCTCTTTTAGCTGATTTTTTTCATTAAATACATAATGAATTACAAGTGATTTGAAAATGTATTGTTCTTTTTCACAAGCAGGTGAGCATGGTATGTCCTTGCATGACTGACACAGAGATAATCTTTTTCTGTAGGTATTTTCAAGTGTTCCACAGAAACAATTACAAAATGAAAAAGAAGATAGAATTTAAACAATTAAGTAATCATGAATGTGTATAGATTTTTTTTTTCATTGGGTATTATTATCACAAAGGGCAGAAAGCAAATTATACCAACACATTTCAAATTATAAAAGACTGGCAAGAATAAAACCCACTAATTTCAGTTAAAGACTGGCAAGATCTTAAAAGAGAGATCAGCTACTTTTCTCAGCTTACTTCCTTACATATTCTGGCCAGTTTATGGCTGGTAAATCCCTGATGATGTTGGCTACACTACTCAGGCAAGAAACCAAAAAATTAAAGTGAAATATTTCTGTGAGCATTATATGTTGGATATTTTGAGACCACTTTCATTGCTTTCACAGAGATGCAATATACAACTTTATCTAATAAATTTTCTGCTAGCACAAAAAACATGATCTTTGTCTCCTTCTTCTTTATATAACTTTATATTTAGTCCATTACTATTTATGAATGAATTCATCATTAATTTTTTTGTAGGTCTCCTGAACTAAGCTTTCAGTCTGTTGACTGGAATTTGCAGTAATCTTGTGTTATTCTTTTCAGCCTATATTTCTGTGATTTATGTCTTCCTGGTTTAAAAATTCTAAAACTATATTTACAGGTGAACTGGTACTAGTAGGTCTAAATCCATCAGCACAAAAATAAGGAGCAATGATAGATAATCCCAAAGTGTAAACAGAATGTTATTATGATGTAATAAAATAAAAATAAACACCTATCATCAAGCCTTACAATCATCATCATCTCTTCACCTGGTGTCTTTCAATTTATGTCCAAACTATAAAACAAACCAATATTTTGAAGGAAAAAAACCCAAAACAAACAAAAAACCACCACCAACCCAAAACAACAACAACAACAAAACAACAACAACAAAAAAAAATTAAAACAAAACAAAACAAAAAACCCAAACCCACAACAAACACTATTATGGGATACTTTTTTACCACTTAAATTCAAAGTTATGACACTCAAGTTCTTCTTAAGACCTTTCTCTCTGCATAAATGAGTGCTTAAATACCTTTTCAGATTTATCCCGAAATAGCCCACTCCTAACTTCAGGGATCCTTTGGTGTTTGATTGAAGTCCTGACTCTGTTCCAGAAGCTAAACTCAACTTCCATTTTCTGCAATTTCTGTGAGTGTCTCGGTCAAGGTGATACCAACAATGGAATGATTTGAAGTGGCATTCTCTAGTAAAACAGTCTGCCTTACTCCCACTCAGTAAAATGCATTTTTTTGATTTTCAACAGTTCCAAAATTGTTGAACACACAAAAAATACTTTCCTCTTAAGAAAGATGCATCACAATTAGACCTATAACCCTTGGCTACTCTCTCCTTAAGCCTTATTGAAATGTTTCAAGCTGAAGTTGCTATTGAGAGGTAGAACATGTTTCTCTACATCCTGATTCTAAACTCAGCCAGAACTAACCTATGTAGCTTACAACACGGTGTTGTGAATGGTTTCAGCCTCAGTATAAATTATCTCTGCCTTAATTTTGCCTAACAATGTCAGAATAGAAAAGAAAAAAGCAAAAAAAATATTCCAAGAAGGAGTAGGAAGGGCAGATTGTCTCAATTTAATCTATTTATATTTTTTTTCAGCCATGGGAACTAAAAGAATATGAGGAATATTGATTCAGCAATATTCTATTAATTTGGTAGGAAAAAGACAAGTTCTCCCTCATTCTTTTAATATTGTTTCCTGAAGAATTGAGTATTTCACTCTTTAATGTAAGGAATTAACCTATATGATAAAGGGTCAGTGCCGGAACCTGGAAACTGCATTACTTAGGCCAGTTTCTAGGCTCCCCAGAATTATATTTACCACCCCTGGAGATACAGCCTTGAAGACAAGAAATTCTTCGAAAAACCCTACCTGAATAAAATTAGTGTTTTTAAACTACCTGACTTAAATATTTGAGCAATTAAAGAGAATTGAAATTATGTTTGAAGAAAATACTGTTTCACAAGTGTACAACATTAAACACAGTGCTCTCAAAGACTCTTTATTCCTTTAAGAAAGACTCACATTCAGTGATTTCTTGACTGGAGTAACTGCAATTCCCTACAATTATTTCATTGCCACTGGTGCATTCACAGTCTTTTTGGCATTAGCAGTGTTCCATGGTCCTTTAATGCATCACCATTACGAATTCCAGTCCAGGATGGATCAACTGACATGGCAATAACAGGAAGGGTTACTTCTTAAACATATTAGCCATGACACAGACCAATATCTAACTCAAATAAAATCTGGCACTTCTTCTTGTACAATTCTTCAAGGTTTAGAAATGGCCTAATATTCCAATTAATTTATATGGCTGAGAAACATCACAGTTTCAAGAATGAACAGCTTTTATTGATTTTTTAACCTAACAATTCCATTAATGTTTATGAAATACCTAAAGAAAAAAAAATTAAGAAATTGTCAGTGTATTTTTAATTTATTGGACTGAACTGGTAATTCATAAGCACAGTAATTTAAGTAGGCTTACATAGGAACAATTTCTCTTTTGGAGAAGGTTCCATTGAATACTCTCTTAAGGCTCTGAAAATGATCTGTCAAAAGATGCTGCTAAATATGTTTCTATTTGAGAGGAAGCCATGGAAGAAGTAGAGGGAGAGTCAGATCACCTTCCAAACTTCCTGACAGTCTTGATCAAGAGCAGATTCAGAAAATAAAGTTCACACCCTTTGGCAGCAGAGGCTGAAGTAGTTTTAAAGAAAGGTTTTCTGTGAAAAAAAATCCATTAAGTATCACACCAGTGGTGACAGAATAAGGATACATCAGATATCAGATAAGGATACTCAGAAAGGTGCACGTAAGCCTTTTACTTTTCAGATTCTATTTCAGAGGAGGATGACATGTCACAATTTTTTGAGCAGGATCTCTGTATTGTTTTACATACTACTCAGCAGTGAGAAGAGTAGGTACATTGTCATTACTTTGCAGATTTTTAATTTGATTTCTGAAGACCCCTGTGACTCTTCACAGTTCTCTACACCTATGAAGTCATGTACAATGACACTATGCTGACTTCTGTTCTTTCATAATCTTATGAACAGATTATTATTTCTGAATTGAGAACCTGAGTACAGGATACTATTTGTATGAATAACATTAAGCTGTAAGGGCAATATGTAGACAAACCGAGGCTAGTAAAACAAAATCCATAAAAACCCAACAGACAGGAATCAGGAAATAAAATATTTCCACCTAATAAACAGGGAGATTTTACCTGTACATTTTGAAGAAAGTTTTCCAACATTTATATCTTGATCAAGCTTAAATATCATGTTGGTTACCAAGACATCAGAGAATAATGTCTAGAGAAAAAACCCAGAAGTAAATTTCCATTTACAGTCAACCTATTATTAGAAGAGAATCCTAGGAGGGAGTCATCGAAGGCATTCCAGACAGCAAAAGTTGTCTATGAAGAGATTCTGTACAGATTGCTTAGGAATACAACTTTCATCAAAATAACTGTGATATCAGAAACTTGAAAGATTTAAACTAATTTAATTAAGTTTCCAGAAGCTAGATGAAAATTTCACTTTTCTTAGATTATGAAGAAATATTTGCCATAGAAGATATAAACTAAGGAGACTGATAAACAAAACTAATCATGATGCACATTTTTAAATCAGCAGTTTCTAAAAAATTTTCCATGGCAAAGGCCACTCTGCTGATGCCCTGCTTCAAGCCTTGAAGTACTACAAATTCGAGGGCCATGTAACAAAGTTGATGTTGTGTCAATGAAAAATAAAAGTTTCAAGCAAGTAATTACCAATCAATCAACCACATGGCAGTCTTTTGAAAAATAATGGGTAAGACTCAAGTACTAAAAAAAGATGAGGCCATGTTAACTGGCATGAATTATACAAAAGTGCTGATAGCGTACTTAATAATTAAAGGAAGGAAATTAATCCAAATCAGCATGGAATTATGGAAAGATCTCAACTTAGACATCTTAAAATGATATTTTTTTAATGCTGTCATAAGATTGGTTGATGAAAACAACAATGCTGATACAGTATACTTAAGTTTTAAAAAGGCAACACTATTAAAATTAAATAACTTAATTTATTTTTCAAAATGCATTGTGAACACTGAAATCAATGAAGGAGTGGTTAATTGACAATGTAATTAAGAATAAGGATTGTATATTACTCTGATGGTTATCTATTTGGGTCCCAGGTACTTAGTCAAGCCAAACACCTATTTCACATTATCTAGACGTGACCTTAAAAAAATTCTTGTCTTAGGAAGTAAGAATGATAAATGACACAATAAGCAGACCATTAATCCTGGATTACCTAAGGAGTCAGAAGAAAATCCAACAACACCTCAACCTCACAGTTTGCTTTTCAAGGTCACTAAAGTCAAAACAGTGTTAAGTACCAACAGCATGGACCATATTTTTGAATGAAATTATCTGAATAATTTCAAAATAAAATCACTACAAGCCAATGTCATCAATAGCAATAATAACAAAAAGGTCTGGTGGCAAAAATAATAAATATTGTGTGTACATATCAGTTCCTTTACAGAACTCCTACTCAAATGTTGTGTTTATAATTCATAAAGGTTTTCAAGGAGTTGTAGGCAGTTCAGAAAAACATTCTTATTGATTTTAAAGTGTGGAAATTACACCTTCCAGAGAAAAATCCAAGTCCTTACACTAATGGAAACATCAAAGTTGGCCTGGACATGAGTAAACTACATGTAGAATGCAGAATAGCCAATGGGGTATCTTAAGTACTAAGAGCATGATATCAGAAAATCATAATTAATAAATTTTTAGGCTGAAATAAGTACACTTTTAATACACGAAGAGGTTAAGCACAGAATCAACTTTATGACAATCTTTTGCAATATCTATGTCAACAAACAGGTTTTAAAACTTGATTTCTTTGTCCTTTAATATTTGTTGTATTTACAGAGATTTTATAGCATCTGTTGCCCAATTTAGAGAGTTCAAGCCAAGTAACAACAATAATTTTTGGTGTTACTTAAGAATAATAGATCACTCTATTGTTTAAATGCCATTCTTATTGATAATTTCTCTGAAAGGGTGAAAAGTGTACATAAAAGTCACAAGTGTCCCTGACGATATACTACAATATGGAATACTAATATTTTGATGGCTAAAAAGAACAACTTATCTGCAGGTGACATTAATTCTGTTTTCAGTTTACTTTCTTATCAAAATTTCATCTGTTCTTACCATTCATTGCTCTGAGAAGAAGGAATAGCCTTATCAATTCTGCATAACTGTAATAAATTCTGTTAAAGAAACTCCATAACTGACTGCCTCTAGGTTTTGTTACAGCTGCTGATCCATAGGCATCAGGAAGAAGTGCAAGTTTAAGAAATTGTTATCACTTAAGAGGCCTTTATATTTTTTTCACTTTTTAAAAATATCGAATCTAAAAAAACGACTGTACATGTTAGAATGTAAACTGTTTTCTTTTTTTTTTTTAATATTGTGGATGTTTGAGAACATCATTGTTGAGAGAATATAAAGATCCGAGAAATCATTATTATACAAATTATACAACATCTAGCAACATGTTGTATACGGCCAATGTAGTCCAGTCATTCAATGTACAGGCAGCACTAAGATTTATCTGCAGTTCTGCTGTTCCAGGAAGAGAGATGCTTCAATCAGTCATATGTTTTAGGATCTGATTGATGATGTATGTTTGTCATCTCCAAAATCGCTAACATGCAAATAAAACCCTGCAGACTCCTATGTGGAGTGTTTGAATTGTCAGAGTTTCATACAGGAAATGTTAAATTGTCAGTTACACTAAGAAATTATTGTTAAAATTATATGGAACAGTTCAAGATAAATTTTGAATGTGTCTTAAAAGAAAGCTACAGGAACCTTCACAGCAGGCTGCAACTTCTTGACCTGATTTCTACTTTCCCTTTAAGGGAAAGCATATCTCGCTGATATCCTCTGAGCCACGATCATCAAATTTCTTTCTATCCATTCCTACCTGCACTGCAGGATTGTCTCTGGAAATCTGTATTTTCATCTTCACAAAATAGGTATAATTATTCATAATGCTGTAAAGTAATTACTTTACATTTAACCGTATTTATACCATGTCTTCCCTTATGAAACTGACATAATTAGCCTGGTGACATGAGCGCGCATAATTCTGTGCAAAAAAAAGAAACAACATGAAAATGAAATGTGGTGGAAAGTAGCTTTTCAAGGCCTCATGTCAGATGAGATGAGATGAGATGAATTCCAGGCCAGTAACAACGTTTTGGAATTACAGGAGTAGATATTTTAGACTGGGAAGAAAAAAAGCACTTTCCTATCACATTGGAAAATTCTGAGGTACCTTGAAGCTATGAATTATAAGTCTTTTAGTATTTATTGTACTAAATCTAATTATTATTAACTACAAATCTGTTTAAAATCTGAATCCTCTTTTTATGTTTGCATTTTTTTTTTTTTTTTTGGTCTAAATCCTGAAGTTTTAATTTCCAAAAATATAATTCTGACTTTTTTTCCTCTTAAAACCAGAGTTATTCTGGACAAAAAAATCAGAACAAAAAGTGTTATTTTTGATTATTTCACTTGTGAAAAATTAATATATTAACTTAAAAATAAATTTTTCCTCTAAATTAAATGTTACCAAGCACTAAGGAGTAGCATGATGGTTGGGTAACGTAGTCTTGTTTTGTTCTATCTCTGGAATATACACATAGAAAAAATATTTTTCCCTAACTAGATGCTAGCTTCCATTTAAGAGCATCAAAATGAAACCTATATGAAAACTAGAGACTATAATGATTTCTCCTGGCTCTTGATTCAACCAAACTACAAATGCAACTCCTGGTATTTTTTGAATCAAAAGAAAAGAACAGGTTTTGAATTCATGCAAGCATGGATGAATCAGTATTTGCTGAAATACCCTCAGTTCCTTGATTAATGATCAGAGAATAGAGAAACACTCTTTTTCTTCCCAATATTTCCTTGGCAATGGATCCAGGTCTCTTCAAAGCTATGTAATTTTCAAATGGCCAAGTCTTAGCACCAGTGTTGCTTATTTTGTAACACATTAAAAATTTAAATGAAGTTCAATATCAATGCCAATTTTGTTTATACAAAGGATTTGATTTCTATTTTCTTATAGTAGCAATGGTGGTCCAAGGCAATCAATACAGGGCTCTTTGGCTCTGCAGGAAATAAACCTCAATGATTTAGTCCTCCAAAATGCACAGAATATCTCTTCCAGGGCAATCCTTTATGATTGAGGTGATGATCAATTTCTAGACTATTTCAGACGAATCCTGATTAAGCATCTGTGCAGGCCCTCTCTTTGTCTCTATGGTTTCATCTAAATTAAAAAAAAAGTATGCAATGAGTTCATGTCTCTGAAGTATAACTGGTTTTTTGTTTATTTGGTATTGTAGAATAACCTTCACCTTCACCAACTCCTCCACTTTCGTTGATTGAATTCTGCTAACCCTAGCTGGCACATGAATGACAAGATAAATTAAATTTGACATCTCTATTGACTGACTCATTGAAAGACCAAAAGCAAATCCTACTGATTTCCAAAATGTTATTTTTGTATGGAAAAAATAATTCTTTTTTCTAATTAATAAAGTTCTATTCAGATGAAACTATTGCCTCTTATGAGAATTGAAATTACTGTACACATATCTCATTTGCCATTTCCTATTGAAATGTTTGATTACTTTGAATAAACACTCCTTTGCTGCAGTTGCTCATAGTGACCATTCACGCAACCATTTTATTTTTGTAATGTTTTTAATGTTTGCAAGGTTTTGGGGTTTTTTTTAAGTTTACCTCAAGTAACTTATGAGTAATTATTGTTGAAATTAAAGAAAGGAATGTTCTGCTTTTGCTGAAGCTCAAACTGCTGCAGTCATAAAAGTAAGAAATATTAGTACAACTATTTCATATATCTTAGACTTTTTTGCCAAGTGTGATGTCCAGATACCATACGTACTTTTTGCTCATTCTTCTGAAAACATCAATAAGCACTGCCTTTTATAAAACTCTGCATTTTAAGTTCACACATAGTCAGATGTCTTAGGTATCATCAGGCAAATACTCTGGGGATTCAGCATGTTTCACCTAGCACAGCCTATATCCACTTCTCTTATTGAATATTGTCTTTGTGGAGAAAGCAAGATATTTTTGCTTTTATTCCTGCATTTTCCTGTAGTCAGTAAGAAAGGAAAGAAGAAATAATTTTCTGAAATACCGGAAGAACAAGAAAAGGACAGAAAAAGCCCTCACTCCAGAGGATAAAGCAAAGTGGCATATATGAACAGCACAAAGAAAAAAAAAAAGTGTCTTTCAGCTTGTCATAATCTCCTAGAAAGCAGAGCAAATTACAAAGCTTTCCTAGAAGGGAGCAGTGAACAAATGGCTGCTTTCCAGTGTCTATGACTAACATACGTCTCTTGCTCAAGTATTTTTGATAACCTCACTCAGAAGATGACCACAAAATTAAGAGATAACAAGAAATTACTGTCAAAAAAATCAAATAAAATCTCCAAATAGAAACAGCACCCTCCATCCTACTTCAGACCCTGCCCACATTTAAACAAACAAAAATGCATCACAAATATGGTAAAGTGCAAAGAAAAAGAAAAAAGATAGAATCTACCAGACATTATGTAACCTGAAATCACCCTGGTATCTGTAGCTGTTCAGAAATAGTTTTTACTTACATGATCATGTGGTATTTCCCACAAGATCCCTACATCATTTAGGTATTGTATACAGGAAAAAGACAGGTTTATATGTTTCAGATGGGTAAAGTTCAATTTGCAGTGCTCCAAAGTGTTGATAGTCAAAACTGAAATCAATGGGAGCTTTATTATGAATTAAACTTCTGGGGAAGTGCTAAGAGAGTTGGGAAAAAAAAAGTAATCTTCTTAGCTTCTTACATAAGTAATAAAAACTTGTCGGCACTTTTGTACATGCTGCCTAACATTGGCGACCAAATTCCCTGGCAAAGTGGGGATAATTGAAAGTCATCTCAGAAAACCATTGTAAGGATTTGATAACAGCCTGGAAGACACTGGAAAATACTCTGAATGAAGAGTCCAGAGTCAAACTCTTATGAAAAATAGTAGTTGTTTGCTTAAGATTTGCTTGCTATAGAACAGACAGGACTAAATAGGACAGGTATAGGACAAGTAGGTCAAGATGAGACTCCATAAATAATGAAAATAAACAATAATAATTAAAACCAACCAACCAAACAAGCAAAAAAGGCACAAAAAATGTTCAATGGATCTCTTTCAGCATCATGAAGAAATGACTGCAGGCAACCATTCTGGACAGAGATATAAGCAATTTCATTTTCTTGTTTCTGTTTATGATACTTCATTATCATGCTTTTACTGCTAAGCATGCGTCCCTCCCAGTAGGAATTTTTCTCTGTAGATATAATGTTGACTGTTCAGGTACTTGACAAAAATTTAATAGAAACAAAGAATTGTAGAATTGTTTGTGCTGGAAGGGAATTTTAAAGGTCATCTAGTCTATTGCCCCTGTAGTGGACTGGGTCACATTCCACTTCCCATACTGGGGCTGATATTGTTCCATATCTGTATTAATGACATAGACCCTGGGACTGAGTGCACTCTCAGCAGGTTTTCAAGTGACACAAAGCTGATTGGTGCAGTTGACCAGCTTCAGGGAAGGGATGGCATCCAGAGTGACTTTGGCAGGCTTGAGAAGTGGATCTGCGTGAACTCCATGGAGTTCAACGAGGCTATATGCGAGGTCCTGCATCTTGATTGGGGCTGTCCACAGGATCAATACAGATTGGGTAATGAATTAACTGATGGCAGGTCTCTGGAGAAGAACTTGGGGATACTAGTGGATATAAAACTGGACATGAGCCAATTTGTGCTCGCAGCCCAGAAAGCCCATTCATTCAAATCAAGTGTGACAAGCAAGTCAAGGGAGGAGATTCACCACTCCTTGCCTTTAAATTCAGGAACTCAAGGGAGTGGGGAAGAACAATTGCTGAATTAAAAAAAAAGTGAAGTACCTCAGTCTTCTATATATCACTTGTCACCAGATACTGTCTCATTTGTTGAGGAGGTGCAATTTATTTTCTTTTCCTTTTCTGACTAATGTAACTGCAGATTGTCTTATTATTCCTTAGTTCTCTTGATTTATTTCCAGCTCTGCCACAGCTTTCCAGATCCCATCTCTACACTTTCAGGCAGCTTTTCTATGTTCTTCCCTGCTTCCATGCCATAAACATTTCTATCTTGTATTTCAATTGGACCCAGAGATTCTTTCTCTGCCATGCTGATCTCCTTCCTTATCATCCTTGTAGTCCAAGCTGAGTCAGTCTTCTGGAGTGCTGTTTACCAGTGTGGCACTATCTATTATAGACATTGCTTTTTGCCTTTAGGACTACATCTGTATGTTTTAACTTGGAAATTAAAAAATCAATGTACCAAATTTTCCTGTCAGTACCAATAAGTAGCTCAGATACAGAGATAAAAGCATTAAAATACAACACTTCTATTTCTAATCTTGCAAGAGCACAGTCATTCATTGACACTAACATGAAATTCAAATGTCTGTGTTTTGTTTCTGGGGAAATGAGAATTGTTTTCAACTTATTTGTGCTCTAAATACAAAATAAATCATCCAATTCTACAACAAAGCCAGCAAGAAATCTAGAGGTGTTAAAGACTTTTTTTCAGCGACATTTTTGCAAAGGAGATCTATGCAAATACATACAAAGAGAAATCTTACCTAGTTTTGTATAGAACAGGCAATAGAACAGACCTCAGACTGATTTGAAAAGGTAAACCACAGCTTATATTTTTTTCCTGGTACATCTAATGCAAGGGCTGCAGGGTGTCTATCCTATAAGCCATAACATATGTTTATTTATCTTTGTCTATACATAGGAAGGGCAATGTTAACTTCAAAGAAGCTAAAAGTTTCCTTACACTCCTGAACATTAACATCCATTGTTCAACTTCTCAACTTAATTTAAACTATTTGATGGTCTATGATAGATAAAAAAATGGCAGGAAGTTCCTCTAGTCCTCTGACAGTTGAGCCCAACAAGGAAGGATAAATAATTTCATGATCCTAAAGCAGCTTGTCTGGCTTTTAGCACTTCCAAAAACACCTACAAATGCAAGTACAGTGAGGGAGGATGAGTTAGTGACAATGAACTCTGTAAAGATTTTGGCAAGCATTAGAATGGAGAAGGAAGGTGAATGTACAGAGCAGATATCTTTATCTGGCAACAGAGACAGAATAACTCCATGCTATGGAGTGATCTCCCCTTCATTTTCTCTCTCCTATTCTCACCCTTCTCCATCTGTAACTTGGTCACTCCCACCATCTGTTAAAGTGGGCAGAGTGGTGATAACAGCTGATCAACAATCTCCCTGCAGCTTCCAGGCAGATATTGCTTACGCAGCCAAAACCAGTTCAAATATTTGTTCAAACAATGGCAATAAATTTCATTTATTCATTTTACCTGAATTCTTAACACAGATTTCAAGGTCATTTGCAGGATTCTTAAATGATAGTTCAGATTTTACCCTATAGATCATAACTATGTACTCCATCTTTGTACCAAGGTAAAAAAAAACTTTGAAAAGTGTCTTAGAATTCTAAACTCCTTGCATTAACCTACTTATTCTTTATAAGCACAAATTAAAGACTGTCTATTTAAATTCCAACAGTGAAAGAATTATCAAATAAATTAAAACTAGATTTTATCTCTTCAGAAAGGATCTACACAGGAGATATCCTTAATTTCAAATTGTGTTTACATCATCTATGTGTTGATGCAGTGCCATTTAACATCCATGCATTTTTGTGAAATTGTAGCCATTTCAGAGAAAAGGTAAAAAAAACATATTTGGTCTATTACAAAAAAACAAAACTTAGGTGACAATCATCTGGAAAATGTTTTCACATTGCAAATTCATGCTTTTTCATTCAAGACACTGTCAAAAATCACAGTAGCAGCACACTAAATTTTCAAGGCATGTGGAGGAATCAATTATTTCTTCTTACTTCCAGTAAATTATGTGATTATTTGCACACACATTCAACTCAGTCTTGCTCTCTAAACAGAACTAAGTATTTGTAAGCAGTCTTTGACCTAATTTGCCCATAGTTTGGTGTTTTTTTTCTTTTTTTAAGAGTCAATTTGAGTGTTAAATTTGGCTACTTCTCAATAAAAAGAAAAATTCTTTTAATTGCACAGGGGTTATACCTTGAACTGGAATTTGTTTTCATATTTTTAGGATTTGTGAAGAATTGAAGCAGAGAGGACAAGACTAGCAAAGGTATTTATTGTCTATGCATTCATCTAATTGCAAATTTTTAGTAAATATCAGGGGAAATAAGCTACAACACTGAAAGCTCAAGTTTTAACCTGTATGTTATATAATCTTCAACAGATATATTTGCTAAGAAGAGTGAAAGTGTTTTCTAAGCTTTAGGAAACCAATCAAGATGTCTTGCAAATCTGCAGGATTTATTATAGATTTAAGGTATTCATAATCTATCAAAGGTAAGCTTACTTTCCTACATGTTGTAATTTCAGATCATGCCACACTGGAAGTTATATACTTCTCTGGAAGCAACACATGCCATTCTGCAGTGTTTCTATAGTGCTTCAAAGATCATATTGAACTCAGAATAATGCAAAAAAAAAATAAAGTCATTTCTTTAGATACTAATTTTAATGTAAGCACTAGATATCCATTTACAGGGTGAATTATTAAACATTATAAATTCAGATCACATCTGATACCACTTCCACTGACTGACCAGGCTGGTCAGGCTGTTTAAAAAAACAGGAAAACATAAGCCACTTAACTTCCAAAGTTGTTACATATCATGGGATTAAATCCTTAAAGCAGATTTCTGAACTTGATGTTTTACTTTTGTCAAGTAAGTTTTAAAATGCTCTCTGCATAAGGCCTTAAAAACTTTAATACTTTTGATTTTTATTTTTTTTATTTCAAGTATTTAATATATTGCCTCCTAAGGAATGGTATCTGTCAATACCACAATATGATAGCATTCAAACATTTGTTATCTGCAAATGCAGAACAGCTGCTATTTTGTCACTTAGCAACAACACCATGCAATAATTTTGCCCTTTCTGCTCCTCCCTTCATTATTATGCAAAATATGTGCAGGACAAGATATGCTTGGAGAAAAATTGTTTCTGCATTGAGATATTTTGACACAAAAATCTTTTCTCATCAAAGATGAAAAGCACCTTGTCATTCATTTCTAATTACAGCCTTCGTTCTGTCAGTACAGAAAGACACCAACTCCCCATGGTGATGTCATACATTGACATTTACAAAGCTACATTGGACTTTGTCTCCTCTCAGTCTTTGCCAAAATCAGTCAGTGTCAGCATTGATATACACTGATAAAGAGAATTTAAAATTATGAACGTTAATTGTATTTAAAGTCAAGGAAACTGCATTGTGCTTTCTGATATTAATAGCTGCTGAATCATCTAAAACAATGGAGAAAACTTCATTGCATATTCCTATTCTGAGATGCCAAGACATTAAACTGCAATGACAACAGAGATTTTACACTCTAAGAATTAATTTGAATAGATGTAAACTTATTAAAGATTAAAATGAACTGTTTAGTGTTCTGCAATTAGTGTTAACATCCAGGCTAAAACTACCAGTGGGGAAATACCAGAATGGAAGTGGCAACCATGTGAGAATGTAAAGCCTCAGAGAAATTCAAATCCTGGCCAAAACAGCATTAGAGAGTCTAATTCAGACTAATGATGAAGCCATATTAGCATAAATCAGAAAAAGAGATAAATAAATCCCCCTGATTAGTTTTACTTAACATAAAGTCTCTTATTAATTTTTTGAAAGTAGTAGAAAATACTTGTATGAGTCTAAGCTAGAGTTTTATTTTGCATCTTATTAGGAATTATTTACAATTGTCAAGATAGCTACAGCACCAAGGACTTTTTTGCTCTTGACATAATTGTCTAATAAAAATTCTTGGTAATTTCAAAATCTTGTAATTAATAAATCCAGCTATGAAATTATTTTAAGATGTCCAACTTAGTGAACTCAGCACAGATATGTAACACGTTTAAGTTACTTATGGTTTATAATATTTTCATAGAATCCTGGAATCATAAAATACCTGCTGGAATGGACCTCAAGGTCCAACCTTTCTTGGAAAAATCATAGTCTAGACAAGATGCCCTGGCACCCTGTCCAGCTGAATCTTAAAATTATCCAGTGTTGGGGAATCTGACACTTCCCTAGGAACAGCTTACTGTTCTTATTTTTAAAAAATGTTCTTCTTGTGTCCAATTGGAAATTACCCAAGAGATGGTCATCTTTAATGTTGGAGAATTTTCTCTAGGAGGGCATGAGATACTAACACTTTATTCTAGAGTATGCACATATGTACAGAATACTTTGCTTTCAAAAATCAAAAGCATCAGTGTGTTTTTTAAATGGGATTTTAAAAAAAGGAATGAAAGGATTTTTTCACCAAGGCAGTAATATTAAAGTTTCTATCCTGATTCTAGTGTACATTTGGTTGGTTTTGGGTTTTTTTTTCTCAATTGCATCAAAACTCAAGGTTAATAATAATTTCTAATAGATTGTGGACATTTGTGGTTTTTTGTTGTTTTGTTGGTTTTTGTTTCCATTTTTTTCCACTGAACAGTGCAATTTCCTGTACATCACACACACTCAAAAAAAAAAAATTGCTGAAAAATCTATGGCAGTGACGGAATCCCTGAAGGACTTGAACTTAGACTCAATGAACCTTATGGGTCCTTTCTCTTAGGGAAAACTGTTCCAAAGGCTATGAAGGCATAACCTTAAAAGAAAAGTAGAAAGTGGGGAAAAATCAAACATCTATTGAAAAATCACATTTTTAATCCTTGTGATTCCAATTTCTATCTAAATATTCTTGCTCCAACAAAAAAAAAATCAAACTAAAATGCACAAACAATGTTGAACCTTTTACATGGATGATGATCTCTTTGGAAATGGCACTAAACAAGGCCCATTATATATATACATATATATATATATATATATACATATATATACTCTGAAACATCTAACTTATCATATAAACTTCATTTATCAAGTGGATTTCAGACTCATTACATAATAGAGCATAACACATATATAAGTGCCATGGAACAACAGCTTGGTTACTACAGCCAACTTTTATATTGGGGACAACTGCATGTAATCCAAGGGTAGAGTTGTTTGGGTTTTTTTTAAATTAGTATTCTGCAGTTTTATAGCCTTCCTTCCACAGACCATTCCTTAGGCAAAGAAAGATTTGACATTCTGCATTGTGTGTCCTTGTTGAACAGCCACCTATAGAGTGGCTGAGCAGATCAACACTCCCATTCAGTTTTTTGTCAGCTGGGAACTGTTTGAGGGGGCACGCAATCCTCTTGTCCAGGTTAAAGATATTAAACACAACTGGCAGCAATACAGTGGGGAACCCCACTGCTCACCTGCCACCAGCTGGAGGTAGCACCATTCACCACCATTCTCTGTGTCCAGCCATCCAGCCCCAGTGAAGAGTGGACTTTTCCAAGCCATGACCTGCCAGCTTTTTCAGGAGAATACCGTGGGAGGTACTACCAAAGGCTTTTCTGAAATCCAAATAGACAACATCTATAGCCTAGTGAACAGAGCCATCCCACTTCCTCTCCTTCCTCATCTGTCCCATCCTGAAGAGCTTGTAGCCATCCATAGCAGCTCTCCAGGCACAGGAGTCTTTCCACCATGTTTTTGTGATGGCAATTATGTCATAGTTTTCCTGCTGCATGATGGCTTCTAGCTCATCCTCTCTGTTACCCACACTGTGTGTAGATGAACTTCTGCTCAGCCACTGATTTAACTCCCAGCGCTGGCCTGTTGCTCATGACTCATCTCTAGCCATATGACATTTAGCTGATGCATATATAAAAGAAAATCTTTGCTGGCATTCACACAAAGTGTAGCAGTTAAGAACAAACAGCACTCAGTAACCATGAATGGTGTAAACAGCAGTGAAAATAACTTTGAAGTAAAAACACAGTTTTATTACCTCACAACACCAGTTCTGGTTTGTGAGTGTAAATGCATTGCCTTGATTTTTCTAATCTTTGCAAACAAGCAATTCAAGTAGTTACAAGGTGTTTCATTTTAAAAATAAACACTGCTATTTCTATATTAAAATCTTAAGCTATTCCAAGAACTTCTATTTTCCCAATGCTAACCAACTGGAAAGCTATATCAAGTAGCCTTCTTTCAATTTAAACTTCCAACAAATGCCCCAAAGGCACTAGGTACTAGAACTTCTTAAATAAAAGTATCATGATTTTTTAATTAGTTTTTTACAAAGAAGGCTTCCAGAAGAAATGTCTATTGCATCTCTAACTCAGCTGTGGTGACAAATGCCAAGACGTACAGAGGAATTTAATTTCTCATGCAGAATAATCAATAGTGGTCACAAATTCCAGGGTAGACAATCTCTTGTTGCAGGGGTTACAAAGCTGTTCAGCACAGATAGTAATACAGGAAAAGGAAACCTATCAACTGGAACTAATGTCAGACAGTCAATTGCCTTTTCCACCTCCATAAATTGACACCTGGTAAGCTCTACCTTCTAAACTCTTCTAAGATGAATTATAAATCAAGGTGCATGTTATTCTAGGCAGTGAAAGAAGGGAATGGATTGCTTTAGGAAGAGAAAGGGACTTCAGGAACCATTCCCGAGAACAATCTCTCATGAACTCAGGCATATATGTTGGTTTTTGCACTAAAGCAGCAATCAGCATAACTTAAATGCATGATACTTATCCAGACTTTTCATAGTGTTAAAGCTCTGAACCCAGGAACTTTCTTGTGTTACATAAAAAGAAAACAGCTACATCTTTAGCAGTTTCTGGCCAAAAGCAGGGCTCTTTAAGGGTTACTTTAACCATTGCATGGTTAATGCAACCATAGTGAAGGGAATTAGCTCTGTTTAATAGACAAGGCACTTGAATAGCCTGTGGAAATGTCAAATTTCACCCCTAATATTAGAGTCCTATAGGAGGCACAATTTCATTACGTCAGACCATAACTCTTTTTACTGATCTAAATTTGTCTTCCTTATTGGACAACTTCCAAATTCTGAGTAGGTTTTGAGGTGTAGAGGAGTGAAGCAGCAGTGTTTTGTTTGTCTAAAATTAGAATGCTAGACAAAAAAAAAGAAACATTAGCAATATAAACCAAGTGAAATTAGCTCCATGATTAAGTGGATATGGAAAGGAGAACTGAAGAGAGAACAGCCCTATGAAGAAGGAATTGAGGGTGTAGGTGGATGAGAAACCAGACACAACCCAGCAATGTGCAGTTGCAGTCCAAGAAGCCAACCACATCTTTGGCTGCATCTAAAGCAGTGTGGCCAGCAGATCAGGGGAGGTGGTTCTGACACTCTGCTCTGCTCTGGTGACACCCACCTGATGTACCTGATGTACCTAATGTACCTGATGTACTGTGTCCTGCTCTGGGACCCTGAGCACAGCAAAGATGTGGACCTGTTAGAGTGAGTCCCGAGGAGGGCGGAAGCACCTCTCCTATGAAGACAGGCTGAGAGAATTGGGATTGTTCAGCCTAATCTAACGTTGTTTTATAAATGTTACTTGGCCATTATTTCATTTAAATTGCTATTGTTTTATGCTGAAAAAATAATTGAATTATTTTTTTTAAATATTATTGCTTTACTCTGAAAAGGGTTTATATCACTTGAGTGATATATCACTTATATCACTTGAGATAAAATGAAAATACTTTTCACAAGTCCAAGTAGACTCTAAATTTCCTAAAGGGAAAGGACTGCTAAAACTAAGTAAAGTTAATAAGCATTTTCCTTTTCAAAAGCTATCAAATTAAAAACTCTTACATAACTCTACTAATACAGAAAAATCTGGACACACTACTTGCTCTTCAATGCTCCTAGTGACATTAAACATAGTACAACTTTAATTTGCAATTCAAAAGAGAATTAAATTAGATTAACTTAATTAATATTTAATTAATTTTTAAAAGGCACTTTTAGACATAAGGAGGTTGATATCAGTTACATACAGTAATTTTAAAATAGTCTGAAGTATTTTAAAGGTGCTGTAAGTCTGTAACTGCTAAAGAATTTAAAAAAACTATTAAGTTTCAGAAACTGGAAAACATGTACATGTAAAAACATTGGATTTCTATTTAGTGCAGTCATTTGGGTTGACTATCTAGCTGTTGTTTTATTGCCTTTTGTTGGTGTTGTTTTTTTTTAATAAATTAAAATCTTCCTTTGAAAACAAGGATTTAAATTTTAAAATGCATATCAGTAGATCTATTTCATTTCTTGTTGGGCTCAAATCTATAAAGGGCTTGTCAAACAAGCTATTAACATTTCTTAAAGAAAGATATATTAAACTGAACTAAAGAATTATTATTATTATTTTATATTACTATTATTATTACTAGTATTCTTATTAAGAAAACATTGGCTAAATATTTATTACTCCATTGTTGTGATAAATCCAATTACATTTATAATGTATGGCATGTTTCATTATTTGATAGGAAAAAAATAATGCTGACAAAGAAACAAAAAATAAATAAATGCTTTCTCACATCTCAAAGCACAAATGACATTAAACACCAATTCTATTCTAGAATAAATATATTTGATTAACACAATGACTTAAAGGAATAATTTGTTTTGCAAGATGCAATAAATCTGCCATTTATTCACATATTGGTAATCACTCTAGCTGAATTGCATAAAGAACACAGAAATTAGAAGAAAGATAAACAAATGCAAATTGGTTATCACAAGGTAAATAGACTCTAATGAATTCTCTATCCTATGTAAGCAACATTATCCCCATCACTCTACTTTGATCTTAAAGCAGTGAATACCATCACATAGATGCTTAAGACTGACTTTAAGCCAGAACATTTAATGAACAGACTTTTAAACTTCTCCTGCAAGACTTTAAGAGACTCTGTAGCATCCAAATCAATATGCAGTGCTTTTTATCTCTTGTCTACTGTGTTGCAGATATCCTCACACTCACTTCCAGCAGGTTCAGAGCCCTCCAAAAAACCTGCCTACACCCTCCAGCTCACTGACTTTGTAAGCTCTTCTCTCCCTTGCAGGGTAGACATTAAAATCCAATATAGAAGCAGCAGAAGAGAATAACAGGCAAGTGGGATTGCTCTCGGTTGGGGCGCTCATGTGTTCCACCTACCAGAGAAAGCAATAGCTGGGAAAGTGGCAACGGGACTGAATGCCATGAGGATTACCCAGCACAGTCTGAGAGCCTGTTTGTCCAAACACTACCAGCCCCAGAGGGGAAGATGCCAGCAACTGCTAGATTAAATTGTAAACAATTAAAGGAGATGGGCTTGAAAAGAAGGACAAAAAGACCACGGCAATTTTAGAATTCCAGAATCGTCCTGCCACCATTGCAGTCTGTCTTGGGCTGGCTGAGCATCACTGGGGCCAGAGTGATGCAGTCAGGGCATGGGTGATACAGACTGCAACACAGGACTCACACCTCGTGTGTGCATCCATGGAAGCTGTGTCACCAGTGGATGGGCTGATATGGGTGTGAGCAAAGCCAGAGCATGCAGGCAGCTGTCTCAATTTGTTAAATTCCCACTTCTGGGAATTTGTTATAAAAGGCTGCTCAGAAATTTGAAGGGATTTCTTACAATTTTATATATATCCAGCAATGTGGTTTATCTTCTCTATTGTGGATATTGATCCTGAATATATGGTCCATTGATTGTTGGTTAATTAGAATTCATTAATAATTCAATAAACCACTCGGAATCAAATTTGATACAAACCACTATGAACTGTGCAGTTTTTATATCCAACATTGTTATTGACTTCATGCTCAAAAAATGAGTCTTTGAACAAGCTCTAAACATATAGCAGAGAAGGAAAAGGGAGGACATTTTATAACTCAGTGGATTGAATTGTAGCAAGAGAGTAAAAGTTGTTGAAGTCAGAATAATGCAATAGAAGTGACAAATATAACAATGTATTGGTAGATATATAGTATGTCTGGGTCAGAAGGTGACTACAGTCTTGACTATATAAGTGTAGTAGGTGAAGACTCTAACAGTTAAACAGGACTCAAATTTCACCAGTTGATTGAGGTATGTCAGTTTGGAGTAACTGCTCTTTGAAGAAAATACTCATGATGGGAAAATGTTTTTATAATGAGAACTGTGTTTTGCTAAGTACGAGATGCAATTTCTTCAGTACGTCTTATTAAAAGACTAACATTATAAGGATTAAATGCATAATACAAACAGCACATACTCTAAATAATAGTATTTCACACTAAACCCAGGTTATATTTATTAAGTTTGACAGAGTTACAACATGAAATATTGTTATATGTTCTCTGCAATACCCCATTTTGCAGAACCTTAACAAGATGACTTCTACAACACGACACTGTAGTGCTGCCAAATGAAGTTTAATGTGTAATACTTGGCCAATTCATCCCAACTAGGAATTCCAGGTTCCTTTTATTGACAGATACCCTGAGGATGATTTAGATGTTGGTTGAACTGAATTAACTTCTGCTATTTCTTTTTATTCATTATAAACAGAGACTCAGTGATGAGGCTCAAAGCAAAATGCCTTAGGCATGCAGTGAAGTGTATGGAAGAAGAATAACTTCTTTTTTGATATCTTCTTTCAAAAAAACAATATCTTGGACTGGCTGTTTCACAAATGAAAAGTTCTTATAAGCAAAGTTAAAAATAAATAAATCATGATCTCTAATTAATGTATTAATTTCTAACCTTGTCGAACTGGATTTGAAAAATGCAAGCTCATTTTTTGTGAAAAGTGTATTTTTATACCATATCAAATGTATATATTATCAGCTAAATAGACACTACTGTATATGAATCTGTTAATTCCATTTCTAAGATCAGTACAGTTGCACTTATTTTAATGCGCAAATTCCAGATTCTCATGCAGCTGAACATTCATTTGTCTGGAAGACTGAATTTATGTGGGCACTAATTTGTTATGGATAATGAATGCACTGTGCAAGAAAAACACACATTTCTTCTATATAAGCCAAATTATTTTTAAATTTAGCAACATGACTGATTACTTATGTATGACAATTACCATGCTTTTAAAAAGGGTAATTTTATAGTTATACTGAGGTCTTAAGAATTATTAATATTTCATTTGTTTTTATAAGGAAAATTTATACAGACAAAAAGAATATATACTGCTAGATTTCATACAAGTACAAAAATATTAAAGACAAACATATGAGTTTAAAATAAAGCAGTTCTTCATCCCCACTTGAATTATTATTCTTTTTCTGTGTTCACAACCAAGCTTCTTGTACAAATTATTATGTACACATTGGAGTTTTAATAATGCTGATGACTTGGTATAAACAAGTAGGACAGTGGTAGGATATATGCTAATATACATGATATATGCTTAGCTTTCTTTTTACAAAAAGAAAAAAATAAAAACAAGCAAAAAAAAAAAGTTCAAAAATCTTATTCTTCTATTGTTGAAATACATATTTCATAGGAAAAGCTAAGGCAGAAGTGGCAGTTCAAGTCTAGTTCCTAACAATACAATATGATTCTCACACAATCCCTTAGATTTTCTGTATCACATAGATGGTTATTTGCAATCATGTCTCTGCTGTGGATTTTACATAACTCTTAAAAGAAGTGGACCCAAGTGTTGGCCCCTTGGAGTTCTTCAGCTACAATACATGTCTTATTTTGTTGTTTTTTTGTGGGTCGTTTTATGTATATACATGTATGTATATGTATAAAGTTTTAAGAAATTAACATATTTGTCCTATTCCTATTTATCTTTTGTGCTTTGGTCTCCACATCATTCTATTGAGTTGAAAGGTTGCACTGTGTGGCATGACTCTATTTGCTTAATGGTTTGGGAGATTATTTGATTGGCACTGCTGTGTATATTTTTTCAGTTTATTTTCACAATTTATAGTGAGTCACTTGTTTTCCAATTAATATGATGTTCTCAGTCATTCTGTGAGCTCCCTTACATTTGTCTAAAGATAACGAATGTTCATTTATCAACTGTTATTGCTTTAATTAGATCCTTTTCTGAGGGTTTTCTGCCACCCTTCCTTTCCTACTCCACTCCCAGATCCTAAAATGTATTTTAACTATGAAGGGAAAATGCCGATTGCAGTGGTAAATTTTGACTGATGAATGAGCTCTCATGGAAGGCAAGAAGGTTTAACTACAAGAAAGAGTTAAGCTGTCTGAAACTAGGGATGCCAGAGACAGAAGGGTACTTTGCAAAGGGGTGAAGCATTTCTGAGTGCTGAGGTAAGGAAGAGCCTCAGCATAATCCTGTATCCATCCTGGAATGGGAGCACTTACGAGCCATGTTTCACAGCAGATGTGGACTAAAGGATGGACCCCAGGGTGGCCTGGAGTGCCCCATACCACTGTTCTTGGGACTGGTGCTGGTGCAAAGGTATATAAGGATTCTGCTTGGGATGCATCTTTGAAGTCTCCATGTAGAGCTGCATATTGTAGTAGGACATTGTTTATTACTTTTTAAAATATATGTATTTGAGCACAAATGTGTTTAATTCACCTCAAGGCATACCATGAAAATTCCCTAAGAGCTAGCAAGCTGATTAGTCACTCTAATTTTAAAGAGTTTAGCTTGCTCGTTTTTTTGCTTGGTTTTTTGGTTTGTTTGATTTGTTTGGTTTGGGTTTGGTTGGGGTTTTCTTTCATAGTATATTTTCTACATAAACACAAGAGGAGATATTCTCTACCTTCTATTTCCCTGCTATCTCACATTTTCTGGCTTTTCTTTAATCCATATCTCTACTCAGTTCAAATTAACTTTGAAGTAATTTTTGCTTTTTTTACTGAAAGTTAATGTGCTCACTCCAAATTCCCTGTAGTAGCAATAGACATTTTGTCTTTCAAAAGAATACACATATAGAATTTTTATAGGATTCTGCTTCTCAGACAGACTGTATGCTGTTCTTCAAATTTCTATAAATGTCATGGACATATGCAACCCTTGGCACTACTGAAAGCTTTGCTATTAACTAGAGTGGAATTTGAACTAGGTTTTCAGTTGGTGGTTTTATAGACTTTCTACTTTCAAGGTCTTTTATAACATAAAAACTAGTAATTCACATTTTCAGCTAAATTTCCTGTTGTTCCATCTTTCCTTCTATTCTAAAAATTTGGATCAAAGATTCTATTTCTACAAATAGTTATATAATTAGTCTGTAAAATATTTAAAATTCTTCGTAAGTATTTTTATTAGATGGGTCATTGAAATGGAAGAGATAGAGCAGTTGATTTATCAATCAAAAGAGAAACAGAGAAATTGGAAGACTGGAGTCCATAACTACACTATAATGAGAAAAGCATACTGCTACTTTACTACATTACTTACAATCTCTTGAGTTCCTCCTCAGCAGTAGCTATGTATTTCCTGCAAGCAGCATTACTCATGGGATATAGCAAATAGATTTTCATAAAACTGCATATTCTGGCTGGGACATGAACCCAGCTGGAAATGTTTTTGAGTCCCTAAATTACAGAGAATATCTTTTGTACTTCCATAGTTTCTATACAGGGATTATTGTCCTCATTAAAGGGAGCTCCTTTTCCACCTCTCCTCAAAGTTATCTAATTTTCACTAGTGTATGACTTAGGGAGTAAAAAAGATTTTTAATGAACTAAAATCCATTTGATTTTTATTTTATGACTGGTTGCATTTATCTTAATAAATACTATGAATTAGTTTTCATCAAGTCTGTGAAATAAACAATTCCTGCATATAGCAAAAATGGCAGTGTTCAGTGAGGGGCAAATTGAATCAAATAAACAGCACTGAAGGTTCTCTACCCAATATATCAACTTACTTTTCAATTTTGAACTCAAGAAGGCAAAGAGGCAAATCTTTTTTTGCTAAACTGTGGGTAATAGGAGAAAGCTCTACTTGTAAATTTGCATAACAAAAATAGTTAAATAAGATCTGTGGAACAGTGTATCTTGGAAACTGAACACATTTCTTTAAGTACACATTAATTATAAAAAATTAAAAGAAAGGGAGAGCGGTAATTGATTTTGTATAGAAATACATATGAATTCTTGATTGGTGGGACCAGTATGGATACACCAAAGTACTGCAGATACAACAGAAGTGCTCAGAGGGTAGCCTTGAATGTGAGCTGAGAGGCCAGTTGCAGAAGTTTGCTTAGCCAATGTCACCTTTTCTGAAACTCCAGAATAACTACCAGCAAAAATGGAAGATTTATCTAAAGAAGAAGGAGCTTTATCCACAACATTTGTATTTCTAGCAACTCTTTCACTATAGGATATTATCTCCATAGGGAAGTAGGTTAGGGAGTTTGGATTAAAAGAATTTATTTCCTAAACTGCAGAGTCCAGCCAATCATACTATTGAAGATGCATCCAGCTTGCATACCAAAACTGTGATATCCCACTGCCTTTGTTTTCCTAATCTTGAAAACTAAAAAGAAAAATTATTTCTCTTTCAAAAAAAAAAAAAAACCAAACAGTCAAAAAACAACAAGTATTTACCTCACATTCACTGTGGAAAGCTCAACAAACTATTCTCTGTTTGAAATGAGTTTTGTAATGGAATGGCTGCCACTTGCCAGTGCCTTTCCATTATCCTTCTATCTGTTCTCAGGATGTCTTGAAACTTTATGTGTTTCTGCAAAACAAGGACTTCAGTTTAAACTAACTAATTTGAACTGACGGATTTTCAGGGTCAAATTTTGGAAGTGGAATTTTGCTGCATAAACCATCTGAAACACTAACTAGGATTACTGTTATAAAATTTAGATGTTGCATTTTACTTGCTAGAAATAGTCGTTTACTTAAATTTGTTTTTATACTGCCCAGTCCTCATAAACAATTAAAGTATAAATTCTGTAAGAGATTCCTTGCACTTTAAATAGGTTAACATATCACTTTTATTCACTTATGGTATGAAAAAGTTATGCTGATGTTTATTTTCATTTCCATTCATGAAAGACTTTTCTTGAAGGAGAGGCCTTCAAAGTCTAGCAAAAATAGGAACAGAATATCAAATATTGTTTTACAATATTCAGGACCACTTTCTCTATTGCATGGAAATGCAGAAGCTCTTCCTTGAAATTCAGGACATATTCAGCCTATCAGGTAAAATTTCCATCCAGGTTATTCATCAATAGATGTACTTCCTTCCACATTTTATTATTTTGTAAATAAATTAACTATTTATTTCACCGGTAATGTTGAGATCTTGTGGTCAAAGCGTTTTTTTTTTCACCCATGGTTCATCGTGAGTTCTTTATTACACAGTTATTGCAGACTATTTTGAATAATTAATTTACTTGTTTTTTTCTTAAATAAATGTAGACTTAAATTTTCACTTGCCATTTACAAACAAATAAATCTCTAAAAGTAGCATCTGAACTGGGATGATATTTGAATAATATATTCAATTACAATACACTTGAGATATTAGGATTAAAATTAAATTTTAATTTTTGTGTATCAAGAACTTAAACCACAGAGCATCTAGTGATATTTTAAGAAAGCAGTATCCCTCTTTTGTTTTACATTAAGATTTAATTGAAAAGAACTTGAAGTAAAAGAAAAAAGCACTAAAGAAGCTACATTTCTCCTCTTCTGTTCTACATTAAATGGTGAACTATAACTTTCATTTAAAATATTGTAATACAACTTTCAACTGTAAATCACAAAGAGTACACACTATGTTTTTAACATAAAAGAGACAGTTCAAGCTTTTAAAGTTCCTTAAAAAACAATAAAAACTGTGCACTTATTCACAAGATTTATTGACTGTAACTCATGTGTCTCATATAGTATCACTCTTCTCCCTTTCTAGCTAGAAATAAACCTGAGAGAAATCGCCCTATAAATATTTTTCCCTCCTCAGATATTTGCATTAGCATGATAAACATTTTTCTTCTGAATATACAACCTTTTCATTTGTGCCTCTAGAAGGAACACAGTGAGCAACCCAAACTTATATCCATTTTGGAATCTCAAACCAGGAGAGAACATCCCCATCGCACGCAATGGGCAAGCAGGAGATAAAGCCACAAACTAACAGGGAAAGTTGTGCAACAACAACAACAAAAAATAGTTATGCACTAATAATTGTGTCCCATAAGAGACAAAAGGGATGAAATCAGAATGTGTAAAAGGAAAATAAAGGATAATAAACTTGGGAGCAATGTGTAAAGCTATGTCTTTCTTTTGCAAAGTCACTGAGAGAAGGTTAATTTCTACCATTTTCTTAAGGAGTTCTTACCTGCCTTGAAAGCTGCTGATTTGATGACCTTCATGTTCTCAGTTTGGTTTCCTGGGAAATCAGAGGCATTGTGGAGTGTTTTCTTTTAAAAGTTGAAATTTTATTCTGTAACAGTTGCGGTCTATGTTTGTTCTGATTTAATGTTTTATTCACTGTTGAAAATTTTATTGTCAATGTTTTAGTCCATGTACCCCTGTCCTGTCCCCATGTTGGTTTGCCCCTGAATTGTACCTGCCCCAGTTGTTACCCTTTATGGTATTTCCCCGCCTTCTGTTCCAGTTCCTTCCCTGTCCATCATTGTTACCCTGCCCCTTTTTCCTGAACCTTCCCTGTCCCTCCAACCCCAGACCAATCATTTAAGTGTACCTCCCCATGGAGATACAGGGTTTTTCCCAAACCTTGACTCCCCATTGGGGCATGTGACCTATTATCTCCTCCTGCCTACCCTGGTTGGCCCCAAAGTTTTATTGACATCCCCCCAATCCTCCCCTGCATATTCCCTATGGGGGAATATTCCTTATTGGGGAATATTATTTGTATCCACCCCTGATTTGTTGCTGTATAAAACTCCCTGCATGGCAGGGCTCTCTGTTTCTTGATCCTCTGAGGAATAAGCAGCTTTGGAAACCATCCGGACAATCCTTCCCTGGTCTTTGCCTCGATCCTCGGTGCTGACGCACCAGGTGCTGTGGAGAGCAGCCTTGCTGCTGCTGAGCTTGGCAGCCCTGCCCTGCCGCTACCCAGACCCATCTTGGGCAGGAGCGGCCACACTTGGTGCAGTCGGGGCCAGAGCTAGTGGGCTGAATTTATTACCTCTGGCATCACAGAGGCATGTGTGAGAACCTGGTGTCAACCACAGTATGTGGAACAATCCGATTCAGCTATTTCATTCTGGTGCACGAACTAGGAGAGTTCAAATTAATTTTAAAGCAAGTAAATAGGGATGTCTTTTGCATCACTTAAAAGTTGTTTCTTTTTGCTCTTTTACTCTAACAAAGAATGCAATATTTACACAAAACTGTAGCTATGCAAACATCACAAAAAAAATTAACTAGAGAATTCTTCTACAGAAATAAACTATATCAATATTGTTCTTACCTTAACTTTCATCTTGCTTTAATGTTTCTGAATTCAATAATTTTAAGAAGAGTTATCTAATACCCTCTGTCAAGAAAAAAAGTGTGCATCCATTTAGATGCATATGTCTGAAGATTAAATCCTGCTTTTGATACATCTGCAAGAGTCTGATTCATGCTCCTGTAAATAAAGTTGGTCTCAAAAAAAAGTACCAATTCAATCATTTTTCTAAATGTTGTCTTAGGAAGATAAAGAATGCCCAGTTTCCCACTTTTCCAAGAACCTTCATATCTAGAGTACTGCATCCAGTTTTAGGCCACTCTGTAAAAGAAAGACAGTGACCAACTGAAGAAAAGACAAGGAGGTTGCTGAGATGGTGGGGCTGAGGCACTTGCTCTTTAACGAGAGTCTGAGGGAGCAGAGCTTGTTCAGTTTGGAACAGAGTTGGCCTTGGAGGGATCTACCAGCAGACCCCAGAGCTATAGGGAAGTTATAGCCAGGCTCTGCAAAGCAGTGCACGCTGGAAAGATGAGAAACAAGAAGAATAAATTAAAATAAGAGATGTCTATCTGAACATAAGAAGTTTTCCCACCCTAAGGAGAGAGGCAGTGGCTTCTCTCCACTGAGAAAGGTTGAGAGAGGTTGTTCGCTTTCAGTCCTTGTATGAGTTCAAGACCCAGCTGAGTGAAGACCTAAGCAGCCTGGCCTGACTTTCTTGGAGCTGACCTTCCAAGAGCAGAAGATTGGACTGGAGACTGTCCCAGGCCCTTCTTCTATCTGAACAAAAACAATTGTATGAAATTTGCATTTTATACAGAGCTATTTCAGCTTACCAGATTTGGTAGTTACCTAGTTTATTTCATGTGATAGAAAATCCAGGCAGATTTCAGTTACAAGAAATTATTTTAAAGTTGCACAACCAATAAATATGAAGTCTATATGCTCAAAAAGCCCCTGTGGAATCCCACAAAGATACATGAAAACCAAGGTAAAAGCCAATTATGTGTGTCTGCCAAATTCATTAACATTAACTAATGAGACTGTTGACTTCTAAAATTGCTTGTGTCAGGTGGCAGTGACAAACTTGATAAGACAGTACTCACAGAATGTCATTAAATAGTTTGCAGCTCATTTCTATCAGTATCAAATATTAGATTAAGACAATAGTAATGTTCATATGAATTTGAAAGAATTCATTAGAACTCTTCTTTAGAAACCCCACTGCATATGTGAATAGAAGGATAAAAATAGCTTTCATTCTGAGGACTTTAAATAGAAAAATTACTCCTGCTATAATAAACAAATAACAATAATTACTATAATGACAATATATAATACTGAGCTTTGGCTCTTCTCATTCTGTCAAAGCAGAAGTAATTATTTCTCCTCACAAAACTGCTAATAAAGGAATTGTGCTGCATATTAGGGGTGTTTAATGCTTATTATCAGTGTCTCTGTTATAGTATGTAAAGCTTCATTTTTTGTGTGAAGTTGTGGATTTTCTACTTTTTTTAAAAGTATTGCAAAGACACAAATTTATCTTGTTTGTTAAGACCTCTTCTCTACATGTCTCCACAACACCAGAGATATGAATTAGGATTCGGGTTTGAACACATGAGACAAGATCAAGAGCTGTTGACAGCCTCTTTCTCTCTCTAGTCATGTAAGGCAGAATGGTATAAGCATTTTTTATGGTTCTTTTCTAGGGGTTTTTGCAGGTCTAGGAAGATAAAACAACATTTATAAATACATGCTCAGCAAATACTTCTGGAAACTTGAAATGCAAATGAATGTTATAGAAACCGAGAAACTTGAATGGTATATGAACTTGTTCCTAAATGTTGTGGCTGGATAAACTATAAAATGAAAATCTTACACAAGACATTAACTCTTTCGATGGTTTTTCATTATCAATTTCAAATCATCAATTTTCTGAGTTGTCTGTCCTGAAAAAAAGTCACAAAAATATGGGCATCTTCCAAAATTACCTCTACCCTAGGGAGTGTTACATCTGGCTATCACCCAAATACATAATTTCACATAAGATGGTGATAGTTATATCATATCTGGAAAGGCATGGTCAAAGGGCTGTCTTTGAGACTCAGTGCTTGTCACTTTGAACATCTGCATTCACTACTCACAAAGTATGTGTGGCTAAAAATAAAAGATTTTTTTTCGCTCATTTCTAAGGAGAGGGTGGGTGTCTGTGTAGTATCTGCCCCAAATGCCATCTACCTGTATCCATTTTCAATGTGAATGAAAGGCTGTCTTGTAGATAATCTCAGCCTGGCTGGGAGGAAACAGCAGTGCAATGGGCACTGTCTCAAACAGCCAGGTGTGGGACTGGACTCCCATATTCATTATGTGGAAAGTAAATATATTTTTGGCCTTGATGGAAGTATTAGAGCTGTTTTCAACCAACAGTGAAGGTTACTTGGACCTTAAAAGCTTGACAGGCTTGACTCATTACTGCTTTCATGAAAAAACATGGTGTGTCCCCAGATCAGAGCAGAAGTGAGGGTGAGGCTCTACAACACTTAATTTTGTATTATTTAAATTTGTACTAGTTAGTTACTACTAACTAATGGCTCCCCCAGAGAAGTGGCTCTGTGTGTAGTTCACTCCTGTTCTCACCAGGATTTCTGATGCTGTATCAGTGCAAGAATTCACCTGCTTCGAAAATTTAGGCATGCTTTGTGGCTTATTGTGACTGCCAAGACAGTCGGATGGCAAGCTGCCTTGGAAAGGGGAAGTCTTTGTGCCTTGAAATTTCTCTCACATCTGGTATGTTGTATTTGCCCCAAAACAGAATGGAATGAAACAAACCAAAACAGAATCTTTTCCACTGTATCAACCAATTAAGCATTGAATATACGATCTGTAGATATGCTACAGGAAAGAGAGGCTCACAGGGAGAGAACTGAACCACACCTTTTGCAGTGATTTGTCATCAGTAAGGCTTCATTGTAATGCCAGACTGAGCCTAACTATCTTACAATAAAATGTTTTCTTCTTTAGATCACTTTGGAATGTTTAAAAGATTTCTTGTATGGAAACTGATTTATAGGAGACCTGAAACCTGCATGCATACAATTTTTTAGAATAGCATTTCCATTTTCCCTGTTGTGCATTAATAGAAGGCAGTGAACCACTATTAATACGTTACATTTTAGATTCTCATTAACCTAGAGTAAGCTGTAAACATATATATCACAATTTAATCCATCAAATTATGTACTCAGTATTAATGAAAACAATACTAATATCTGAATAATTCAGAACAATAGTCTAATACGACTTGAGACATTACTTCGAAGACTTTTAAAAAAATTATACTAACAAAGTCTGATTTTTGTAGTGTTTTAACCTTTGTAAACTTACAGAGCAGCAAAATACAAGATTTCATTAAAAATTAAAATGAAGAACATACAATTGAAGTCAGAGTAAATGGGTTCAAGATTGAAAGCCTTGAATATTCTTGTTATATCTATTGCAGGCATGAAGTAGGAAAGGGGAGAATGACTACTAATTTCAGGCCATAAAAACAGGAATTCTCTGAGAACACAAGCATGCTTGTTGTCAACAAGATATCAGTCTTATAAGCCCAAACCTCTAAAATCCTATTTTTAAACTAGTGTGTTTCCACTGCTACCTGTGATTCTCCGGTCTATGTTGCTCTCCTCACCTTGAAAAAAAGTTGTTACTCATGAGATGATTCAGCTGCTAGCAAAGCAGGTGCTAAACTGCTACGCTTTGCATCCAGCAGGCAAATCATTTTCTGTAAGATTGAAATTTGAGCTCTTAATGTATGAAATAGACTCCAAAGGAGACATTTTCTGATGAGAACAATTACTTCTGAAATAGGTTTGATGGCATTTTCTACCTCTAGTATTTTAATTCTATAATCAAGGCAAAGCTATTCAGGTGACTTACATACCCAGTGCAGGCTTGAATGGCCCTAAGATAGAGAACCAATAGCTACACATGGAAAACCTAAGTCACTGGTGCATAGTAAGCAAAGTTTAGTGTTATTCTTAACATGATCTTTCCATTGATATGGAAAAAGTATGATTTCTACAGTAACTTAAATGTAATTTAAAAACCCAAGCCAAAGTATTAAGTATAATCTCAAAAACCCTTTTTAAACACACTAGGTTAGGAATCAGCATGAATAAACAGTACACTTTTAAACTTTAGATCCCTTTAGCTCTTCGAAGTTAAGTAGGCAACATACGAGAGCAAGTTATCTCAAAAGCAGGACTGACCAGGCAGGATCTCTCTTAAAAAAAATATTTTTCTCCAATTGGTTTGGTGAAACAATGCATGTTCAAGTAGTCAAAATTTCTTTAATTAATATTTAAATGCAGGCTTTTTTTTTTTTTTTTTCTTCATTGTAAAAATCTCGTAGTGTATGTGATTTAAAGCTTTTTTGCTCTCAAAATATTATGTTAAAGATAGAAATTCAAGCAATAAGGGTATAATCTAGAACGGTCAATTTTATGTTAAAAAAAAAGTTATATTAACATCATGAAATGGTCAAGAGCCTGAACACCATAATATTCACTGATAGTAAAACTATCTCCTTAGCACTCTTTCGGCTCATGCAGCCCAAAAGTAATCACAAAAAAAAAAAAAAAAATCCCAGGAAAAATGCAATATTTAGCCCTTTCATAGCCACAGCTGCTTCTTTTTTAAGTAAGGAAGGAGTTCCTGTGGGTAGCTTTACCTGGGTATGTGTTGAAAAAAAGAGCCTTGTGTGATAGGGAGAACCATCCCCATGGAACATGAAATGGCGGAAGGCCAGAGTCAGTAAGGAAAATTCAAAATCATTTGCAGCAGAGCAGCAAGCTAAAGTATTAATTTTCAAAATAATTGAGTCATTATTTAACATATGAAGTACTCGATATGACAATTCTTTTTCCCTGAATATATCATAATAACCATTAGAAATGAATTCAGTAAACACCTTTTTTCACCCATAGTTTTGAGTGAGTAGATCTTCTGGCAGGTACCCAAACAGGTCACCACGAGTAGGATAATGTGGCAATCTGTTATCATTAGCTCTGTTGGAAAGGTTCTGAACACACTAGAGAGAATTAAATGACCTGGAAAACTCAGTCTATGGAAAAGTCTATGGTACTCATCTCCTTTATTTCCACCTCTACGCATCACTGGAACAGTGGAACAGCAAGATTTGCAGTGGTGACAAAGATAAAGGTCATTTTTCTGTTTCTCTTTCATCCAGCATGAGCCGTTTAAGAACTGTTAAATTCTACATATACAAAAAATTACTATTTTCTGTCAGGTCCTTCCGCTCTCTTGGTGTGTTAGTCTGTTGAAATCTTCTTTGCATTGCCGAATTATGTTTTAAAAATCACTGCAATTTTTGTTCCTGACCATCATTGTTACAACTGTCAGAATTTCAGATCGTCCAAAACAACAGCATACAACCCCCTATACAGCCCATTTTAGCAACTGTTTTTCCTAACCAGTATAATTTTTTCCAGCAAAACTTGAAAGAAAGAACAGTTCTTAACAGATCTATTAAATCTAATCACTATGCCAAGATTCACACAAGATAGGTACTATAAAGAGAATGACATAGTCTATTCAAAAACATGCATCAGAGACATTTCTATTGTTTATATAAACTTTGTTGCTGTTCTCCATTTATTTGAGTGGTTAACTTAAAATGAAGAATGCAGCTTTGACATGCATCAGCGATTCTGATTTAACAGTTTTGTATGCAAACCTTATTCCTGGGCAATCCACAGCAGTGAAAGAAAAGAAACAGGGGAATCAGTGGAATCTTAGGGAAAAAGAAAAAAAAAAAAGAAAAAAGAAAAAAAAAAATCTTTTGCATTTTGGGAAAGGAGAGATGAACGTATGCCTTGACCTCAAAGTTGAGAAAAAATTCAAGGGACCATACACAGGGAAGCTTATTATTTTCCCTAAATATATTTTATTTCACACTAACAGATACTTACTGAGAGGCTGAGGACATGGACTACCAAACATATGGTTTTGACAGCACAATCTTCACCAGTAAAAAAGAAGCTCCTGCTTAGACATAAAATTACACCAAATCTTTCTTCTTTATAGAAGTGCAACAAAACACAGCACAACTTATGTTTCACTAGAAATTTATGGGGTTTTTTTCAATAGGAATTTCTATATTTGAGGACTCTATCCTTTACGACAAATGAACCACATGGACTTAAGAAACAGACACAAGAATCAGTTCTGCTCTGTTGCAACAGAGTATGAATTTAACATCTCACACAAAGGCTTGCAGGCCAAAAGTTGGTTTTGTTACTTGACATTATAGATTAATGTAGAAAGAATATCTACATAAATGATCCTGAAATAATTGTCAAAATTTGACTACCATAAACCTCCAGTCTAAAGATGAACAGAACTCTGGAACAGTCTACGTAATTATTTAGCCTATAAGAAGTTACTGTTTTGAGAATCAAAAATCTGTAGGAAATTGTGTCTTAAACATATGTTAAATGATTATGTCTTAAACTTATCTTTTCTGTTCTTTAGCAAGAAAGGTAAAAAATGACTTTTCATTTATCTCTTGGGAAAAAACCCCTCTTCCCTCTTCTCTTCCCCTATCATTTTTGCTCCTCAAAACTACTCAAAATACCTCTTAGATTCCAGAAAGACTGCTTCTCATGCATTCAGAACCAAAATATGTTTATATAACAGATACCCTTCAATAAATCTTATACTCTTATAACACTCACAGGAAAAAAAAAAAACAAAAAAACAACAAGTTAAAATTCACCTGCCAATCTTTCCTATGCTTTTAGTGCAATACATTTCCAAGAGCAGGAAAATTAGTTAAACTGTGTTATATTTAAAATGACACTGTGAATCTACTCATATCAAGTTCATCAGTTCTAATTCAGTTATGTCTTTTGGAGGTCACTGTCTCTCTCATTCATTACAATGGCTTTCTGGTTCTCTGATATGTTTCTCAATTAGTTGGGTAGGCAGGTAAAACATCTGACATCCAGCAATGAACTATGAGCTTCCAAATATGTTTGCACAGCCACACATTACACTTTAGCAAGCTCTTTACCTTAACCCATTAATAAACCATAGTTTGAGGTTAAGAATAAAGACTCAACTCAAAAATTAATTAGAGGTGTTCTGAACTACATGATCATGAGTCATTCAGCTGTGAAATGATAAAGCACACCAGTTAACAGATAACCGCAGACATTTACTCCATCTTATTTCAATCTGTGGCTGCACTCATGATAAATTGAAAGTGAATAACCATCTTTCATCTGTATAGTGAATATCAGATTCAAATGACTCAAATCTACAGCTGCTGTATCACAATGGTTTGTATCACAATAGTCTCCTGAACAAAGCACTTTCCATATTTACCTCCTTCATTAATACAGATTTGTTTTTATTCAGCTCTCTAGCAAGGTACGCCCTGAGTTACACAAACCACTTAATATAACTTGGAAAGAACTGTAACTCCTAAAAGGGACATTATCCTTGACCTTCATGAGGTTTACCTTTGTGGAACTCCCTTGTCATTTCAGAGTCTGACAACAAACCCACCATATTCTAGACCTAGACCAAGCCACACTGAAATATCTGAGAGGTTAAATATGCAATATAGACTTTGTGACTTGTCTACAGATATTTCCAGAATCAATTATAGGCTACTAAACATGACACAAAAGTTATATTTCAAAACCTATTCAATGCATTCAGGTTAAGAGTACTCTGCCGTGACTATTTTAAAACACACAAGGAGTTGTAAACACTTTCAAAACAGTACCTTCTACAAACCCACGGTGAGAAATAAACAATATCATCCATAAAACGAGATTTGTTTTTTTAATCTCTGTTACATTTGTAACCTTACTCAGTTTAAATTGCTTATGAGACCTTCTGTGTTTGATTTGAATTTTATAAAATAATAAAAGCAAAAAATAATGACAATAAACATATCCCAAATGCAGTTTGGTGTAAATATCCAGTACCTCAACTTTCCAATTGGCTGTGCAGAAGTTCTTCAAAACAGAAATGATCACCACAGATTAGACCCTGTATGAGTGAAAGCTGACAATGTACAGGAGCTGCACTGGATCCAATTGTATTAGGACTCCCTTTTCATAATCTGTGGGGAAAAAAAAAAAAAAAAAAGAGTTAGTTACATGTGTGTGTAGAGCTGTATTTGAAATGTGCTTCTATTTGGACATATGTTCACTTGGCTCTATATATTTCATTCCTTGAATGTTGCATGACATGGCAGGGTTGGTTGGCTGTATGAGTTTAATCTGAGATACCTGTCTTGCTTCAGAGTGAATACAGATTTCAAAAGTGTTTGTTTTATGCTATTTGGTAGAAAAAAAATCTTAGTTCTTACAAGAACAAGAGATTAAGAGAATTAAGAGAAATTAAGAATTCCTTTTTATCTGCTACCCTTTAAGAAAAGATAGAGCTGGGAAGAAAGGAAAAAGCACAGTTTTACATTATAAGCCTCCTATGTTCATGTATACTCATCTATAATGGAAGGACTATAAAATCATTTCTGTTGTTTGAATTTAAACCAGCTCATGAGCATTTTTATAAAGATGCTTTCTCACAGGGTTTGTTTTTACAGTGACCTTTTCCAGATAACAAGCAATTACAACTTTGTTATTATTTCATTTTCAAAGTACTCGTTTGAAATTACACTAGAGGCACGTGTCTCCATTTAGCTTATTATCCTAAAAAAATAGAGCATGACTTCCTTAAAATAATTATTGTTTGAACTATTCAATCATTAAGTTAAATTGACAGCAGAGAAATCACAACACTTCTAGTAAATTTGAACAATTGTTAGCAACCTCAATTAGGAGAGCAAAAAGCCCTAACTTCTACCCCCCCAAAACTAACCAAAACAAAAAAACCAAAAACATCAAACAAACAAACAAAAAAAAACCCAACCCAAACCAAAAAACCTAAACAGAAAAAACAAAACCCCAAAACCCCACTATTGTGGTGTTACATGGGCCTTTAGATTAATTTTCATATAAAGGCTAAAAACCAGGCTTGTTAGTGAAAAAGTGTTTATTAACTAAACAATTAACACAGTCATATAATTTTAAAGCTTTTTCTTTTTTCATTTTCTAGTACCCAACCTGAGTTAAGTTTTAAAATCCTTCTTCCCTTGACTTTTTCATTCTTTCTCCCTGACTAATAGAATCATGGAGAATGTCTTCATGTTCCAATTTACTCTCTACTTCATCTATTGTCCTGGGAAACCAGCAGCAGCTGGAAGTACATCTATTAAAAAAAGTTTTGTCCCTACTCAAACCAAACCAAACAAATCAATAAAAGCAACTAACTGTCCTAGTCATACCTGTTATCTGATTGGCAGGAAATGCACTAGATGTCCAAATTTCTTCTACCAAAGCACTGTGGTAGAATTGACTTAACAGTTTCATAGCTAATTCACTGGAGAATTATGAACAATCTTCCTTCACTCTATTACCCTTGGAGTTTGGATTAAAAATTTTACTTAGTACCTTTGGAAAGGCATTGAATTCAGGGACTGGAAAGTAGCTTTGACTTATGTGGCATATTTAAAAACAAAAAACAAACAAACAAGCAGTATAAGGGATAAATCTGCTGCTGTTCTTATTAATATTTTTAAAGCCCAGCCTAGAGGATAAGAATTTACATAAGTGATATTACAGCTCTGCCCTGCACTGCTTGAATGATTCAAGGCTGCATCTGCAGTCCAGCAACCATTCAGGTCTGTGAAGCAAAGGAAGGCAATCTGCTCATTGTTCTTTTAGAGTTGGTTCACCTTGCAGAAAACAGGGAAATTTTATAAAGATTATGAACACAAAGATTAAAGAAATCTAGTCATAAAGCCACCATATAGGAAGAGAGAGAACTAGATCTTTCTCTTCCTTTACAGTATTTATATGATTTTTAATTGCTTATTATAATAACACTTAGTGTAGGTAGATACCTATGTGAATTTCAAGTACTCTACAAATATAAATATTTGGTATTTGGTCTATTTGTTTACCAAGCAGTAAAAGCTCATGATCTAATAAACCTTCAAAGCTGCATTTCATAGCAAAACTTTGGCACTTTTAGTAAGGAACATCATCCTTCCCTCCTGTCTTTCAAGAACCTATTTGTTAGCAACTCTTTAGAGACACATGCTAAAATGGGGGAAACTTCACTCATCCTTGGAAGGTGCAGGCTCAATTGCCAGCTCTGACAGAAGCACTTTCACACGACCATACTTTATTTCATTTGACTATACCATGAACTTCTCCAGTCAGCACCTGGATGTTGAAGACTTCAGCCCTGAAGCATTTACCTAAAAGTTAGAAAAAGCCCTAGATACTTCTCTGAAAAGAATGGATTCTGTAGCCCAGTGAATAAGGTATTGCCACAGCAACCAGTGTGCCATGATCTTTTTACAGTAAGACAGCCATGTTTACTTTGTCTGAACGTCTCTTACCGAGCTAAACTTTGATATAGTTGCTAGAGCTGTAACAAGAATTTTTGAAGTGACAAAGAAATTAGGTCTATTTCATTTTGCTTTTGCTTATCTTTCTATGGTAAAATTTTCATCTATGTGGTAGTAGTTTTTCTGTATAGAATCTAATATTTATCACTCTAACATAGCAACATAGCATAGAGGAATATGGTTGTGGCATGATAAAATAAACTTTGAATGATGGGACACAGGGCAGTGCTGAGAGGGGAAGACACATAATCATAAGAAATAGGATCCAAGCTGATGTTCCAGACCCAGTGGCTATAAGCACCCTACTAATAGCTAAGGCAATACAGACCTGGCAGAAATACTTTTAAAGACAGCAAAGAGAACAAAGAACAGGTATCTAAAGTATATGTAAAGTATGCCTTACTTAGTAATTCCAGAAGAAACACACACTTGAAAAATAGTGACGAATAGTAAGTTCTGAGAAGGTTGACAAATGTAAAAAAAGTCCTCATGTGAGTCTAAGGTGAGGAAGAAAACACTCACACGAGTACCTGTGAAGAACTAAGGATACCTCAAACAGCTGCAGCCCCTCCCCATGCTGAAGCCAACGTTTAGATCCTCGTGTTGGGAAGTCAGACTTAATAGGCTAAAAGATTGTGTGTACAGAAATTTCAACTTCTACCATGGTATAATTTTTGTTAGTTTCAATTTCTTTCTTTTTTTTTTATTTTTTATTTCCCTGTAATAATAAGAACTGAAGTAAAAAGAAATCTTCAAGAGACAGTGAGGATTTAAATTACACTAACAATAAACTATTGAATCTACATAAAAGATGTGTTTCCTTTTTAGCTGTAAAAATTCTGCTGTTTCACAGCCCATTTTGAAAATAATTCCTAGATATTATTAAACTGATCAATCATTTGCCTGCAAAGATTACAGCTACACCTGGGAAAGAAAGACATTGCTCTTAAGAATCATGTCATTTTGTTGTGTTTCATTTTATATGCTTTTCACTTTGTGATGGAAATTAAAAGCAAACATACAAATTGCCTTCTGACAATAACAATGACAAATCACTCCTCTTAGTACAGTTCAGAAATAACTTTTCTGTTTCCTTGAGTTTTTTTCTCTTTTATATGTTACAGTGGTATATATCCATGACCTATTTGACTGTGTGTGTGTGCACAATATAAGCTATCATTCTGTGTTCATCCATATCTGTATGCCAATAAATTACTTTTTTAATTTTAATTTTAGACTGACTTAACATGAATTAATGGGAGTATTTCATATGAATTTTTTACTACTAATGGTCACAAATTTAATTCTTAAAACCGTCTTTTGTTATGAAAATAAATATAAATTTGTATTACTTTCAGCATTGAACTGAATGTCGGAAATGTAACTGCAAAAACAATGTTGCACATTAACATGGAAGCATGAGGCATCAAAAGGAAAAGAATCACAATTATTCAAACATTTTATTAGATATAAATATCTGAAGATCACTAAATTCCACAGAAGGTGGGCTAGCCATTAGACTTCAGTGACTGAAAGAAACAATAAATCACAGCTTTTACGTTTACAGCCCATTACACACAAAGGTTTAAACCTTTCTATTTGCAAGCCTCAGAGTATTTCAGCTGCAGAGTCTTTAACTTTCCAACTTTCTGTGACTAATAGATGCTATACTGTAGAATGAACAGGAAATTAGAGTGGAGAGAGGTGTAAAATCAGTATCCTCAGAAAGGCTGTGCAGGGGAGATGTGAAGAATAGCTCACTGTAGGGCTGTGCTGTCTCCCAGTGATCCTCAGACAAGACAGATTACATTCTCATTAATGACCATTTAAGAATCAGTGGATTTTTATATGTTAGAAAGGAGAAGCACTTACAAAGCTATTAAATATTGTGGAAGGGCAAGGTAGGAGAGGCAAATAGAGAGGTAATAGATTCGGCAAGAAATTTTATTGAGACCTGCTGTAGTTGGAAAGAAAATAGCTTGAGAGTTGTATAGATCTTTCTCCTACTTTTGACCTCACACAGGAAAGTTATACCCTTTTAAAAGTTCATTCTGTTGAAGGGTAAATCCTTTATTTTTCATTAAAATATCCTGTCAATTGACTTGCCCTTCAGCATTTATTATGCAAATCTACTATTTCTGATGTGACATGGTTCAGAAAAAATAGTTACCTTCTTCTCACATGTCTATTCTATAATTTCACCTTTTTCTTGAAACGGCCAAATCAGATCTTTCTCGCACTTTAGCCTCTTTACTACTGTGTCAAATGGGCCCACAGCCCCTAGCTACTTTGAAAATGTGTCATGGCATCATCTGCTGTGTGGAAGAAAGAAGCTTTTCTAAGAAATGCAATACCTCCCACATTGAACTAGAGGCTCCCTCAGACACATGAAGCAGGTTTCATTATCTGTGTCTGTACTACAGGCAAGAGGTTCCTGCTGTGCAACCAGACTACCTAGTGACTGCAAGGCAGACAGCACCATCCTCAGCAAACACAGTTTCCACTAAGATCAAAGACTACTGTGTTCCTAAATGTCCTCTGGGAAGCCTTGTACTGTAGGTTACGCTGAAGAATAAGCTTGCTATAAAAAAATCCCAAATCCCGTGTATTTCTTCTATGTATGTGAGTTTCAATCCTGCTTTTGAATTCTTAGAGCAATGTTTTCCATTTGGAGTCTTTTTCTTCTGCTTTTTTTTCTTCAATCTTTTTCTGGTATTGTACAGTCTTGATAGGTGAAGATTACAGAGAGTGTAGATGTACCAGGAGATCTTAATGGCAGGAAATTTGTCCTCAGACTCCTTATCAAGTGTACTGGCCATTACTGGTCATATTTCAGCTCAAGCCTTTTTAAAATACAGTTTAAAATAGAGTTTAAGCATATAAAACTATTCCATGAGTTTTTCTCCCACCTCACATTATCCTTTAAAGTCTGCTTTGAATTTACCCGTAGAGAAATCAAACATAACAGAGCAAAGGGTTTCTACTGGTTTATTTGGAAGTGTGAAAGCATGTCTGTCCTTGAGTGATGCACAATAGACTGGTCAGCTCAAGGGAAATTGTGTCTAATTCTGAACTTAAATTTAGAAGAAAAATATTCCACTTAGAAAACAAAAATCAAATCCTGAAGTGATGAGAAATTATTTACTCACACAAGGGAATGATAAGTACCACACAGTGACTGGCATGTCCTCCTCCCTGTCTTTCATGGACTTCTCCAGTAGGAAAATTTTCCGAAAGCCTATGAATCTAGAAATTTATTTTAAATATATGCACATAGTCTAGAGCTCAGTAATTTCAAAACAATACTTTCATAATACTTTCATTTTTAATGTGGTAAACAGAAGTAGAGGTTGTTCAAATCCTTATATATGTAGCAACATGTCCATCTTTACCTTTAAATGATATATTGATACTCACAAGTAATTTTGTACTGCCTACTTACCTATAAATTCCATCTACAAGCTTCATAAACAGTAAGACATGATCCCAGAATAGTCCTTCTACCCCCACTTGCATTATAATAACGTTATAGTGGTGTCTGTAATATCTTTAATACCCAGAACTGGTGATGTCTGCAGTGTATCATGATTGTTTCACAATAGAAGTAAATGTTCATTATTCCGAAGGAAAACCACAGAGACATGAAAGATCATCAACAGCTGATGCCAATAAATATGAGATTTTTAATGGTCATTTCCAGTAAACTATAGAGTTCAGTATTGGAATAACTCAATTGTTTAGATGCAGATTTTGAAAGAACAAAATTGTATGGCAGGAGATAAGTCTTAGCTGTATAGAAACTTTGAGGACACACACTCAGCTCCAAAAGATCATTTGCAAATGTTTGTAAGTGGCATAATATTTGGCTTTTGTTTCCTGTTTCTCTAACATCAGGAGATGTAGAAGGTGAACAACACAGTGCTGCACGATTTACTTCAGGATTTTACTCTGAGTCATAACTAATACTATAACTTTGTGATGCAAGCAGACAAAAAGTTTAGAAAGAGGAAAGGTACTAACAGAGAAAATTCCAGCTGGTATGGGAACTGTGAGCCTGGGAACTGGGTCCTGGAATGTTCGGAATACAGATGAGACGGGGTCTAGTGATGTGGCAAATAAAGGATGGTTTATTGCAGAATCAGTCTCATGAAAAAGTGAGATCTTAAGGTTGTTACATTCGACATCATGACACCAGAAAACAGTCTTAATTCTAGTTACAATGTCTTTCATGAATTTCTTATCCAATTAACTACTTGCACAAAGTTTTCTAGCATCTTAATTAACCCATCATTAATTGCTACATTTGCTACATTTCTACTGTGATGCTTCTCTTTATCCAATCGTATAATTCTATGAAAACTTATTGCTGTACTTTTTACTTTTAACAACTCTATAACAGGTTTTATTACTAAATTTTAATATTTTCTAATATGTAGCTTAACATATTTATTTGCTTACAAAAGGCATATTTCTACTTGTTTAAAATATATTTCTGTGTGAACTATAAATGCTAGTTTTATTCTAAAACTCTGAGCCCTCTCCGAGGCCTTAGATCAAGCACTGTATCAATCTCTCTCTCTGAGCCTGAATGCTGAAATCCTAGGGAGCTCTCTGGGCCTACGTTTCTCACACTGGAACAAGAAATATACTGAAAAAGTGCAGCTGACCTCTTTAAAAGTACAGGTAAGGAACCTAGAAAGTGGTGACCTTCTGACATACCATCAGTAAATGCAAAACTCAAGAAATTGCAACTTCCTCTCTGAAAAAGTGGAAGCAGTCCTGGAAAATAAGAACAGAATCATTACCACTGGTAGGGCTCTGGGTGAAAAATAGACATTAACAGCATCTACTGGCTGTTCGCCAGTGGTGTGTCCTATGCCCTTTTATATCTCTACAATACAAAAAGAACTTAATTTTTATCCAAAATAGAGCTTCTATCTCCCTGAAAACTTCTCATGTTGCACATGTTTTTACTTTCCTAAACAAGATGAAATCTACACAAACTTTCTACAAGATCTTAGACTCTCATTGGGGACACCTGGCTAACTCCAGACTCCATGATGTCAATCATTTTTGAAATCAGACTCAGTTACCTTGTTGGTCCCTGCTTTGGGCCCACTTTTGGAGTAGTTTCAGTTTGTCCTTAACAGCTCTGGGATGGCTAGGTGTCTCTTGGTCACTGGTTTGTCCTACACTTGAACATGACTTGACCTGTTCCGGAATCTAATTCACTCAAAACTGGTATTTTAGATCCATATAAGTCATCTATTTTAAGCGTGTCTTCTGTTATATCGGTGAGAAGTTGATTCACTAATGAAAAAACTCATGGTAACCTATATTAATTATTGTTTCTTTCATATTGATTGTTGCTATATGATTGATTGCTGATGCTATTGACTATTGCCATACTATTGCTTGTTAATATATTATTGATTGCTGATAGTAACTTAAATACTATATATATTCACTTTATTGACCCTTTTTATATTTGCTAGTGATGATGTCTGTGGTAGGATTTTTGTAGTATTTTTTATTCTCTGTAATAATACAGAGAAATTTTAAGGAATAAAAAGCATCTCTCTCCTTGTCTATTACAGAATCCTGCAGCACTTTCGGCGCATGCACAAGCTGTGTAACCCAGGGTTACACAGATTATGACACTTTGCTATTGAGTTTAATCACACCTTTTTCTCATGCATATTTTCTTGTCATAGTGTAGTCTCCTCCAAGGGTTCTGTCATGCAACTAAGCTTGTTCCAACACAGTAAAACACAGGTATATTGATGGGAGAAGGAAACTGTGAGAGAGTTCCTTGTCTAGACCTGTTTTCTAACTCCACTCTGACAGGAACTTCATGTTCACATGTAGGGCCACCTTTCTACCAGACATGATGTTTCTGCTGGCACTGCTACTGAGTCATTGTTAGTAAAATAATACCCTTTAGAAACAAGCTCACTGTTTCTGGTTGCCAGTGCAAGTGCTCATCTCTTGGAGAACTCCTCTGAGCTCAACTCCTGTTGCATCTGTTTGCTCAGATTCTTTGTAATTGTGGAAAAATACTTATTTTGGAGTCTAACTAACAGGATGTTTTCTTTCAGCTTTGTAGCACAGATGATTTTTTTCTTGGATATATATCACTCTCTAGGAGAAAAGAAAGAATTATGACTAATTGTTTTTCTCTTCTTTTTGACTCATAATGCGCACAATAATGCGGATCAGTGTGCAATGAAGACTGACTCAAGTCTTGTTTTTTCAAAAGATCTGGCAAATAGCCATGGTCTAGCAAAGTGAGTCTAAGTTTCCCCCTGGTCTTGTTCGTAATGCTTCTGGTATGTGTAAAGTAATAATATAAACATGGTTCAGGAAATCTCTCGTTATATATAGCAATCCTGAAAAGTTTTATAAATATTTTCAATCAACAGACCTTGTGAAGGCTACTGTTTTCTATTTGCAGATAGGAAAATCAAGGAACAATATTTTTCAAGTCAGCATATAAAATAAAAACAAAAAACAGGCTTGAAATGACCTGGGATTTAAAGACATTGACTTTGAAATGTTCTAATACTCTCCTAATTGTTGAATACATCAAGTACCTGCATGTCTCATCTCCTTTAACTGCTCTTCGCTCTGTTGAACACTTCTCAGAACAAAACTCTGTGGTAGGTAACAAAAGGAAGACAACCAAACTTTGTGCAACTGCTTGCAAATTTGGACATTCTGAGTGATTTTCACAAAGTCAAACAGTGAGCCACTGTCTAAACAGTAAAAGAAATTAAGTCTCCTGCCTGTCACTTTACTTTGGAAACATGCTGCTTCTCATTCTCTTATTCTCCTTCAATTAGAAAAGAGTGGTCTATTAAAGCAGCAAGGAAGATAGCATTACTTAATAAGTCAGTACAAGAGAATAGGTAATGCAGGAGCAAAGATCAGACAATACGCAGTGCCTGTAACTAAAAAACACAAAGGATAAAAGATGACTGAAGTATTCTCTTGCAGACAAAAGTACTGAGAGGCAGCATCACGATAACTGCAGAGTGAGGAAGGCTCAGTGCCTGAACAGTGGTCTCAGTGGCTGTGCCATGTCATTCAGAGCATTTTCTACCCAAGCCATGGTGAAAGTAAGTTACACTGGGAAATGACACACAGATGCCACAATTCTGTGCAAATTAAGTATAGGTGGAGGCAATGAGGTAAAAATAAGAAATACATTTTAGAGCTAGTCGTACAAGAATTGGATGAAGGTCAGCAGAGTATATTTCTTTGTTCCGCTAATAGATACATACTTTAAAACATAAGAAAATTATTATTTTTTAAACATAAGAAAATTATTATATATTCTAAATACATCAGTCTAATTAAAGCCACATTGGAATTGTGATAGAAGAAGTGTGGTTTGGAACAGATGCCGGATTTAGAACTACAAGGGATGAATACTAAAGGCACTAATTTTTACTAAAAATGTTATTCCAACACACATAACCATCTTCACACCAACATTGCTTTCATTGCTCCCTAACTGTGAGCCCAGATGACTGTGCTAAAGACTGAAGCCCTCTCCATCACCCTGAGACTATTATGTGCCCACAACTCTCCTCTTGCTCTCTTTCCCTGTTCCTCAAATCCCAGTTAGTTTGCAGCTAGTGCAACACTCTGTCCCAGAGAACCCATTAGATCTTTTTTTCTCCTCATTCCTGGGGTTCTGAACACCTTAACTTTTTGTTCTCCTCTTCCTCTATTTCCCCTTTCTCTAGCTTCTCTCCATCAGCCTTAGAAGATCGTCTATGTTAGAGGCTAAAGTCAAATAGGGGGAGGGGAGCATGGCTACATCTGGAAAAAAATATAGATTCAGATGAAGATGCCTGGCTTAACTAATCACATACCAACTTCTCTATGGGCTTCTTGTGCTTTACCCTTTTTCTTTTTTATTCTCTCAATGGTTTCCAAATCAATATCACACTTCCTCTTAGTGTTAGAACTCTCAAATATTCAGAGTTGATTTGATACGTTACTGAAAAAGTCATCATGTTATTGGTGCATGGAGAAATATTACCAATTAAAGATCTTTACAGCTCATCTTGTTACCCAAGTCCTAGCAATATTTCTAATATTAATCTTCTAACAACATAAAGCCTACCCAGGGAACTGCAGACCATTCAGCCTTACGTCAGTCTATGGAAAGGTTATGGATCAGCTAATGCTGGATATTATTTCCAGGCACATGAAGGACAAGAAAATCATCATGAATAGTCAGCACAGCTTCCTGAAAGGGAGGTCGTGCTTGACCAGCTTGATAAACTTGTACAAAGAAATGACTGACCTTGCAGAACTGAGGAGAGCAGTGGCTATTTTCTATCTGCACCTCAGTAACACATTCACAGCCTTGTAGACAGGCTGCTGATGTATGGGCTGTTGAGGTGAAATGAAAACTAACAGAATGGCCAGACCATTGTGGTGGTGATCAGTGGTGCAATATTTAATTGGAGGCCAGAGACTGATGGTGCACTCTTGGGGTCAATACTGTGTCCAGTCCATTTTAATACTTTAATTAATGATTGTATGATAATAGTCTCATCAAATTTGCAAATGACACAGGAAGAGTGGCTGTTGTACCAGAGGGTCACAGAATATCCTGAGTTGGAAGGGACCCAGAAGGATCATTGAAATCCAATTCTGGGCCCTGCATGGGACACTCCAGGAATTAGACCATGTGCCTGAGAGTATTGTCCAAACACTTTTTGATCTCTGGCAGTCTTGGTGATGTGACCACTTCCCTGGGGAACTATCTCTAGTGCCCAACCACCCTCTGGGTGGAGAATCTTTTCCTACTCTCCAACCTAAACCTCCCCTAACACAATTTCATCCTGTTCCGTTGGGTCTTGTCACTGAACACCAGACTGTGTCTGCCTCTCCACTTCCCCTCTTGAGAAAACTGCAGACTGTGGTGAAGTCTCCTCTCAAACTCCTCTTCTATTCATGAAGATGCATATAAGAGTATTTTCAGAAATAAGTGAATATTCCTTTATTCTGAAAGAATAGTATTTTTTTTCTTTTAAGCAAAAAAACCCTACCATACACCAGAAACAATATTACTTTCAAATTGCTTGCGACTTTTCTTTGGAATTTGCACGGAATTTTTGCGCTGTTGCTCCTGGCATCCCTTGAAAAGGTCAGGAGTAATGAATCTCTTTAAAAATTATCAGATGACTTAGAAACATTATGAAGAAAGAATTGTAGTAGCGTGTATCTTATTCAAGAAATGAGTGCAATAAAGCAAATTGCATGCTCATTTTTGCTGCCAGTATACTGTGGTATGCACCAGAAATTTACCTGAGTTACAGGACAAGGCACATACATATACTTTTTGGCCCATTTGTGTCTAAAAAAGAATTTCAGGGCTGGAACTGGCCACAAACCCAGATATCATTTTGCACTGAGCTTATTTTGGAGAAAACTGATTGTGAAATCATCCTGAAATCACCAGACACTCGTGTCATTACAAATCCAACAGAGGTAAAAACTACGAATTTTCAATGTAAAACTGCATTCATGAGCTTAATCTGTTTGCTAAATGAATTGTAATAGCATTCCTTGTTAATTGTGTGTCATGTCTGTTTTCAAGTTGGTTTACATTGCTACATTAGCAAATGAAACATAAAATTATACTGGGTTTGCACTTTCATGCATGGAACAAATGTGTGATATAGATACAAAAATCCAGTTCAAAATAAATAATTATTATTTTTGTTGTTATTATTACCATCCTTTACTGTATTCAGGCTTTTTTTTCTCAAATCCTAAATAAACAGTACAAAGGGTAAAAGTGAGAAAAATCATGTGTTGAGACAATGACACTTTTTTAAAAAAAAAAAAAAAAAAAAAGCTGTGTACACAAGCAAAGCAAAAGAAGGAATTCATTCACTACATCTCAAGAACACGTGGTCAGCCATTTCCAGGAGAACCTGGGTTCCACTGTGCTTAACAGTGACTCAGGCAGAAAAACTTCATCACTCTGAATGCCCTCCCCTCTCTCCTTCTTCCCCCAGCTTTATGTGCTCAGCATGATGCCATATGGCATGGAATATCCTTTGTGTAAATTGTTGTCAGCTCTCCTCTCAAGACTTTGTGCATGCCCAGTGCCCTCACTGCCAAGGCAGTACAAGAAATAGAAAAATCTTTGATTCTGTGTTAGCTCTACTCAGAAACGACTAAAACCTGTGTTATCAATGCTATTTTCACCACAGGTCCAAAACGCAGCCCAACACTGGCTACAATGAAGAAATTTATTCTATCCCAACAAAAAACCCAATACAATCAGCCCAGAATATTTTTTTTAGAATTCCCTAGGATTAACAAAGGCAAAATAAGGAGAAATTTACAGTAGGAACTCGTTCAGCACAGTATGATGAGATCAGCATATCAAAGTGTTAGATCAGTTCCCCACAAGATGTATATGGCCCGTGGACTCTGCAATGGGGTAAGTTAGTCTGTACTGAACATCCATACAATCATAGAATGGTTTGAGTTGAAAGGGATCGTAAAGACTGTCTAATTCCAACCCATCTACCATGGGCAGGGATGCAGCTCACTAGATCAGGTTGCCCAGAGTTCTGTCAAGCCTGGCCTTGAACACTTCCAACAATAAGGCATTCACCACCTCTTTGGACAACTTGTTCCAATGCTTCACCACCTTCTGAGTAAAGAATTTCTTCCTAACATTTAATCTAAAACTGTCTTCATTTTAAAATCAGGACCATTCACCACCTCTTTGGACAACTTGTTCCAATGCTTCACCACCTTCTGAGTAAAGAATTTCTTCCTAACATTTAATCCAAAACTGTCTTTCTTCAGTTTAAAATCAGGAGCTGGAGAGCCTTTGCTGCAATCTTGGAGATGAATTTCCCATTTTTTTGTCCTTGAAATCTGTTTGGTACATACCAAAACTACACTTAAAATCTAATATAAACACAAAGAAGGAAGGTCAAGGTATTTACATCAAAACTACACTAGCCCTTTGAATCAAAATGCTGATCTTCCTTCCTTCCTTCCTTCCTTCCTTCCTTCCATCCTTCCTTCCTTCCTTCCTTCCTTCCTTCCCTCCTTCCTCCCACCTTTCACTTTCACTTTTCTTTTCCATTTTCCTCTCCTTTTTGTCTCATAATTGCCTCAAATTTCCCAAAAAAGAGAATTGTCTCCTGAGTAGCTGAGCTGCTATCATGGAACACTGTATAATGTTTAACAATCATCAGTGTTTATAACAATTTCTTGTACAAGTTGAGTCACATTGGCAGATAGGAGTGAAAAGTGCACATATCTATTAAAAGAATTAAAGCAGCAGCTGCAGTATATCATCTGCTCAAAATTCAAGTTGCATCCCTCTTGACAGGCCTCTTTAACCAGTTTCTCCTTTTTAAATGAAAGACTGCATTTGAAAAATGTCACGTACACACTAGCACAAAAATTTAAAAATTTTTATTTTGACTTTGATAAGGAAGGAAAATGGAGAAATAAGTCAGATTTTGTTTTGAATATATTTGTGGGTGGGAAAAATAACTTTCGATGTACTTTATTGTTGGGGAATTTTCTCCTGAAGTTTGGCACAAGAATATTAAAAATAATATTGCAGAAAGAAAACACAATTTTATGAAAATACTCTCAAAGATGCAACAATTAAAACTTTTATGAAAGTAATATAAATATTTGCCATATATTCATTTCAGCATGCAAAACTTTAATGCATCTATCCTTAGACAAAGGGATTGGAAGCCACCTTAGCAAGTTACTGTTCCATATATGCATGATTTTTCCTTAATTTTAAAAAAGATATTCATCTCTCATTGTTGCATAAAATCAGCACATATCTCTTTTTCTCCTCTATGAAGGAGAAAGAAATTTGTCATGAAAAATTAAAATAATTTGCATTTAAGTAGACAACATATCAGTTACAAAGAGAGTAGATATAAAAGTTTGTTTAGGTGCATGCTCATGCTGGCACAAAACTAAAAAAATCTTATATATGTTTTTCAAGTGAAAATTAGTAACAGCAATTAAAGAAAAAAAAAGAAAAAAAATATAATAAAGAATTTTCTGTGCAGGTCTTTCTATAAATTCCAGAATAACCATTAATCACCAGGAAAGAATGAACTTGATTTTTTGAACACTTTCGCATTTAGGCAAATTTAGCCTTGACTCTTTTTATTAATGAGTATGACTCTAAAATCACTATTGTTTAAATAAATATGCCATTTGTCATCACAAAAACCCCCCATGGTATTATATGGATTCTCAGCATTGCAACAACATGTACATAAACCAAAGTACCACACACATTCCACAGTAGCTAACAGCAGCTGGGAGCTGACTGAATGATCCTGTGTTCACAAAGGGGTGACCATTTTCTTGTCTTAAGAAAACATTTAAGTTAAGGATTTTAGGAAATAACAGCAATTTAGTATGCACATGCAAAGTTAAATCGAAGCAGTTAAGAATTTCAAATGCATTCTAAACAGAGAGGTGATTATGGTATTCCTTTAAAATTTTATACTGCTCTCTTCGATTAATCCTGCCTAAATTAAGATCTTTTAATTAGACTAGAGTTGAAGCTGTGTAAGGACTGTCTTTGGGTGGAATATAACCCAAATGGATGAAAATATGACTTGTTAAAAATTACCTCCATAAATCTATATTAAGATTGTGACCTTTTTAACGTTTGAAGAATTTCTTTTTTCTCTATTTACCGTAGAGTTAGCATTATATGTATCTGTATAAGCAGAATTAACTAATTAATATTATATTTCTTTTCAGCATTGGATGTGTAACTGGGGATCAAACCAAAAAAACAACTTTTGAAGTATGTACCTTGTTTTGATGTAGCTGTTTCCAACCTAAATGCAGGCTTGTTTTGTCTTGTCACATATATTCACCCTCTTTCACTCTTTGTCAATTGCCATTTAAGATTCTCTGAATTCATAGCACTTCTTCTATAGATTCACTGTGGGGAGAGATGTCAAATACCTATAGTAGCATAGAACTACTTGTTTTAGATTTTAAATATGAATCTTATATTCAATATTGTGGTTCTTTTTTATTTCAGAATGTCTTCAGATTATTTGATTTTTAGGTAGTAGTTTTCATAATTTATGGCAGAATGCTAAGAGTTTGAGATGAAATTTTACATGGTCTTACATTTTGAATAAAATGTGTTGTATATTTAGACAGTAGTTTCTAACATTGCATTCAGTTTATTACTTTTTATTTTTACTTTTTAAGTCAAAGCTAAAGAACAATAAACCAAAATCTCCTAAATTTTGATCCCCATGGTTAATACTGAATTCCTATTTTCTGTCATCAGCCAAGCCATATTGTGTGGTTCCTAATATGTGCAACATGCTTTTTCAGTGCAGTCTCAAAATATTAAAAAAAAAAAAAAGAGAGGTAAGTCTTCAAAAATTCATTTTCCAGTTATCCAAAAGAAAAAGACTTGATTATTTTTATGAGAGGTTTTAGAAATTAATTTACATTTAGAGATGGTGACAGCCTTGAAAGTCTATCACCACCAAAAAGCTGATAGCATGATCATTTTTAGTCTCTAAAGGGATATGCAATTAATTAGAGCAGGCTCAATATATATAGGCTGTCAGTTATCTGGATTATAAGTGTTGAGGTTTGAGTCCAAGGAAAACATAAAATTTAAATAAAAAATCACTTCTGAGTTTCAAGAAATTACAGAAACTTTAACTAAGCTTAGTTTTTAAGTTACTTGAATCTTAATAACTTATAATGCTTTTTTTCTCCAATTTTTGTGAAACTGCAAATTCTTTTGACCTAAAAACTGGCACATTAGCTGCCATAGGCAAAGTTTTGCAAAGACAAAAAAAAATGCAAGTAAAAGCAGAAAGAACAGTGTTTAAAACTGGAAACTATGAAGGCCTAAATGCATTCCCAGTGCATTTCTACAGCACATTTTTACATAGACATCTATCTATTCATTTACCTATTCTTTTTCCCTCTTTCTCTTTGTCATATAGACTCAAGTATTCATTGCATAATAAAATGAATGTACTGTAAAATTTTTGTGGTATTAGCTAATGAATTGATCCCCTTTAATATTTTCAGAAATAACTTAGAATTCTACTGTGATATATGTTTTCAGACAGAAATGCTGCTGAGGAAAATCTTGAGGATATCATTATTCTTATAAACTGAATAATGGTATTGTAAAGCAATGTAATGAAAAAAACGCTTAAAATATTTGAAACAAAAGCATTCTACTAAATTATGAAACAATGATTCTTCAGTGTAATTCCTATGAAAGCTAAGCCAAGAAAGGCTGAAACTTGAAATGCAAATACTGAGTTTTGGAAAGCAAAGCCTTTGGGGTAAGAATTACTTCTGAAATTTCCTGTTCTGTCAAGGAGAAGCTGTGTGACCGCAGGCAAATCAAGACAGGGCTGAAATCTATGGGTCTGTCATCTCCAGCTGGACTACTGAATTACAAAGTGCAGTAGTCGTGTGTGGTGCTGGCATCTAAGAATTTTCAGACTTCAAGACCTGTTGTATCAAAACTTGGTGATTCCTCTTAATTTTTAGATTGGTGCTGTACAATATAGAGAAGCTGGTTAGTCCTTATTTAATCAGGAGATTGGCAGAAACGATCTCTCTAATCCTAATTTTTAATGTGAGTGTTTCCTAAACATCTCTGTCGATCTTTTCCCTGCTTGTGTTTTCTCCCTTAATTTGAGCAACAAATTTTCTGAGACAATAGCTCTCTTTTACTGGGTTTCTTAGAGTATGTAATACATCAGCCATAATTTATGACCTAATCCCATAACATACAGGATCACAGAATCAGGAGGCTTCATCACTATAGTGTTATCAAATGACAAGATATCAGTTTCTGCCTTTGGAAGTTAACTATAAATCAGCCTTCTGTCATAAATTATTATTATTTTCTTTTAAATTAAGCTAGCTGTATTAAATATATCTTAAGTTTCATGTAGCCATGATCTTCCTAAAAGTCAGCAGATATCTTTACACCCAGACATTTATATTGCATGTTTAGGGAAAAAAAATCCTGTAGTGTTCCAAGATATGTAAGAAAAAATAATTATTGAGTTTTAGATAACTGTTTGCTCTCTCAGATATTCATGTTTAGTCAACAGCTCTGAACATCTCTTGCATGTTTTGATTCATGTTACTTTACAATGAAGTGAATAGAGAAATACCAAAAATTACTGGTCCTTGACTGATAAAAGACAGGCCAGCTGAAACGGGTGTATTTGTTCAAAAATGTATTCAAATTGAGACTCCCAAAAAATTAATTGAAAATAGGGTCAGGGAATGAAAGTGAAAATAACACAATAAAATACTCTCTTAAAAAAAATTAATTAAGGAAAAATAGAAAGACATCAACTTTATATAGTGGAATGTTAGCGAATCTGATTCAAATTTGAATGTAGTCTATAAAAACAGTAATTAAATTCAGGGTACATATCTCTAGTGTATCTCTGCACTTCATGCTATTCCTAATGTGTGTGGAAAGAATCCTTTTGCTTGTGATGAAAAATATGACAGTGTGACATTTTCTTTAATTACAAATTCTGATGTGTTTAATAGAACAAAGTTGGCCTCCAGCTTGAGAGTTCTGTCTCTTAGAATCAATGGTTAGACTTGAGGGCACTAGCTTGGTCATCAAGATCAATATTAGAAAAAATATATCTTGTCAAGACCTCTTGGCCCTTTATTGATTCAAATACGGTGTTGCAGAGAAATTAATAATGACATTACAGCTGTTGGCCAACAAACAGAATCTTCTTTCATTGATTTCAGTAGAAGTAGATGAATAACACAAAAACAAAATTACCCTAGACACTGTAGGAAGACTTGCTACAGACCTTTGAAGGTGGGGATCTGGAACTTGTGGAGGCTGCATGGAAGAACTTTCAGGAGTACCAAACTGAATTCATGTTTGAAAGAATGTAAATGGCTTAAACTGATTCCAAAGAAGGATTTTTAAATTCAATTAAGAAAGTATACCTCATTTTGTCAGCCTGGGCAAAACCCTCAAGTTTTTCTTAAGACTACATAAAGGTGTTTTTGCTGTGAAGGTGGTTTGCTCCCACATATTTATCCCAATGTAATTTTTAAAAATAAGATATTTTTTTAAAAGACCCTCATTTATCTCAGCAATCTTGCAATGCCTTCTCCTCAAATTGAAAAAGTCAGGTATCATTCCAAAGCTGTAGTTCTAAACAAATAAATCCCTGTAATTTACTCCTACTCACCAGGAAATTTAAACTACTATTTTTGAACTTTTTGTAAATAACAAAAGGTTTTAAAACAGCACAGAAAGGTCTGAACTCTTCATTTACCTTTAGTGCTTCAAAAGGAATTTGGAAAAATATTTCCTCAAGGGTCAGAGAGAGCCTCACAGAAAATCTCACAGAAATGTCTCTTAAGATCTATTTTCATTTGGAATTTATTTTTTAGGTGTTTTATTACAATAGTTTAAGAAGAATTACTTAAAATCAGCAGTAAGCAATTTTCTTCCAGCCTAATTTCCTTTATACAATTATAAATCATATTTTTTAATGTCTTGGAAAAACTTTGCTAATATTTTTAAGTGATTAATATATGTAATACTTTATTACTGCAATTGCAATAATTGAAAATAAAGCATAAATTGTGCTATAATCTAACAGAAAATAATAATTTCTGGAGGCCTGCTATGACATATGAAAAATTCTGCACCACAACAGGAGAGAAGGACAGGAGCAGAAGAAAAAGAGATGCATTTCCCCCTCATCTCCTGCACAGACCAAAACATCGAGAACATCAGAACTTAACACCCAGAAGGGCAGAGGAATACATGTTATATAGTCCTGTCAGTCCCTACATGCAGGCTGAAATCAGTAGAAGAAAGTTCTTCCAAGTTCTTCAGTGCTCTAATCACGAGTGTGGACTGGGACCAATGCTGAGAGTGATGCCTGGAGAGGCTACCTGGAGCAGAGGTTAGACAGAGTTAAAGGAGTAAAGCAAGGATTTATTAAAAGACCTTAAATGGATACACCTTGGGCAGCACATGAGCCCAGCTACACCCAAGATGGATGGCATGTCATGAGTTTTCACACTTTTATAAGTTTTGGTCAATTTACATACTGGAGTTAATTGTCCAATTACAGCTTCAGGTTATGAAGTCCCATCCTCCCAGATTGCTCTCCCCAGTTCACTCTTTGTACTTTTTGGGTCCAAAACTGCAACAGTGTCTTTTGTTCTTGGGCTGGAAAGGGATTGTTTTGTCTAACTAAACTGAGAAGAAAAGTTGCTAACACTTTTTATATACAAATCCAGTACAGAATCTGGAAAATATGAAAGCTACAACTTAAGGCATCAGGAGACACCCACAGGGAATCTTTACTCTCAAAGTGCTTATACTCTTAATAGTTTAGAAGCAGCCTCTTTACACTTTCAACTTCATGCTGGAGTTAGTTTTGACTTGTCTATTTTTTATTAGGCCACTTTTTTAGTGTGCTGACAAGGTACAAGAATATAGCTGTATGGATGTTGACTTTTTATATTTTTCTAACACTTTTTTTTTTTATTAAGCCATATTCATTTACTCAGAGTCCTATGTGTTATAAACAGCTATTTGGGCTTTAGTTTAGCCACAAAGCATTGAAATGCCACTAAGACATCTGGTTCAACACAGCTTAATCTTACTGAAAAAAAAACCCAAACTATTACATAATAAAAGGACAAATTATAGGAATCTGTCTTTCACTCTGTTTCTTTCAGTTGCACCTTAAAAAAGCAGCGGCATTTTCCAGCCTACTATTGAATCTGACAGGTAAAGGTCCCTGAAGAATCAATTATCTTCTAGTGAAATTTACTTCTTGCTTTCCTACGTGAGACTGTCAATTCAAGGTCTTCACTCACCTCTCTCTCTGTGTTCTATGAATATTACTCCTTTAAGACGTATTAATCTTGCCTGGTGCACCTGGAGGGCGAAGCAGCCATCAGACCTTCATTATACTGAGCATTATTCAATCCAGTAAGGATGGCACTTGATTAACAATTTATTTAATAGAAGTGCTGGCCTAAACAGCACTGCATTCCCCTGTCCCGCCTCTGCCACTGCCCTTGGATGCTCATCCAGGGCTCCATTTTGATCACTTGGACATTGCCAGAGCATGTACTGGACAAACTGAAGATCAGCCCTAGCTCAAAAACCCTGTAGACATTCCATCAAGTATGGAATGATATTTTGCCACTTCTACTGACTATAAAAATTTTAAGATAAGGCAAAGGAAACAGGGAAGAAAATTCTACCCTGAGTTTCTATTTCCTCTCTTCTGTGTGAAACAACATGATTAGGAACAAACAGATTTTGTTCAGGCTTTGTTTGATAGAACTTATTTCTGTCTGCAATTTAAACCCAAAGTTAGCTTGCCTCTCTTTAGTTCCAGTCATCCTGCACATTTTTCAGGGTAAGTGGTAAAGTTTTGTTGCTTTAACACAATTGTCCACTTCTTTATTAGTCAGCTGTCTGTTTTCCAGAGGATACATCCCTTTATAAGCCAGGCGCCTGAGATGTTTTTTATCAGCTCTAGGTTACTTTTTTTCAGTAACCTAGTTCTCTCTTTACTCAAAAAGTTTTCCTCTCTGCCTATTACATCATTCTGTTAGTTATGAAAAAGAAGGACTAATAAAACATGGATTTTCAGTCAGAAATGAATAAGTCAATTCAGCATCATAAGAAGCAAGAAGACACAATGCGGGTATTGAAAAAAAAAAAAACACAAACAAACCATATCTACAGAGAAAACATTTGGAAATATTTGAATCTTGATTTTTCTTTCACAACTTATTGTATCTCATTCCTTACAGCATGTGACAGATTAATAAGAAGTTCTGTAAGTTACTGTGACTAAATTACAGTTAATGTATAGGTCATAAATATTAATAATAAAAAAATACTCAAGGATGATAAATGTTCAGAAGTAATTAATTTGATATGTTATGGGAGAAGCTATAACTAGGACGAAGAGATGAAATTAGGAAAAGAAAAATGCACCTTAAATATTAGGGAGGACATTTTTCCAAGAATTAAATATTTTTCATTATTAAATTATCAGCATCTACTGGAAAGTGAAAGATTCTTCTTCTTTGAAGCATTTACATTTGCCTGGGAAGAAGTGCAAAGCACTGTAGATAATTATGATACAGTTATGATTCAATCAGTCAAAAAATCTAAAAATGAAATACTTATTCTTGTGACTTTGAACATGACATTCTGAATGCCCGAACACCAGGAAGAAAACTAGAAGATATCTTACAAATTTTATCAGCTAATATACAGTAATAAACACGTTCTGAAATACTACCTAATATTAATGGGGAGGATCAACTTATGAAAATTCCTGTGAAAGATAAACCAGATTTCATCACTATTACTTTTGTAGTGGGTAATAATTAGTCTTCAAAATAGTTGATTACTCATTAGCAAAGTCATCTGTATCCCATCGAATACCATTTCACTGCAACCAATAATAGTCCACAGACTTTGTACTGACTTGGCAGTCTGGAGCTGTCTGTCTTTGATTTTGGCTAAGCCCATGTTACCTCAGATTAGCTATGGCAACTACTTTCAAGTAGTCTGGTTATTACTGTCCAATTCCTTTAATTGTGAAGATTACATGCCATAAAGCTAAAACAAACCCATGTTGTGATGTTTATCAGTGCTGGAGAAGCCTATTACATAACTTCAGTAGGTAATGGCTGAAGACAGCCATACTTAAGATGGGAATAAATGGAGATCAAGCCAAGCAATTTATGTTTTAAGAACATTTTAAAAAAAAAAACAAAACAAAGCCAAAACCAACAAAACAAACATACAAACAAAACCCAAACCAAAACCCAACTTAACAAACAAACAAACAAAATAAAATAAAAACAATGAAAGAAAAAGAAAAAAAGGAAAATATCTAGGTGGACTCAACATTGTGTTGGAAGATGTTCTTATCAATATCAGAGTCCTTTACTTGGAAGCTCAAAATACTGAGGAGCTATTATAAGTTCCTTTTTAAGGAAATCTGAAGCTGTCAAAATGCAGGGAAAAATTGGAAGCTTGAACATTTTACCAGAGAAAGGCAATAGCTGCTAGGATGTTTCTATGCATTCATCTTAACTATACCACTAAAGAAAAGTGTTTATCACTGCAAATGAATAAAAAATTAATTAAAAAATAATAAAAATAAAACATTAATTTCTGTATTATGATTAGCCATTAAAATTTCAGAGAGATGAACAATACATATAAGGAGTGTTCTCTTACCAGATGTACAGAAGTTTTGATTGCAGTATATTTGCTAAAACGGAATCTTTCATGTGAAGACATAGATTTGATTTCTACGTCTTGTCAAACCAATATACAGATTTCTGAATCCACAGCTTATGAGACCACCAAAGTCTATCAAAATTTAAAAGAAGCCATTGGTGTCAGTACATATTTCTAGTTCCCACAGGTGATAAGCAAAAAGTATGAACTTACAAAAAGATTATTTTTAAATATAGTCTCATTCCTAGAGCTTATCAAGAATACTGATTATTTTAATAGCATGCCACCTATGAAAAAGTATAGGTAACATGTCAATTACCACAGAAAATAAGCATAATCTTTTATATGTCATAATTGGAGATAAAGTATCAGTAGGGAAAGTTTTTAAGTCTCAACATGCATGATTATTACATTTTCTGAATATTTACTGATGGATTACTTGTTTTGCATGTCTGTTTTTCTTTTTTTGATGTTTTTTGTTTGTTGGTTGGTTTTTTTGTTTTGTTTTATTTTTTTTTTGTTTGTTTTTGCTAAAACCTTTGTTACATGTATGTGGTAACACTCATATCCATGAAAACAACAAATTCAGTCCCCGCTTGCCATGGTCAGGCAGAGGTCTAGCCATTCCTAGAAAATCAGTGTCCATCATGTGTCATAGGGACTTGGGAAGACAAACGCCATCGCTCTGAGCATGTGCTCACCCCCTCCCCCCGTCCCTTTCTTCTCCTGCCCAGATGTATACATTGAGCATGGTACTCTATGGAATGGAATATTCCTGTGATCAGTTTGGGTCAGCTGTCCCAGCTGTGTCCCCTCCCAAATCCTTGTGCACCCCCATCCTCCTCACTGGTGGCGTGGGGTGAGGAGCAGAAGAGGCCTTGGCCCTGTGTCAGCACTGCTCAGCAGTGACCAAAACATCCCTGTGTTACCAACCCTGCTTCCAGCACAAATCCAAAACACAGCCCCATTTGAGCTCTATTCCAGCCCAAGCCTCTATATAATCAAATAAAATTCATGAAGTTGGTCACGTCAAATTTTATATAAAAATTCAAAACTCTTGGATTTTGGATATTTAGTTCCATAAAGGAGGCATTATACAGGTTGAGACATAAGCTGAAGGAGAACGGCTCAATAAACAGACTTAGAAACAGGATAAACACCTTGCAAAATCTTCACATATTCTAGAAATCTTTGATGTAGAGACCTTTCATCAAAACATTTCCTTAAATTTTTGCTACATGTGAAAGACCAAAATATATATAAATATTTTATAGTATTACTCATAATAAGGGATGGATATCTGAATACAGGATAGAAATCATTAGTTGCCTAGAAATAGATCTTCTGCATTATATCCTTCATATTTTGCATCTCAAGACCACATAATAGCATATGAAGATGTCACTTGAATGATAGCAATTGACTGAACATTAGTGCTAACATTGAACTCATTTGCAAAATCACAGCCCAATTCAGTGCATATCCATTGCTATTTATCTCCATTCTGTAGTTTCACCTGCTTCTTTCTTAGTATGAATAAATCATTAGAACAGATGGAAAAACCTTACCAATAAAATGCACTGTTATTCTCAGTGTAAGTCCACCACACTTAAACCACATATATTTCCTATAGAAAAGCAGCACTTCAATGTTTTGGGAATGTAATCCATTAGAATTGCTGATCATATTATTTAAACAATTAACCAAAAATAAAACTATTCATCCAATCCATAGAACTAGATCCTTTCACTGCAATTTTTAGTTAATTACAGATGGCTTATTCTGATTATGTTCACTTTTTTGAAGGCTATGCACACACAAACTACACAGATAGAATATTATATCCTATGGTCAGAGAACACGATGCATTGTAAAGCAGCCAGATCTTGAAGAGGAAACATTATTGAAATGCAGTGAGACTCTTAGCCAAAGATCTTACTTGTCTATGATTGCTGATGGCCACGCTCAGCTGCAGCTCAGGCTGACAAACTTGCAATTGTTAAAACTTCCCACTGGCATTACAAAGTCAAGAGGGAACGAAGGTATTTTTGCAATCCTTTCTTTCGATACATAATATGAATGGTGTAATTTCACCATTGATCTAAGTAATAAGAATTTTTTTCACTAAATTTTCTTATTAGCAGTCACACTGTAACCATCCATACAGTATAAAAATAAAAATATAAAAACTCAGTAATATAAAGATACAAAAGTAAAGACTGGAATACTAGTCTTTGCTTTATCTCTAATATACCTGAACTATCAGATTTAATTTCCACCCTCTGTATTCTTTTTTTATTATTGCTGTTTCTCTCAGATTGTATTATAACTCTAGCCTGCAAAATTTATTTTTGTATTTAGAATCAAATTTCTGTTTACGTTTAACTTCTCCTATACCCCATTCAAATCACCAGCTGAATATCATCCAGAAATCATAGTGTGTTAGTGAAGCAGTACAGACCTTGTTTTATACTGACAATACACAATTTTCTACAATACTAACAGACAACTTGTAAGTAGAAATCACAAGAATAGCCTATGAGTAAAAAGGCCTGGGCATGAATCCTTATCTTAACTTGCCATAAAGTGAAAGTAATAAAAAATTTGCATAGCTTGCTTTCAGGATCTTTTTAGATCTGATCTGTTGTGAATTTGTGCAGAGGTTAAACATTTGAGTTTTGTGATTTGCTAATCAATATATTCAATAAAAAACTCAATGTACCCATTAAGGGTTAACCATTCTGGTATCTCACAACCTAGATTATAATAAAATGAGTGTTGTTTCATTTTCTTCGAGTGACATATTTCTGAAATTGTGAATAGTGTAAGTAAATTCTGATTAAGATTAATGACATTACTGAAAAAAAAAATCCTTCTTATAAGTTAAAAATATTTTAATAGAACTTTTAGAAAGCTTTTGAAGTGAATTTAGTGAAGATCAAAGTGGAAGATTTGACAGACCCAGAGCCCAAATTGAAAAAAAAAAAATAGAATCCTAATGAGCATGTTGCATTAATCACGGACTGAGGCGCTGTGCTTCCACAGAGCCAGTGTTATTATCCTGCTAACTGAAATGACATTGATGCACTTGTGGGAGGCAAAAACATACAGAGGAGATAAGTATTTCCTATGCAGAGCAAGCACTGATGAGGAAAATATCTAAGTAAAACAGTGTACACAAATCTTTTATTAATACAATAAATGGATAGTTGTTATTTATTATATCTACAGATATTATGCCACTGTATTACTTTGTAGTTCAAAGCATTTTAAAATATCTACATGTTAGAGAAGTTTCCATCTTAAATCCACTAAGGACCATAAAATTATAAAGTGTGACCTCATCTATAACACAAGCACTCTAATTTAACCCAGTTACTCTTGCAGTGAATGCAATGGTCTGTGTTGTTATGAAGTAAGACTTTCTTTCAAGAGGTGAAGAATCTACCACTCCAAATCACAGATAAGTTATTAAAGTGTTATACCAAATTTATGACTAGAATTGCTCTGAATTCACATTCCAGATATTGTCTCTCATCACACTTTTCTTAGCTAATTTAAAAAGTCTTTTTGATATTCATTATTTTCTCTCCATGAAAGCATGACTACTGGAAGTGTTGAAGAATGTGCATGGCTAAATTGCACTAAGACATTTAATACACTATAAATGTGGTTAAATGGTAGTATAATCTTAGAAAAAATGCTTAAGAGTACTGAACAATTACTTGCAGATACCTGACCATTAAATTTCCCATAAATACTTGGCCCATTTACATATATAACAATACTTATATTTTAAGCAAAAATAACAAAAGACAAATTATTAAATCTGCTTCTTCTAACCATTCAAATATTTCCCTTCACCTGCATGGAAGATTTTGGGATGGAATTCTATGAACATGAAAATTGAGGATTAGCAAAGCAGAAATTGGAATCAGGTTAAAAATAATAAAAGAAAATTTGGTTTCAAAAGGTCTATGCAAAATTAAATCAGTATAATGAGTATGCATCAACATCAATATGTGTTTGATAATCATAATTTCTGTCATCATCAGAACATGAGTTATAGGTCTGTATCTATGCTTAGAAATTGATTAAATTAGTAGTTCTAGTGGGCTGATTTTAGTCGAATGCAGGCACCCACCACAACCACCATATCTCTCCTCTCCTCAAGTGGACAGGGGAGAGAAAATATAACAAAAAGTTAATAGGTTGAGATAAGGAATGGCAGAGATCAGTCTCCAAATAGCATTTCATAGTCAAAACAGACTCAACCTGAGATATTAATGGAATTTATTACTAACAAAACAAGAGAAGTATAACGAGAAGTAACCCCAAAGCTTAAAAACACCTTCCCTCCAACTCCTCCCTCCTGTGGTGCAGTGAGACAGGGGCTGGGAATTGTGGTCAGTTTATCACCCATGGTTTCTCCTGCTACTCAGGGAGAGGAGTCCCCGTGCTCCAGTGTGGGGCCCCTCCCATGGAAGACAGTTCTCCATGAACTTCTACAACGTGAATCCACCTCACGAGCAAGAGATCTCTGTGAACTGCTGGAATGTGGGGCCCTCTTCCAGAGGGAGCAGTCATTCCAGGTACAGCCTGTTCCAATGTGGGTCCCCCATTGGATCACAAGTCCTACCAGGAAACCTGCTGCAGTGTGGACTCCTCTCTCCACAAGTCTACAGATNGAAGACAGTTCTCCATGAACTTCTACAACGTGAATCCACCTCACGAGCAAGAGATCTCTGTGAACTGCTGGAATGTGGGGCCCTCTTCCAGAGGGAGCAGTCATTCCAGGTACAGCCTGTTCCAATGTGGGTCCCCCATTGGATCACAAGTCCTACCAGGAAACCTGCTGCAGTGTGGACTCCTCTCTCCACAAGTCTACAGATCCCTGCTCCAGCAGGGGCTTCCCATGGGGTCACAGCCTCCCGTCAGGCATCCATCTTCTCCAGTGTGGGTCTCCTTCAGGTGCTGCAGGTGGATCTCTGCATCCCCAGGGATCCACATGGGCTGCAGGGGCACAGCTGCCTCACCACTATCTGCACCATTGGCTACAGGGGTGTAAATCTCCACTCTGGTGCCTGGAGCACCTCCTCCCCCACTATTCCACTGCCTTTGGTGTCTGCAGAGCTGCTCCTCTCACATATTCTTGCCCTGGTCTTCTCTGGCTGCAATTAATCCACACAATAATCTTCCTTCCTTTTTAAACATGTTACCACCAATGTATCACTATCATTTTGGATAGGCTGAGCCTTGGTCAGTGCTGGACATGGTTCCAGCAGGTTCTCATGGAAGCCACCCCTGTAGTCCACCTACTACCAAAAACATGGCCACACAAACTAAATACTGCACTTGAAACAATTTCATTGTAAAATATTCTGAATTTTAGTTCAAATAGTCAGATTCACACAGAAGAGAACTAGAGCGGCAGTTCATTGTAAGCTTCAGCTGACCACAGACTAATGTTCTGATGTGTTATAGCAAGTTATAACCTAACTTTAACTGTGAAGGAGGAAACTCTTAGTACAGTTTTCTTACTAAAAGTTGCAGAGATAGAATAATTCTTCATGAGCGTGTGTTTCTGTCTGTGGTGCTTTAGTTCATATTCGTATGCCTGTTTCCTCTTCCACCCATCCCATGGTCAATATCTCTCTCAAAAAAAGTAAAACTCTCTGTGTTACTAAGACCTCACAAATTTTGTCAAAATTGATATTCCTTAGGTGAAAAGAATACAGTGGCTTTGCCAGTGAACCTAATGAGAGAACACATGGAGGAAATGTGTCATGGAGATTTTTCTTGACTGGCCTTCAAATACTGTAATATGTGCAAAGGTGTTACAAATATTTCAGCATCAAGAAGTGTCATCAGTATCAGTTAACACCTTTATAGACATGTTCAAGTCTGTACAGAACTCAAATATGTGAGAAAATAGGCTTCTGCTGCTAAAAGGATTGCTACTTTTTCTTCCTAATTTCTTTTCACTTCTAGCCAGAATTTATATTTTTAAGGATTGGTTATGTGGAGACAGCATTAATCATGACAGCGTAAGGTTTATTAGTTGAACGACTTTATACTTTAGCAGCTACATTCTAGACCTAAAGGGGCTTTTTTTGGTTTTTCTTTTTTTTCTTGTCAAGGCAGCAAAAACTACTGGGGACTATAGCTGTTGCACAAGGAATTTCCTTTTGGTGCTCTCATCCCTAGTTCTCATACAAGCAGCTGTAATGTAGAACACACTATTTTAGTCCAGACTTGTATTGTAAAGATGCAGCTTCTGGTTCCTGGTTCACTCTGACATAGATATATGTGGCATAAGGACTATATTTCATACTGCCTGCACTTACAAGTGTTTGGATTAAACTCTCAAACTCACATTGGAGAAAAATATACTGATGGAGAAAAATGTGCCATACTACAGTGATGTACAGCAGAGAAAAGAATTCTTCATTGTGGAATTCAGATTAATAAATATGCTTTCATTACAGTTTGCTTAAATGCTTCTTTTTGTTGTTATTGGTTTTTAACCTGGCTCTACATATATTGAAACTGATCATCTTTTTTAAAAGGCTTGAGGGTTTAATCCCAGATAAGGTTTTTCAGAAAAAAAAACTGCTGCTCATCTCCACAAATGACTACTGACTACTAGGATATATGAAGTTCTCTTATGAAAATTTCTAAATAATCTACAGGCTAAACCATGGTGTACTGAATTATTCATAACCAAACAACACTCTCTGGAATGGTTTCACATTTACAAACCAGACATTTTAGAATTAGCCTAAATCAGCAACCACACAGTTCCATGTGCTACATATAATGAGGAAATATTGATGGTAGATTTTGATTAAGAGACCCCAAGCTGACTGTGAATAACAGAAGTGATTTGTTCAGCTGATTGAAGGAAGAAAGCCGATGTATTCAAGCATTTTCATCTAACTAGTCATAAAATTACCAAGGTCACAGAAACAGCTCTTGACTGTTCTCTGCCTGGTCCAGGAAAAGATTTGAAAAAAAATACCTGAGGCAGCAGTACATATATGTTTTTACTTTAGGCTATTGCTATCATGGTTTACACATTTTGATAAGAATGTGTTTTTTATCATTTTTTTCACTGTTAGTCTTTTATTGGCACTTTCAACCAATCAATACATGTGTTTTTCAAGCAGTCCAAGAGCCATACTATAAAAGTAACTGACTTGCTTTTTATTAAATTACTACTTTTTGAATTGGAACATGCTGTTCACTGAAGTAGATACTGGAGGGCAATGTCTCATCCAGAAGGCAAAATGAAAATGGAATATAAAGATTTCCTATTATTCTAAGCCATATCCTGTCATTATTTCTTTCTGTATCCATTCCTATCTGTCCATTTCCTACCTTTCACTTTTACATTTTAGTTATGTGTAGGATATGATTATATATAATATATTTTACATATTACAAGCTGTTTAATTTTCATATTTTGTATAGTTATATTTTTCTATTTTTCCATATATGTGAATACATTGCATGCAACTTTTTTCATTCTATTATAGAAACAAAAATGCATTCAAAAGCATGAAAATGAGCTCAGTCTTTTCAAATAGCTTGGTTCTTTTTTATGTAAAATCTTGGAACTCATTCAGCTTTTAAATCCAAATAAAAATGAGGACGTGTGGCAGATACAATGCAAAACAGTGATTCAAGGAACTCATTTAAAAGATGTGATAGCTAAGAAGGAGATAGAAAAAAATAAGTTTCAGTAGATTTCTCTATTTGCTATTGTCTGTCTGATGTAAAACTTCACAAAAGAGGTGAAGGCAGAGGGAGAATTTCACACTTGATGAAATACATGGTTTGATAAATAGGTACAAAGAAACCATTTCATATAATATCAATATTTTTTTAAAAAAGCAGATTAAGATTATGAGGAAAGAACAATCCTGACTGACAAACAACAAAGTAACTTTCATATTGGTAAGAGGAATCTAAAAGGAAGCTACAAAACTGCTGCTTACAATGGTCTGGATATAAAAAGAATACATTTATGGAAGAAAAAAAACAGTAATGAACTTTTTGGAGTTTGCAAGGAGTTTAATATTTGGATTTGTTTTGATTTTTTTGTTTGTTTGTTTTGTTGGTGTGGTTTTTTTTAGCAGTGTTATCTTCATGAATCGTTTTAGAGAATTACCTTTACCTGTTCTGAAAAGCTGAGATTTCTGTTTGTACCATCAAATGTCTGTATGTTCTTAGGGATAAATTCGTGCAACAGCATAGGGAAAAGAACTAACAGGAAAAACCATTCAAACAGTGCTGTATGTTTCATGTTCTCCTTTGTATTTGAAATCCAGGATAAATTAGGTTTTTCTTTCTTCAGTCAGTACCCTATCAGCAGGATATCTAGATATCATGCATGCTATCTTGAGACCATGAAAGAACCCACTGCCAATAAAAGTATCTGACGTCATACATTCAGAAATAAATAGCTCAAAACACTGGAAGATTAGGATACACATCAATGAAATTTATAACTGACAATTTTTTTAATAAAAATCCAAAGATGATAATTAATGATTTCAATTACTATGATACAATTCACTTCTTCACCCCACATATAAATGTTCTGCTCTAATGGAAATGCATTTCAGAAGCACTGACAAAGGTGTTCTCCTTTGTGTCAGTCTCTTCTTGTATAGGTTACCTTTTCTTTGATGGCTTACGCTTCTGTAAAGATGAGAAATCAGGGTTCTGATAATTTCTTTTCTTGCTTTTTTCAAATCAAAGACTCTGAACTATGCAACTCCTTAAAATTGTTTTAAACTGTTTCTGCATGTATTAAAATGTCTCTTTGGATTTCATTTCATTAAAAATATAGTTTTTAAAGTACATAAAACTGAAGAAAAAGAAACTGAAAAATCAGTAATCGCAGATTTTCCTTTTCTGATAGGTTTTTTTCCATTACAGCTTTTGCTTTACAGTTTGCTTATGCTTCTCTCAAGTCCTTCTGTCTAATTTATGCCTGCTCTAAGCTTCCAGTCAAGCAGTTATATGTTATTCCTTGTCATCTTTTCTATGCAAATTATTTTTTTATTCAACCCACACCTCCAAGACTTAAATAAATGAAAATAATATTGTTAATGTATATCTAATGCAAAAACACTGTAAGTGTAAAATAAAAGTGTGTGTATGTGTGTGTGTTTCCTTGGAAGATTTAATTTATCAGAGAAAGTTTTATATCTAATATATATAACTTTTGAAAATCAGTCTTACTAAATATCACAGCAATTAACTGTTAAACAATGTTCTATTAATATCTCTGAAAAGACTTTTCATGAGTTTGTTTCAATCCTTTTGAAAGATAGGCAGAGATTTTACAACTCAGAAGAACAGCTGCAGCAGTAATGAAAATTTGGACTTCTCATGGCTTTTGATCTAAGTTTACCACAAAATGCAAGATATTTTTGTTAAAACAGATTTAACATATACAAAATATTAATCTATGTTTCACTTTAATTTCTGAGTGTTATTTGATATTAGTTTGTAATTATTTTTATTACTTGATTTATTATATTACTTAGTGCTGCATAATGACATTTTTTTCAGCAAGAACAATGAATAATATGAAGTGCAATATTTCACCATACAAAAAATTGATGCATAGGAATGTGGAAGAGGAAAACAGATTTTCTAGTTCTTCTCTATCGCTGAGTATAACTTTGAGCACAACTTTGGCAACTTGTATTTAAAATATTTCCATGCTGATAATGCTACACTGAACCTTTCCTTTGAATTGATCGACATTATTGTAGTGTTACTTTATACCCTCTTCAATTTCTTGTGGTAGAAAACTGATAGTTACCATGGCTTTAAGAATAGGTATGGAGCTTAATTCACTGCAGACTTAAGTCTTGAAAGGACTCTTCTTTGTCTAAAATGAGCTGTATCATAGCAGTATTGGTTTTCAAACGAAAATATTTGTGAAGGATTCAGAGACATAAGGCTGAACACTGGACAGGGTTATATAATTTGTTCATTACATTCCATTATTTGTAATAGCTTCTTTTCTGTTTTCTGTTATTTCCTAGATTTTGAAATATTGAAATTAAGATAGGAAAGCAAACATTTACTGGATTCTTTGCCATGCCTTCACACTGTGTCCTCAAAAATACACCTCAGCTCTTCAGCACTGTTCAAACATCTGCATAACTTTGCATTAAACCTTTAAATAAAAAGTCATGTCTAGTGTGGGATTTCAAAACAAAGGTAAAATTTCCACCAATCACGTTTTTACTAAGGAATTTTAAATTATACTTGATTTTTTTATATATCTTAATAGAATATTTATGAGAGAAGAATGTTATATATGTGATACAACTTAGAAAGCTAGTCATACCATGACCAACATGTTGGACACCTACAAAAAGTGTACCTTCTTTGGATCTTCTCTGAATAACCCCATAGCAATTCTTACTTTGGTCTTCTGACTTTAGATGAAACCTGAATAATTTATATTCCTCAAAGAGAGGTTAATGTCAAATGTTAACAAGTAAATGTGCAACATTTAAAGGAGCAACAAAAAAAAATGAAAGCAAAAAAACCACCTGGGCTTGGTTATGTAGCATGCCAAATAAATTCCTTCAGAAAAAGGCTAGTGACGAAGGTATGATATACACTATATTTGAAATATGCCTACAGAAAAGAAACAAAAGTAACAAGTGTAATAAAGATATCAGGATATGATAATTTTCAATTCAGTAATTTAAGAAAGTTATCATCTAAGGCACAATGCCTAGAAAATGACTGTAGATTGTATACTGTTGCTTTAAATGCCTCTAAAATCAAGTAAAAGGGTGTTGATGGAGTTTTTTTAATTCACTTTTTCCTATAATGACTCTTGTACATGCACTAAACATTCATTTGCTTTTATCAAGAAACAGAAGTAGGCTCTGGTTAAATGAAAAGGAAACATTAAGAATAATACAAATATGAAAAGAAGAAAAGGACAGAAAAGCAATTCTGAAAGAACAATTCTTGCAGTTGTTCAAGGCCTATCTCTTCAGTCTCTTCTGAGGACAAAACTGAAGGAGGAGTGCATACACTGATTCTTTGAGTGAAGGAAAACCTCTCTGCATAAGAGCTGCTACAGATCATTACTCGTGGCTTCCAAGTGCCTATTTCAATAAAAAGAATTTGAAAAATTATAGGAGATAGTAATTCAGACACACTGCCTGTTATTAAACCCCCTAAGTATGGTAATGAATCTTCCTTCTTGACCTGCACTTAGATCCTGCTCATAACGAGAACTTGTGGACCATGTTATTTAGGGCTTAGTACAAAATCCACTTGAACCCCTCAAGCTGAAGGATTCTGCTTACTAATTTCTTGCCAAGGAAAATATTTGACTAATTTTAACCACCAGAAACTCTTCGTCAATGAGATAGCTACCAGAGCTATATACACTACAGCTTGTACTGGCCTGTGCCACATAATGAGTTTGACTCCTTGTTGTCTGAAAATATCATTAAAACTGAACTATCAAGAATTTTCTATGCCTATAGAAGCTTTCCAGAACTCGTTTTTCCTATGGAGTACAGGGAATATAGAATGCTGGGGAAAGAATAAGGATTGGATAAAATAGTTCTGTGGACCCAAGATATGTTTTTAGATTATTTTCACCCGTATGTTTAGAAGTAGGAGAAAATATACCCAGTCCTCACAGTGTCCTTTTTCTATGGTCTATGTATTGCAGACTTCAAGTGGGTGTTAGTAGTTATGAAAATGGCTATGTCTCTCTTTTCTCTCTGTGAAAGAAGATATTAATATATTAAGATCCTGCAACATAGACATATGGAAAAATAAAACATGAATCTCTTTACCTTAATATTTTGTTGTTTTTGCAGATTTGAATCAGTCCCACCTGTAAATAGCAGCTGAACTTCCTAAACTTCAGATGAGAATCAAATAAAATATTAACCTGAGCATCTCCAAAACTATTTTGGGCATTGTTTTTTTTTCCCCCTTACCCCCCAGCTAATTTGAAAGCCTTTATATGATTTAAAAGATTTTCTAGTTGGTCCATGAAACAGGCTGTAGAGCAAAAATATGTAATTTTAGACTGTTGAATCTAGCCAATAAGGACTGGTGATGCCTTGCTAACTCCTAAAGGAGTAACAGAGAAATTTTCATTATTTTTAAGCAAAACCCCATTTTCTTTTCTAGCCTGAACTATATTGATCTCTATCTAGTTATCTATCTGTATGGCTTATATGTATTCAGTTATTTTATTTTTTAAATCAGCTATTGTAAGCACACATATTTAACTATTTAACTAACAAATTAATGAACACTGTAAAGATGACCTTCACAGGCAAAGAATTCTCTTTTCATAATTTTCTTTTTTAAACAAAAAACATTATAAATATATGTGACTTATCCATAGAATATATAAAGAACTTGTCAGCTTGGGGAGGGCAGGGGAAAAAAGTAAAAAAAAAAAAACCCCAAGGCTCCTCACTACAAATTGCAATGTTGAAATAGAGAGAGTTTGGTCTCCAGACAAGTCATGCTGTGAGCACTTGGCTTGTCAGAGCCAATGAATCAAAGAGTATGCAAGATACAACTCTTTGGAATTTATAATAGAAATTTATTTGCTTTAAATATGTTAGTTGGCAATTTTTTTTCAGTTTTGAATTCAGATTATTATTTTTTTTCAAGACTAATAGACACATAAACAAAAGAAGACAGGCTACAGAGACAGTTAAGAGAAGAGCCAGCCAAATCTCTGGCAGAATTGCTGAGATACTAGGTAGAGATCTAGAGGAGACAAACAACATGTGGAAACTATGGAAACGAAACAGTGATGGACTCTGAGTAATTTCAATTCCTCAAAAGAGAAAGAAGTCAAAGAAGCAGCTCCTGTGTCAAGCTGGAGAACATCAGATTTCTGAAGATTTATTGAAAAATGTGAAATTTTCAGGCAGTTGAAATGTAGATGGTAAATAGAGTTTAGACTCACATCTTAAGAAGGAAGAGATGATCAGAGAGGTGACTGATATACTGGATCACTACACACTGAATTACCATGCAGTTTGTATGAAAAAAAAACCCAACTCAAAACCCTGAGGCTGCTCCAGTAGGATCTGAAGTAGACACCTTGCAAAGTATTGACTATTCTAGAATTAATCATTTTTGTAAGATTAATACAGTGACTCTAAATACTTGGTGCCTCTGAGACTCTCCATCTCTTTCCCTCTGGAAGAGATCGGGTGGCTGTAACTGCAAACAAAAGGGGAGAAAAAATAGTACCAAAAATATTTCTATGTGAAAGTAAGGATTGGAAGTCCATGTGTGTCTCACCATTATTACTTTTTTCTGAAGAGCCTAAGAAAAGTCAAAGAAAAAATGAATCACAATAGGTGGCTATTATCTCTGTTGCACACATGAAGGTTTGCTTATAACTCTGGGAATTATGCTGTGCAAGTATTCATTTCTGGTCTAGAATAGCTGCTCTGCTGTGACACCGGCAACTGCATGATATTTATGGAAACAACTACAAGAGAATGCACCTTCCCTTCCGCTCACACAGTAGGGGTAAAAAAAGCAAAAAATTCAAGTAGTACTTTAAGTAGTACTAGAACACAGATGCGTGGAGTTTGAAAGTTTTTTAGTGTACTGGCATACTACAGCATGTCCTGGTTCTGGCCAGGATGGGGTTAATTTTTTGCAGTATCCAGGACAGGGCAAGGCCAGGAGACAGAGGTTAATTAATACCACCCTGCATTTTGCTGGGGGTGAGGTTAAAGGACTCCCTTCCAGGGAGAAGTAGTTCCTTCTAGTCCAGCAAATGTGGCCAGGGGACTCTGCCTATTGTTGGGGATTTTCCATGTGAATGCTTTCGTTTTCTAGCAGCTTCTGTCATTACAATTGTGCTGTTACTATTTGTTTTCTTATCTCTTTGCTGTTTCCAGTAAATTCTTCTTATCTCAGTCTGTGATCTCTCCCTTTTTTGCCTCCAATTCTTCTCTTCATCCTCTCACATGGAAAAAAGGGAGGGGAAAAGCAGTGGATCAAGGGAGCAGCTCATGGTTTGGATAGTGTCAGTGGTAACACTGAATTGGTGATCACCATTCCTAAACCATACCTGTTGAAAGGTTTGTTTTTCTTATTGTGATCTTTTTCCACTTTTACAAGTGACAGCAACTTGGACAGAAACAAAATAGTAAAAAAAATATGAATCCGTAGTTTTAATATCCACAAAAAGTAGTCTCATTCAAGAAATAAAACTTCTATTTACCATGAAAAGAATGCTGATACATCCATCCAGGTTTTGGGTATGTTTACAAGTAGTCTATTTCATTGCAACTTTTTAAATGTAGAATTTAAGTTTCGTATGCAGACCTAAGGTCTTTGTCATCAGTCAAAATATGTTGAGAAATTAAAAAATAAAATAATTCATGCAGTAAACTAAGTAAACAAAATTATAACACGTGAATCGTAGCTTACTTATGGGAAATATCCCAGAGGACTACAGCAAATTTAGATTACCGCTGAATGTTAATGTTGCTCACATCTTTTTAGACCTGACCAAGTATCTAGTGAAGAGAAGCAAATAAGAAAGAGAAATTTAGATTGTGGATGAGATACTGGCCAGCTACTGAGTATTCATGACTTAGCATATTGTTTTATAATTGACAGTTTATGGCTTTGTTTTAAAGCAGAGTGACAGCTTGGGTAAATATCTCCATTTTTAGGTAGTACTGTTTATTACAAAGAAGAAAATAAAAAACAAAAAAATTCTTTTTTCTCCTTTTTGTTTGGCCTCCTTAGCCAATGTTTGAACACGTAATCACAACCTCTATGGATGCACATGATAGCTTTAACTAAGGATGCTGACTTTGGGTAAAATTTGCCATGTAATTCGCTATAGTAGGGAAAAGCAAAACAGAAAACTCAATGACATCTCATAAATTAGCAGGGGTGGAAAGATGGGTAGAAAGGAAGGCAGTTTGAAATACTTTCAGATTCTAGACAGGGTTAATCATATTTTGAACAAAAAGATAAAGGTGGCTTTTATATTATAAGTAAACAGCATTTTCCATAACTGTTTCAAATTTATATAGTCCTAATTTTTTATATCACATGGTATATGAACTTTCCTACTGAAGCTGGCAGCATTCTTGGAAAAGGATAAATGATAGAGACAGAAAAGGAAGTATATAATGTCATTCAGTTCTACAACAAGCCTCAAGACAGTATTTTGACAGCAAATCCTGTCAAAATAAGACTCCTGAATAAACAACATGAAGTTGGTTCTCTGAGCTCTTTCCCTGGGAAAAAAACTGGATCATCAAGTTCCATCCCCCCTGCCATGTGGAGGACGGTTCCTTTAGACAAGTTTATCCAGAGTCCCGTGGTTTAGAACACCTCCAGGGATGAGGAATCCACAACCTCTGGGAAATTTGTTCCAATTCCTCATCAACTTCACATAATCATACTTATAAAACATATATAAAAATCCTAAATTTTAAAAACAGATCTGTTCTTACTTGGGGTGTATACCTCTCAATATCAAATATGTGGCTAAAAAGCCACAAAAATCACAAATCTTCATAGAAATTAGGTTAATACATACCATGCTTTCATAAGTGAATTTCAGAGTGTTCATGATGGTTATGGTTCAAAACTAATGCTTAGTGTTGCACTTACAATTCTTTTACTTGGGGCCAAAATTACTCGACATGAATCCTCACGGAGAAATATTTGTCTAACCTCTATTTGAAGGCTACTATTCTGCCTTGCTTTAGTCTTTCTCTTCTCTAGACTAATCTGAATTTCATCTTTTTCCACTGGATTTAAGCGTGTCCCTGCCAAGGTGCTGGTGTTGGGGAGAATGAAGGGGCAGTCTCTTCAAGGAGAGGTTCTAATGGAACCACCTTCTCTGCAAGAGCTGGTTCCAATGAACCCGTCACTGAGTGGACACAGCTGAGCCCCTCAGTCAAGCTGGCAGCTCCTCTGGGAAAATTTGATTAAGAAAGGGCAAAACTACCACAGAGCAGTGTGAGGGGCAAATGAGAAAAGAAAAAGTGTCAGAAATTTCTGCAGAGATCAGGATGAGGGAAGGAAGAGAGGAAGTGCTCCAAGCCCCAGAGCAGAGATTCTCCTGCAGCTTGTGGAGCAGATACCCACACTGCAGCCTGTGGAGAACTCCACCCCAGAGCGAGGGGATATTCACTGAATGAACTGTAGCCCATGGAGGAGCAGGGGAATAGCGTGAGGAGAAGGAAGTGCTATGGACTGACTGCATCCCATCATCACCCCACACGGCTCAGAGCAGGGAGGTAGAGTTTGAGATGAAGGAGTGACTTCAGCTCTGGGAGAGGGGAGATAAGGGGAAGTGTTGTATTAATTTGTCTTCAATTCTCACAAACCAAATTTATTTTAATAGACAATAAATTAAATTTTCTCCAAGTCTAGACTGCTTTTCCCTTGATAGTATTTGATAAGGGATTTCCCTGTCTTTGTCTCACTCTACAAGTTTTTTATCTTATTTTGTTTCCCCTATCCCATTAAAGAGAAGTTAGAGTGACTGGGTGGGGGTCTGGCAGCTTGCCAAAGTCAGTTGTCTACAGTATAACCTTTCAGAAAAATGGGGGAGAAAAAAGAAAAAAATCCCAGACCCCACAAGAATAAAATACTTCTGGATTATATCTCCGTAACACACAGTTTGACAGTGAAGCACATTTCAGGATGAGGTTATGAGAAGAAATATATGGTTTCAGTCTGTGCCTCACTGATAATATTGATTTGTAAAGGTGTGCTATCACTTCTGCTACATCTCCATCATCCCATAGTCCTGATATTTTGCTGCACTTGCAAATCCATTAGTGCTAAAAGGATCAGCATACACCATTTGGCATGTATCTGTGAGGATGCACTTGCTAAGAAAGTTATTTGGCTGCCCAAATTTATGCTGTTTTGGAGCTGATAAATTTTTTAAGGAAAGTGACCAAATTTTACATGGCAAGCAGGAATTTCAGTGACTGTGTGACTGTCCCATACCTTCCTTAGACAAAACTAATTTTCACAGCTGAATTGGGCTTTGGAATAAAAAAAAAAACAACGTTCAATTTTATGTAGACATCAGCTTTTGAATGAAAAAAGAAAAATTATAAACTGTGTATATATATGTTTGTTTGTTTTTTTATATATATCAAGCATCATCCAGGAGTCAAGCCTGTATTCACAATCCCTCGTAGCCAAGTTTCACAAGAAAATGCCTTGGCACAATTTCATGAAGATTGTTGTAATTGAAGCCTATGTGAGAATAAAACAAATCACCCTTGTGAAGAGTTCTATTCCAGATGCACAGGTCAATTTTGTCCCTGCAATTTTCATTTGTTCCAGCGCAGGATTCAGGATTAGATTAGTCTTAATGGTTTCTGTGAGGATTTGGTTTAGGTTACAAAAGATGGTCTTCACATTTTCTTTGTTTGGGGCATTTATTTTTTTTTTTTTTTTTCTACAGATCAGTTTTTTTTATTTTAGCATGTTTAGTTTTTCAAACTGTAAACATCTGACCTCGATCTCCAAAGCCAAAAGTGCTTTGACATCTCAATCATCATCATTAGGGTGTAGCTATGAAGTTACTGGGATTTTGTTTTAATAAACTGCATTTCTTACACTAACAAACAGCAACAACTCTCATTCAGTCTTCTGAAAGTAGAAGAAACACAAATCTGCTGGAGGTTTCTGTTTTCTCTTTCGTTGTCTACTCTATTCCTTAGTTTTGGGTGGCAAAATGCATTTCTTTTACATTTTACTGCAAGGCCCAGGGACACACTGCAACCAAAAGTCAGGGGTTTGTGCTCAGAATGAACTGGTGTAACTTTAGTTGCTTCACTCAACTGTCATAATTTCATATCAGATGCAAAATCTCAGTGATAATCACTGAATTAGAAAACACAGCAGAGTCCAACTGAGGTATCACTGCGCTGCTTTTCCTCAAAAATTTGCATATAGGGAACAAGTATTATAGTCTAAAAAGTATACAGTTTTAATACAGTTATTGTCTTGAATCAAACTCATTAGGCACACACAATTTATAATGACACTATCAAAATGTCTTCAATAAAGGAATAATACAGACCACCACAGTGAATTAACACACTTGAATAAGAAATGTGCTGCCTGCTGCACAGAACAGCAGCTGATTTGGTTGTATATGTCAGATCAAATCATAGTTAATAAAAGCATTCACTTTTCTGATATGAACAGAGCAGACTAAAAAACCTTCTTGAAGATGTTTACCCCTAGGATAAATGGAGCTTGAGATTAAGACACTGAGGAGCAGGATATCAGTGAGCAGATGTTAGGTGATGGCAGGAATTAGGGATGCTCATGGCAGAAATGTCTACTGCCAGCTGCAACCACCCTAATTACCATGAGACAGGGTGCCAGAAACATGAGAAAATGTAAACAGGGGTAATCAGGCTATATTGAAAAGAGTGTTTAGGAATAACTAACTATAAAAAAAGACTGAAAGTCACTGAGAATTTTCAAAAACACTCGATCTTAAAAAGGTCCAGATTATTGGAACCACTGTGACAGAAGGATTTAGAAAATGATCCTTCACTGAACTATTAGGTCTGCAGCAGAATGCTCCACCAATGACTGTATCATTTCTGAGGTCTTATCTCTAATATAAAGACAAGTTTGTTTATACTTGAATTTGTTATGACAGTTCAACTATTTCTGCTTGAATTTACACTTCAATTTAAGGTCAAAATCCTGTTTGATTTCTCTGTTATGAACAGCCACCCATAAATCACTCAATCAATCTGTAAATCAGTTAAACAATCAATCTCAATCAGTAAAACACTGAACATGCATTTTAGACCAAGGTATGCATCACAGAATTTTGCTGGTTGTGGTGGCTTTGGCCTGAATAGAGTTAACTTTCTTCATAGTGTCTTTCTTCATAGTATGAGGCTATCTTTTGGATTTTGGACTTCCACTGCTGGGGTGTGAGCATTTATGTGGGGCTCCATTTCTGGCTGGGGTTAAACAACAGCACTGAGGAACTGAAGACCAACACTGCACCTTGGTTGTTCTATGAACCATGAGCATCTGTGGGAGTGAAGACACATTGTGACTTCAACAAAGATATTCTGGTCAAGTCAGTCACTCCCCCACACCTCCATACCTCTGACAGGCAGTGCAATTTGTCCTAAGAATGCCAGGTGGATATTGCAGGAAGAACTGTCTGAATGCTCATGTAATTAACGTATTCCAGACATGGGGGAGCTGTGATGCATTGGCAATATTTAGATACTGTATTAGCAATAAATCTAATCATAATCATACATATAATCAGTGTCATACTTTTTGTGTTTGATCAAGAGTCTTATCTCTATTATTCTGTCACACAAATCTATCAGAAATCTCCCTCAGTTGATTCCCACTACGCAATTACATGAAGGCACACACTTTTTCCATTCATTTATGTGCAGTATTGGACTTACTTGTGGGTCTACAGAGAGAGAAAGGGTGACTTTCCACTGTGCTGTTCCGACCTAGGTGAATCTCACTGTAAGATGGTACCCACATGCAGTGTTCTTCCGTTAGATATTTTCAGCATCAGTTCAGTATTCAAAAGTGTCTACAGCTATTTAGGATTTCCTACCATGCCTAAAACATCTCCACTGTGCTGACACATACTGCTTTCTACATCTCTGGCAATGCAATTCAGGTCTAGCTTTAGGTGTTTATACAGAGATATCTGCATGCTCAGTAGATGTCTGTGTCCCTAACATCAGCCAGCATGAAAATGATAGTGGGTTTAGCTCCCCTGCAAACTTGCGTCAACAACAGCCAGCCAAGTACCTGAGTGTCATCTAAGCACTGACTTTGTTGACAGGAGGATGTTTTTGCTGCTCACCCTTGGGCACCTGGTTTCATCTGAGACTCTCCAGAGAATCCCATCAGGTCTCCAGACACCTGTCCCAGCAGGTATTTGGGTGTAACTTTCACATCAGCTCTGACAGCCCTACAGTCTGCACTGGATATCTGGGATATCCAGCCTGAGTGTGTCAAATGACAGTAGACACATCTCTGTGGGCAGTCATGCTCTAGATTTGTGTAGTTTGTAACCCAAGGCAAGCAGGAAATAGAGTTGAAGGTAGCAGTGTAGGTTTCTTGATCATTGACCAAATCCTCGTTCTGGTTCTAGTCGCATCTGAAGCCAAGTAAATTTGAAGTATGACAGATGGAGAAAATAAGGAATAAAGACAAGGGATGACTTAAATCTTCAACAAGTAGTTTCTTTGAGGAAGGAATCTGCAATCAAATACATGCTATAGAGTGCAAACTGAATAGATAGGCCATTTCTAGGTATTTTTCAGGAGGTGTCAGCAGGTCTTATTTTAAAAGGGCAGGTCAGACTGTAATGATACAGCTCAGCTTTTATTTCCTCCATAAGAAGGTTAATACGGTTTTAAAAGGTACGAAAAGAAAGAACACGCTGTAACCTTTTATCCTTGTCTTTAATCTGACACTAACAAAAAACTGAGGAAATGCAGCCTGCCACCTCCTCTCACATCATCACGGGCTGCTGCATGCCTGGAGTTCCCAGAAAGCAGTATGAGCCGCAAACACATGCAGATGGGTGCACAGATGCTCACAGGGGACAACCATACACAACAGTCCCCTCACACTGCATGGGAAATAAGAAATAAACTCTCAGGGGAGCAGCAACGTAGAAAGAAAATAATGTTGCTCTCCCATGCTTTAAATTTCTGTTGGTACTATCAACGTTGTTAATGATCAGGTATTTGGGATGAAGCCTTCATTGTGTCCAAAAGATCTTATTTAGGTCAGTGGTAGAGTTCTGCTACTCCAGTGACAATATTTTCATCGTGGTCTCACCTGTATCTCCTCAGAAAACCTGTGTTATCTTTATGGTGACAACAGAGACAAGCATGTTTCTGCTGTGGAGATATCACTGCTAGGCTGAAGGTGGGGAGAGGAGATATGCAGGAGAAAGAAGTTACTTTTCATTGGCAAAATTATTGTTTCTGTAGGCCACTTGGTATAAAGCAGCTGTAGAAGTTCTGGAAGGATAAAGCTATCAGATACTAAAGAGAAACCCTCCCTAAATACTTTTCACATGGAAAACGTTTGTTATGTTTGAAGGAGCTGTCTTGAGGTCACACCGTTGTGTTGATTTCAGCAAGAATCCTGGGATGGAGAAGAATGGTTTTATGGGGTAGAATGAGGTTTAAACTCAAACATGATTTCCGAACAAAGTAGCAAGGAAACATCTAACTAACTGATAATTAATGCTTTTGATATTTCCCCCCACCCCCCCCGCTAGGTCCTTTAAAAATTGATGCCTCAAATCTCAGTGAGTACTTCAGACAAATTCTAACCTTATTAAACTCTAAGTTTAATGGCAATTATAAGACTTTATACAGTATTGTAACCTGCTGCTCTGCCAACTCATACCTGGAAGGAAAGAAGCAGACAGAGAGGCTCCTAAGCACATGGGGAAGAATTAGCAGATATATTTGAAGGTAAAAGTCATGAAGCTCTCTCCCACCATGCTTGCTATCACAGTGTCTACTTCTTGCCTATCAGAGAGAAATGGCTACTTATTGCTCTCTACTGGACTTAAACATATCTGCATTTAAAATAAATGCAGCTGTTGGCTGAGAATACCAAGAGAAATAAAAACAAAGCAAATATTTAATCAGGAGAGTTCAGGAATATTTAGGCAACTTTACTATGTAGCATTTATTTGGCCTGTTCAACTTTTGTTCATTTATATAAATGCTAGCTAAAATATAGAAAAATCAAGGATATGTAGGAGGTATTCATAAAATTATTCTAAGAAAAAAATAGTTTCATGTAACTGCCTTCTTGTGCCTTGTCTGTAGTAACTCCGGAGGGCAATGGAAAACAAAAGTCCATCTTACCCAAGCTTACCCAAGCTTCTGAAAATGTCATCATTTTTGTTGAGAAAGATCCCAACTGACTGATTGCAGTCAGGATTTGTGGAATATTTGAAAAGGTGTAGTCCTTACCAATACATTGATGAAAAGGATGAACTTTAATGTCATAAACAAAATTTGAACTAAGGAATTTTATTTTTTGCTTTCCATAATCATCTTGAGTACTGCATAGATCCGAAACAGCAAAAAAAAAAAAAAAAAATTACAACAATCAAGGTTTCTCCTAGAATTCTAAATGGAGATATAAGGTCAATGCCAATTAGTCAAATAAGATAACTGCTTAGAGAGAGCAACTAATTTGCTAGCTGAAAAGGTTTCAATTGTTAAAAGCTTGGATATTTCACGTACCAGTGTCAATACTGTAAAAAGTGACTGATTCCTTTTATCAAAGCATAATATATATTTTCTACTTCTGCAAATTGTAGTGAGACCATACACAGTAAATTTAAAAGTGTAAGCCCATGCTCTCCCACATAGCTTGTACCATTATTTTACACAAACACTATGATTGTGCTATTATGTAATAACAATTAGGTAGATGATCAGAAATAAGTCTAGCTACTTTATTATCCTAAGATAATACTAAATGGGAAAAAAAAAATCCACAAAACAAAAAGCAAAAAACAGCACCAAAAAAAGTTAGAATTAGGTTCTAGAGTATTTCCAATGTAAAACTTATGTCTCAAAATGTAACTACACACAGCTACGCCCATTACCAGTCACTTTCTTGAGATTGCACATGACTGAAGGAGGATAAATATAGATTTAAGCAAACAATGCCATGAAAACAGAGATGTTCAGTTAGGAGGTTCTTTTGCTGTAACAGAATCTACATGAAAACGATGCCTTTTCTCCAGCCGTCCTGAATACACTCACTGCAGTGTATTTCAGCAGCGAAACAGTAGGTCACAAGTTCTCAGCTATAACAGAGAATTTATTGAAATACTTTTTATTTCCTATTAAAATATTTTCTCGCTGCACTATCTGCCAGGAATAGTTTTAAAAACTGACTTCATTACAGACAGATGTAGAAGCAAATTAAAGGATATATAGCTGATAGCAAAAAGAGGACTCCAGTCTGGCAGAGCTTCCAGTCTCAGTCTGAAGCTGCTGCCAAGGCTTAAACTTTACAATGCTTCTCATATTGTTTCTCCCATAATAGTTCTTTGTTATAAGTTCTTTTTGTTTCCATGTCCAGAAATATTAAGCCCCAGCACCAGATGAATTTTCAGAAGCATCCTGCTTCCAGTGACACTACTGTAAAAGGTTTTTGCAAATATGTGTGGATTTTAAGAAATTACAAGTGTTCTTTATTTTTCTGTCTTGGGTTTATGGGGCAATGTTTTGGTAGTGAAGTTGCAGGGTTGGCCTCCATGAGAAGACACCAGGAGTTGCCCCAGTCAGACACAGCTGGTTCCAATGGACCCACCCCTGGTCAGAGCTGATCACACAGTGACACCAATGGCGCCTCTGTGAGAACTCGTTTAAGAAAAGGTAAAAAATGCTGAGCAGCAGCTGTGAAACATCAGTGGGAAAATATGAGCAAAACAGCCCTGCAGACAGCAATGAACAGTGGGGAGGAGGCACTCCAACAGCAGAGCTGAGATTCCCCTGAAGCCTGTGGAGAAGACCAAGGGGAAGCAGTTTGTGTCCCTGCAGCCCATGGAAGACCACATCAGAGACCACTGAAAAAACATCACAGCGGGAAGTATCACTCTACATGTGCTTTTTCTTATATTGCACTTCTGAACACTGGCTAGTGCTGGAGACAGAATAGAGACCTACATGGACCTTAGGTGTAAAACTGTGTTCACTTTTATCTTATTCTGCTAAGAGAAGTGAGATCTCAGAAATCTCAGAAGTCTTAGTGTTTTCAGAAGCTTTAGGAAGGCATAGTAGGCTTCAAACAGAAGTGATAAGTTAAAGGTAGAAATTTCCATGCAAGTTTCATTGGGATGCACTGTGGGGAAGGACTGGAGAGATTTTTGGACTTTAGAACTCCTAAAATATTTCTCTGCAAGTACATTAGATCTGATTTCTGGAAGATGATATTTAGATAATTTTAAATATATTTAAGTAAGCAGTAACTCTGAAGTGCTCAACACTCTTCACAGTTTCATATTCAATATGAGAACTAAAAGCACTCAGTAAAAACTCAGATCCAGGAATAAAAACACTTATTTGAAACAGTTTTTACAGCAGAATATGGTAAGGACTTTTTATAGGACTCTCTAAGTTTTAATAGACAGATATTAGAAACCTTAATATAGTAGAATATTATAATAAAACAAGATGACTAGTAATATAAATGTACATTAACTCATTTGCTAATGATCAACATCAGCCACAGGAACAGATGTCAGTGGTTTTACATCCTTTCATCAAAAGGGAGACAGAGCCTATTTAAATGTTTTAATTGTTGCAAAAGAAATGGATTTGCTTTTATCCAATCAATACTACTTTGACCAAAAATCAATTAAACTGACAAAGCTTCTCTTATTGAAGTAAGTAGGGGCTTTAATTAAATTCCATTCTATAGTTTAAGCAAGACACTCGAGGACAAGGAGAACACAAAGGCTACTTTGAATTTACTGAGTATATTGGAAGCATGATTTTAGGAGCAAATCATAAATTAAACTTCAGGTATATTAACACTTTATATCATGCTACATATCAAAATGAAGCCACAGATAGTAGCCTCATCTATTACAGCACATAGTTTTATTTTGAATTAGCAGAAGATGGAATGCTCTATATGATCCTTTATTTATTACAGTGACATAGTATGTACAAGGGCATCCTCCTATTTTCTCAGAAAACATTAGTATTAAATAGTCTCTCTTTGCCTATTTCTTTAGAAGATCACTGCACAAAAATGAGACACTGCAGTATAACAACAGGCTCCATTTAATTGGTGCAACCCTTCCCCCTGCCTATCAGCAGCACAACTCAATATTCACTCTGCGACAAAGAATTTATTAAAGCATTTCAAATGATATTTTCAAAGGGAATTTTTCTTTTTTTCTTATTACCTCTTCAAATCTGAATCAGTGGGTGAGAAGGGAGGCCAAAGAAGTGGAAAAAAAAGCTTACTTCCTAGGAAATTATTGAAAATGATGTCATGAAATCAAACAGGCTATAGTATAAAAAATCTTCAGAAGAGAAAATACACTTTAAGCAAAAGATCTAAAATACAAAGTCTTTCTGCAAGTGGCAACACCTCAGATCACTTAGCCTCGAGGTTCTATCATTTCAGTCCTCTGATGTGATGCTATTCCAGCTTATTTTCCTCAGGCTGCTTTGCTCACTAAAGCAAGTAATTAGAGTAGCAAATAATAGATCCAGAGTCCCAAATTAACTTTCGATATTATCATCTTGTTGCTAGTGGCTAAAACATTGGTAAATCTATATACCTTCCTGCTAAACAGCTACTAAAATAAATGATTAAGTAAAAATAATTTTCAGCATCCTTATTCTAAAATATGCCAGTTTTATCTAAATTAAATAGCATACTAAGTGATCAGAAGGTTCCTCTGGTTAAATATTCTTTTTAATTGCTCACTGGTTCAGTCCCCATATATTTCACATACAGTTGTTCTTACATTAGTGAGTGTCTCCAATTTGTGGCATGATGGCAAGTTTTCTCTTTAGATGAATAGTTTTCAAAGATTAGTGGTTTATTCTTAATGTGGTGGACAAATTGGTATTAAAAAAAAAATCTTTTTTTTATTTAAGAAGTCTTTCTTTTTCTTTATAGTGTGATGGCAATTAAAATCCTCAATAACTTGCTCAGTTTTCCAGTAAAAGAGTGTTTTCTGCTTGTAAATATTTTTGTTTCAAAATCACTGTGTTAATTTATAGTTTGGGTAAAAGCAACCATCTATGTAAGTGTGTATTACATTTAACATTTTTTATGATCTTCCTATATACAATAAAGTATTTAATATAGGCAAATTATATAAACTGAATGGAAAATTTGATGAACATGACTTTTTGTTTATTTCATAGTTGAGCTAAAGTTTTTGTTTTTCATTCTGCTATACAGCATGTACAGATTCTGAAGTATTGGAATTTCCAACAGAGAAATTACATTTACTGAACATTTTTGAGTGATTGCAACAGCTGTGGGTAATTGTTCAAATTGTGCTGGTATTTATGGACAATGTATACTCCTTCTACATTCAGAGCAACAAAAAACTGCTGGAACAATAAAAAGATAAAATGTAAATATAATGGATAGATAAATTACTAAATAAGCCCCCACAACCTGCAAAAAAATAAGCTTCATGATTATCTCAGCTCTGTTCAAAAAGTTATAGCAATGTAACAGCTATGGGACTGCATCTGGTGTTCACACTGTATGGTAATGTTAAACTTATGAAATTCCCTGTCCAAATTAATTTTAAATTTGTGTACACCACTGAATTTTTGCTAAGGCTATGAAAATAAATGTTGTTTATCAGCAGTTATGGCACAGGTTTTAATGAAATTTGCAAATAATGAGCTTCTTGTTGTCTTCCTACATGTCTTCCTGTCTGCATATGACATAAGAGTAGATCTCATGTTGCCTACTTCTTTCAATTGGGAGACAAGTTAAAACTGCAGCTAAAACACAGTGCTGTAAGGGGTTGTGATCCACAAAATGTTTCTTAACTCCTGCATAGACCCTGTTGAGCTATCGACTTTGTTATGGAGAGTTAAATATTTGTTACTTATCATAATAACCATGGCATGGGTTTTAACCCAGAAGAAGTCATAATATAAAGTAGTCCCTAATATATTTTCAGCAGGAATGACCTGCCATGCCCTAGGAAGATTTAATCAAATTCTGATCCAAGTCTGAATGTCTACTTTTGAATTAATAACTTGCCAGTTGCTTTGTCAATCAATGCTAACAGCCAGGATGAAGCACTTCTCTCTGTCTATGGCACCTTTGGTGCTGATAGCAAGTAAACAGCTTCTATGGCACCTTTTGAAAGATTTTCTGATTTTATTAATAATTTGCTGTACACAGATCATGAGCTGTTTTGTAAAACATGACATTTTAGGATATGTACAGAACTGAACTGTTTTTTAGTACCTTATTACTTTTCCCTGAAGTGCACAGAAACATCAGAATGTCTGTCCCAGCAGCACCCTCAGTGTTCTGTGTCTCTCCATGTTCTACCCTGTATTCTACATGGACTAAAAAGAGGAGCTGAAGTGCAGGTATCACACAGATCATGGTACAGAAGATAATATTTTTTAACTGCAATCCTGAATTATTTAAACTTAAAATGTTACATAAGACTAACTCTATTTCAACTAAATGTCAACAAAGGATCTAAAAATTAGTGAAGAAGCTATTTTCCACATTTTTTGACTTCTTTTTTTTCTTTTTCAAGGAAATTGTTTTGAACATATAGGTGTCTCTTTATAAATTAAAAACTGAGCAACCAAGTAAATCTCTTAATTCTATTTAAAGCATCCTTTGATCATCTTGCAAAATATGTTTTTCATAATTTTGCTGGAAGATAAAAATTGTATTTGAGTGCTATCTCAGAACAAAATATTTCATAACTGTTCCTATTCTCACGTTATTAAAAACCCATGTTCCAACATTTCTTCATTCCTTAAATGTTGTACAAAATTTTTTACTCCCTATAGCAATTTGTACTTATGTTGAAAAATAAAACATTTTGGAAGTCTTACGCTTTTGCATGACAGTTACGTGAACACTCTCATTTTTCCCCAGTGATGTCACCAAGATGTCATTCATTAAAAAAAGGAAAACTTGGTTTCTTATTGTACAAAATTGGTAAGAGAAATCTTGTGTTTTGCTACCTCACTCTCCAGTAATAGACTTGCAATATCCAGTTCATGGTCTTTAGGCTCATGTGTTGAAGGGCAGTTTTTTCCTGCCACCGTGTTATGCAACACAGTAGCATGGACAGTTCTGGATTCTGGTTTTCTGAGTACTTTTTCTCTCTCATTCTTCCTTTGAAAAGGAGGAAAAAAGCAAGCAGCAAAGTCAGATCCACTAGTTGCAGCTATTTTTGAAAGGGCAAGGGCCCCTGTCAGAACCAGTACAGGTAAAAACAATTATGTTTTTTTCCTTTTTTCATCTGCGTATTAGTCAGAGTTCAAGCGCAAAAAAAATTCTCTGTGACATTGCATTTAATTAGCATCATGTTGCATTTAATTTATGAGCAGTCATAATTTATTATAGTAGTTGGGGAATCAAGATTTCAGGCTTTTATTTGACTGCAGCTTCCATTTCAATAACTCACATTTAAATACATTGCCAGACATATCAGGCAGAGCTGGCCGGGGGAGGTGCTATCATGGCATGGATGACATCACAATGATCAAGAGTTGCATGGGAGAGATGGCAGAGAACTAGGGAACTGTGAAGTTGTTATTACTTGTCAAGCAGCTTAGGACTCTCAGGCCATTGCACCAACTCTCTGTGCGTGTGGGATTCTGTCCAAATCAGCCTCCCAGAAACTGGTGCCTGCCACATGCAGACACTTTTCAAGTAGAGACATAGAAGTGATGAAGCATTCTTTTTTAAAAGAAGCCTATTCTTACTTGATGGCGGCAGTGTCCAGAGCAGGTCACCTCTCATTTGTGTCTTCTGAGTTCTGTTCCCCAGTTTATCAATCATTTTGTCACGATTGAATGACTTTGACAGATGTCTATAAAGCTTCTAGAACAATTAGCATGTTTAATAAGGCTGAAGAAAAAATCAGCTCCCTTTCTGAGATGGGAGGCTGTAGAATCAACTCAAGTTCCTTTAGATTAGAGGTGAGTAAGACCACAGAGTGATGCTCCATCACAGTTGATGGATTGAGTCTTTTAGACATGGGAAAAAAATCAGATTTAAGTGTTACATGAAATTCAGGTAGTGAGCCACTTATACCATTTTTGAGGCTATTTTTTGAAGGCCCTGGGGGTTTTTAGATTTTTTGTTTCTAAACACTTTGTGTATTTTTCAGTGTTTCCTGACAAGCAGTAGAATTTTCTGTCATAACTAAGTAATACTTCAAAAGAATCTGTTACTGCATTTCTCTAGGTACAGCCTTTATTAATCAATTTGTGGGTTATAATTGCTGGGGCTAGCAAGGTTAGCTACAGATCTTCAGTTAGAAAAAGACCAGTGAAGCATAGCATATTCAAATTAAAATAACAATCTAACAACAAAACCCCCAAACCCTGTATTATTTTCCCTCCAACAACTACTACAGTATTATCTGCTCACCCCTTTGCTCTCTGTTCAATAAATAATTTTACACAGTCTCCCCTTTTTCTCAGATAACGTAGGACATATGATTTTCCCCATCATTAGCACTGAGTTTGATAGCTTGCTAGCTTGCACGATGATGTGCTTTTAATCGGTTGATTACGTATATGCCCTGGGCAAGTTACTATGTTAACATCTGATGATTTAGCAAACTGCTTTGATTTTATTTATTTATTTTACTTCTGGCTGAAAAATTTTCTAGTATCAATGTTCAAAGTGTAATGTCTTAGTGAAAGCAGCCTATATTCACAGCTTCTGGGTATTTGCATTAGTGGTAATGGATGCCTTGAGCCATGGGAAAACAATATGGGTTTTAATGTACATGCTTAACACTTAGTGGTAGTTCCCTAACTTTAAAAAAGCCAGCTAAAATATTTATGAAATGCCATTTTTCATTTCGAATTGAGTAACAACTGATTATCTTTCACTGAGAGATATCTGCAAGATCTGCAGTCAGGTTTCTGTGCCAAGTGGCCAGGATGCAGTTGTTGGTTTGATTCTCATGGGCCAAAGGGTTCAATCTACACTATAGTTTTTAAAATGAAAATTTAATTGAAGCTGTTACCAAGCTGTGGGGGATAGTTCAAATTGGGTTAATGCAGTTAGAAAATAATGATTTAGGTTCAGAGCTCATAATTAGATAATTTCCTGAATTTATTTGGCATTTACTTATAAATTGTACAGATCTCCACATTCAGAACGTGCCTGTGTAACTTGTAGTGAAAGTGTCGTTTTTACCTGTCAGCTCTCAATACTTAGGATACTGCAAAATAAGTCTTTTGAGAGGCCAGATTATTTGGTTGGTTGGTTTGTTTTTGTGTTCTGGGAGTTTTTGTTTGTTTGTTGGGTTTTGTTGTTGTTGGGTTTTGTTGTGGTTTTCTTTGGTTGGTTGGTAGTTTTTTTGGATTTCTTTGTTTGGTTTGTCTTTGTTTTGTTTTTCTTTAAACTCTCTGGTCCTTTAGGAAAGAAATTTCTACAATAAAGCCTGTTGGAAATGCATTGTGGTGTATAATTAGGCCTGTATTAACAGGCTTAATTGTATGCTACAGTAAGAAAAGAGTTATTGTGCCTACATTTCAAAATGTGACATGAATGTCCTGTAAACACATTCTTTGACATGAGTGGGAATTTTTAGTATTATCAGCCAAAATTGAATCTATGGCCTTTTGGCTGGAAGAAAGACTCCAGAAACTTAGTTCCTGTGAGGATAAAAATTACTGGATTAAAAATATTAAGGTTTGTTTTTATATTATTTGATTGAATAATTACTCTTTGTGCCAGTACATTACTGCTTACATAAACATTTTACCTATGCTCTTCTTTATTTCATTTGATTATAATTCTTTCCCTATAGACAAACCTGTCTATGAGGAAAATATGTTTGACTGAATAGTAGTGAATATTTAGATAAGGTACCAATGGCTAGAGGGTAATTGCAATATTTAGCAATTATATGTACAATGCTCCATGCCCCAGTGGGATTTCTGCTAAGAATGTGCTTTACATTGTGTAGGAACAATCAAGGACAGAAAAAACCACAAATATTCCCATCAGGCAGTTTAGTGTTGAAGACTATTTCACAGGTTAGGATTAAAATAATAGACATAAATGTAGTAAGAACTTTGGGAACAACCTGAGACAGCTGTTTCCTGAGGAAGAGAAACCTTTCTGTGCAATTAATGTCTTCTGTTACTTCTGCTCTACCACTTCCATATTGTTTCCTCTCTCCAAACCCTCCAGAAGGAGAAAAATAAAGACTTTCTAGCCAGAATTAACTTAATTCAATAATAGTAATCTTACTAATTCCAAGTTACAACATGGTTACTTGGCCCTCAGAAGAGCACAATAAAACATTAGGGAGCACATTTTCAAAAAACAACCCTGTATCTGAGCATTGTAGTGAAAGACATCAAGAAAATGGCAGAAATATTTTACCCACTTGACTTAGAGATAAAAATATCACTTGGAAAAGGCTTATTGGACCATATTATTGCCATCACAAAAGGAATATTTAATGAAAGAAATAAATTGCTTATTATTTGTATGCTGATAATCAGCACAGACTACATGTAAGACACAATTGCTAAACAGAAAATGAGTTCTGAAGAGGGCATTGGGTTGATGATCTCATTACAACTAATGACCTTGAACACCATTCAGAGTCTCTTTAAGACCCCAAAACCTGTCAGGCACTGCTCTGGTTCTTATTTAATAAACTCTCAACATCCTTACGCGCCATAGGATAAAAAACAAGAATAAGCATCTCAATTCTGTAAACAGTCTTCATTTATTTCAATATCTCTTATGGACACTGGATTTAGAAATCTCAGCCAAGACATTTGAAATATCATGAAATGGAATATTTAATTTTATGATGACACAGAATTCCCTTTAAAGGCATAGGGATTATTTACAGCCCAATTAATATTCCAGCATCTTTGTATGAATAAGATGTGGTTAACTGTTTTCCTTGTTTACTTGTAACCTCTTTTGCTGTCCACTATCTATTTGTTCTTTTTCAAATTCTCTTTTCTGCAGTTTCAACTAAAAGTTTTGCTCAAGAGTATCCTTAATCTGTCTCCCAAACACACCCCAAAATGCTAGCTTGAATTCCATAATAGCTGCAATTTATGTTAGCTTGAATATCACAGAAGTTGGGCTGCATCTTTAGTGCTGCAGTGAAAGGCAGAAGTAGAAATTACAAATCCTGGGGTGCCAAAGTTAATAATTTTGTTCTGCTCATTCAGCCAAGTTCTATTCATGCAACCTGACTACAGAGTACATCTGGCCAAGCAACAGCCTAGATCTGGCCCAGGGGGTGAGTTAACCTATGTCCTTGAAACAGAACAGCAAAACTTGCAGGTTAGAAGTAGAAGAAGAGATCTGTCAGAATTCCTACCCTGTTAAAATTACCTCCAAAGAAGAAAAAGAAAGCAAGAGGAGGGATGGGACCTGGTAAAAGAGTCATAGACCATGTGGCAGTATCGGATCTGGAATGTGGAGGCAAGGAATAAAGAAATAAAGGAAATGTGATGTGAAACACACTTCTCATCACAGGGGATGTAAAATGAAAACTGGAGGGGTAGGATGAAATAATAAAGAACATTAGAATGTGAAGAATGAAAACAATTATAGGAAGAAGGACTTAATGGAGTTGTATACCTTATCCTCCCCTCAATAATGTTTGACTCCAGTTTGTCCATAACTACTTTGGCTGTATTACAGTTTGGCTATACCATGGATAGCCAAACATCAATCTTTGCAGGGCTGATCCTCATTAAATGGGATGCTAAATGATCAGGTATGCCTATCTCCAAAGCCAATCTAAAATAGAGAGCATGGGTTTGCATGGATCCAGTTTGGGTTTTTTTCTTGCTAATGCTTGATAATGCTGAAATGTTCACATGATTGAATATATTCTTATACCCCATAATAAACTTTTTCCCATTTTTAGAGCTATTTGTAGCAAGATGCTCTGCCTAAGTGGGGGTAAAACATCTCAAATTTGACCCTATTTGCAAAATTTTAGCAGTGATGGTTTGAGAGGGTAGGTCAAGCTGCTTTTGCTTTTGAAGAATGCTAAGACTAAGTTGACTCATTAATCCCAAAGTTTAACGTTCTGAGGATGTGAAGAACAATGTTTCCTGAAAGAATCTGGCACTTGGGAGTACGAAGCAGAGAAAGTTTCTGATTAAGGAACTAAGAAGCAACAGTACTGCTAAATGATCTAAAGGCTGCTGAGCTGACATAGCTGGCAGTCAGTCACTTTGTACTTTAAAAACCCAGTCCCACTTTTTAATGCTGGGAACTTCTAACACACTCCAGGAGAGTCCTCCCATGAGTTGGAAACACCACTCAAGGTTAATCTTCAAGGCTTAGAGAAAGAGACTTGCCCATCATTGTTGCTATGGGTGAGTAAGAACAATCTCTACTTAATAATTACCAAGCTAGCTTTGAAATTATTGATTTAATAAATAGTGCACTGTATTAGTAGTTATAACCATCTATACTATCTAGTAAGTAATTCCAGTTAGAGTATTTTAGTCTATTATCATTGCCATCATCAATTTAAAGAAATACTCTATTTGATTCATATAAATATGTTTGGTTTCCTCTCCCTAATCCTGCAGGACAAAGTCATATAGTGGCTCATCTATGCCTATATTATCCTCTAGACATAAACTGCTGACCAAGCCTGGTACTAGGATTGGATGCAGCGGCTCTCTGAGAAGCACAATAAAAAACAAGGGCGTCCTTTCTGAACTTTGTGACTCAACAGAAGTGTCTTCCTGATTAACCTTGTCTGAAGCTTCCATTTTGCCGGTGACACTAAGACTTTCTCCACCCATACAATTTAGAACATACCCATTATACCACAGGCTATTTTTTCTCGCTTCTAAGTATCCACCATGGAGAAAAATATCTATCAATAATTCTAAAATCCTAAATGCCACAACTTACATTACTTGTAAACAGGGTTTCTCCAAATTGAAGAAATGAGTATTAAAAATAAACATTTTGTCAATTTGTGCAGGTTCCCTGTCATGACCCCACCAGCAAACATTTGTGTTGCTTTCATACAGTTAACATGGCTACAATACAGAGGCCAAAATTCTCTTGCCTTACTCTTCACTGTAATCCTTTTTGAACTGATGTGGTTGAGCCTTGACCTTAGGTTTCAGCCATAGGAGCCTTACCTCTAAGCAGGACATATCAACTACTTAGGCAGTAACATGAATAAGCAGAAGACCTCAGCTTTGTATTGTTCAAAACAAATAATTAGTTCCACATTGTCTGTGAAATTTTGGTAAAGATAGTGAGAACTGACATGGATAAGTATAACAGAGTGATGCTAGTTTGCATTCAATGAACTTCATGGAACACTCTCAATTTAGAATTGTCTCTTCTATGTGATTTTTAAGTCTTCTCTTGATGCATGCAGCTTCTTTTTTGACTAATACTGTAAAACATTGGAACAGAGAAAATTCACTATTCAGTTTTGCTGCAGACTGTAGAAATTCATGTTAGTGTGCAGTTTTTGTCAGTGCTGCCTTCTGACAGTTTTCTCCATTGCTTGTGTGTCTCTTTAAACAGACAAAGAAGCACATGAAAATGAAACACCGAACTCATATGAGCTGTCTGTCTGCTTATGGTTCCTGACTCTATTAAATACAATTTGCATCTGATAGAAGTCAGCCTGAGGTCTGGCATCACTTTCCTGGACTCTTTTTATATTAGATTACTGGGTAAAAAACAGCTGATGTTGAGACCAATGTTTTGGTCTGCTGTCTGCTAGCTGGCTCTCTTAGCCACTCAGCTAGTGAGTCAAGTTTCCAGCTATTTGCCCTCCTTTTGTCCTCCAGGCTCTTCTGTTGCCTCTCATACAGAGGTTCAGACTGAAGAAAAGATGAAGCAGGTGCTTAAGCCTAAGTGTAGTAAAATTCCAGAAGCTTTTACCTTTCAGGATAAAAAATATCCTGAAGTCTCCAGTCTCTTACTTTGTAGTTTAAAGATTTTGTCTTTGGATTTTAAGTGAAAAGTCCATGCATCTTCCTTTTCTGGTATTTTAAAATAAAAAATATGATGATGCTGTATCAGATAGTGAACTTAATTAGTCCAGTAGGAGATTAGCATATAAAAATTATCAAAGTCCTTTATTTAAAGGGCTCATAAAAAACACTGTAGAAAAAGCCAAGCACTTAAAACCTGAGATATTTGTGAATGGGCTTTGCAGGAAATATGTGCAGAATAACTAACTTGGCTGATTCTTGGTTATCTACAGCAGAAGAACATAAATTAAACAAGTGAATGTTATAGGAGAAATAGGTGAGCTATAGAATGTCAGATAGTTGCACAAAACTTCTGTGGAATTTATGTCTTTGACTAAATTGGAAAAAAAAATCTTAAAAAAATAAATATCACATTTTGCTACCAGTTTTTCCCTGTAAGTCTCAACCATAATCTATATGTCTGTATGAAAAACTTAGTCCTTGTGAAATCTGATTAGCTTTGGTTAGGAAAGTATATTCCTGTAATAAATTTATAGCTACATGGTTGTGTTTGGGCTGCTTTCACCACCACTGTGGTTATCAGTCATTAAAGGGAAATGTGTATCTGTGTCAGATGTCAGAGACCATCTAAGCTGACATTGGTCCTCAAGGTTTTATGAATCAATTTGGACTAAGGTACATCTAATTTGATTCCTAATTTGATTATCTAGGACTTAATAGATAAAACACTTGGTGCAATTTTTCCAAGTGGATAAGAGAGAAGATGAATGAGATCTTTCTGTAGAAACAAAAAACCCAATTTTTTGGATCCTTCATCGAGATGGTTCTGCACTCTTCTCAAAGGCAGTAAAGATTAATGCAGAGGTATGAATCAAGCCTGTTTTTAAGGTCAAAACTCAGAAAATACTGTTGATCAACTTTTGGGTAGTCCATTGCATCTGGGAGTTAATTTTCAACAAATAATACAATCTACCAAGGTCAGCTCGAGTAGAGTTTTGGAACAGAAATAAAAATTTTATGTTGCCTTTATGGAATCAGGAATTATAGGCAGACCAAGAAGGGACTTTCAGCTTGTGATTGACTCATGGCCAGGTTCTCTCCATAAACTTTTGTTTCATATATTTTAGACAAATAATTTTTTGGAATGTTTGAATATGTGGACAAAAATAAAATCCTCTGATGCAACCTCAGTAGCTTAATTCACATGTTACTCTTTAAAATATCATTCTAAAATTCCATGAAGAGCTCTACAACAGGAATTTCAGTTGAAAAAATATTGAGATTTTTCTGCACACTACCATTGAGTAATGATGACACAACAGGAGTGTAAAATTCCTGAACAGAAAAAATTAGATCTACAGAGTGACGCAACAGTAAAAAAAGTGGATAAACCAATATCCCCATTAGAGTCATCTAGATTCTTAGAATTCTTTCTTATTTCTTCCTCACTAAGACCTTGGTAGGCATCTGCCTTCTGGTCTTCTCTAGGGTTACCTGTGACTGCCTAGGCCATCTTTTTGCTCTGAATTTTCACTGCACTATTTTCTTCTTGCACATCTCACCTTGCACTTGAGAAGCCCCTAAACAACTTATGAATTTCCAAATGTTTTCAGGAAGGAGTTGAGTTTCATTTGATCCTGGTAGCAGGTTGGTTTCCTCTCCACAGATGTCCTTTTCTTTACAGAACAAAATAAAGCACACTAATCAAACACATTCAGGACAGTGAATAAACAAATCACTCAGTGTAAATTACTACAGTCATTGGTCTTCCCTGATCACACCGAATTCCCCCATACAAAGGACAAATAAGGTGCTGGCTGTAAGGGAACTCTTCTTTTTGTTACCTTAGGAAGACAGTGACAAACTTGGAGACTTGCCAAGGCTGAGCCATCTCAAAATAAAGATCTTTTTCCCCACAAATCCACAAGTTAGCAAGCACGTTAGAGGATGCGAGCTTTTAAGGAAGTTTTCTACTCAGCAGACATTTTTTGTAAAAACACATTTTGGAATACGTATCACCAATGTTCCTCCCTCCCTCCCCTTGGTCTCTCTTTCTGCCAACACTTGAAAATTCATACGAGTAAAGCCTTTTTTGCCATTTTTTGATAAAACTGTCTTACCTTTCAAGTTTAAAAATTTAGGAATAAACATTTTCCTTGGATTTCTGTGCCTTTATCCATTTGCAGTACAAGCTTATTTAACTGTATGTCTTTGACAGAGTTACTTAATGCCAGAGCCATTATTATTTCCTTCCCTTTAAGCTGATGCACATATTCAGTCAAAAATCAATTGTGTGCCACATCCGCAAACATACCCTCAGCCTTATTTCCTCTCATTTTTATTTTCCACTCTTTGCTTGGATAGTTAATCTTCCATTAATACCACTCAGGACACTTCAATGTTTGGGGTTTTTTTAAATGTTTCATCATTTCACAGTCCAATTGCCATCTGTGGCAAGATGACCTCCTACATAATGTTCATAGAGCTATTTAACCTACAAAGCTATAACCTCAGTCTATAATGGCCCTTCACTCTTAATTTCATAAATAAATTTTGATAGCTGTCTCAAGTGCATCTCCAAATGCTTTTCTTGGATCAGTTTAAGAAAACTAAGGCCCTGATAGAATTACATCTGTCCAGACAGGTCAAGGGCAACAAAAAAGCTTCTGTAGGTATGTCTGTGGTGAAAGGAAGATAAAGGAAAAGTCTTTAAGGCCAGGAAGTGTGGTTGAGCCCGGGAAGAAGGGAGGGATGAGGCAAAGTGTTTTTAAGATTTGTTTTTATTTCTCACTCCTCTCCTCTGATTTCATTGGTAATAAATTAAACTAATTTCCCCAAGGCGAGTCTGTTTTGCCAATGAAGGTAATTGGTGGGTGATCTTTCCCTCTCCTAATCTCGACCCATAAGCTTTTCCATATATTGTTTCCTCTGCTGAGCTGAGATGTGGGGGATAGAGCAGCTTTGCTGGACACCTGGTGTCCAACCAGGAACAACCCACCACAAAGTGATGCATCAGCTTTAATTTGGTTTCCTTGCTGTTTCAGCTTCAACATGTACAAAATAGGAAGGTAAGAAAAATGGAGAAGTTCATGTTTTGTATGCCTTTTGACTTTCCTTCTGATCAGCTAACTCTCTTTTGAGAAGAAAGAAACAACCATTGTTTTAGAACTCTCTTAGGTAAAGTGAACACTGGCTAATTTATCAGCAAATATATATGCCAATATTTCTAATTAACATCACTTTTCCCAGTTTTACAGTATCAATTATTTAATATATAAAAGGAAACATTTTTTTTCTCTGTTAGCCAAAAAATTCAATATTGAGTCTTATGTAATAAATTCTGCGCAGTGATGTCTTCCTACCTTCCTCAGAATGTTACAGGAATACACCAGTTTGTACAAAAGGCTTAGATTAATGTGCTATTTTATTCAAATTAAAAGAGAATTTTTTCCCCTGAAATTGCATCCTTGTTATTTTTATCACCACAGATATTATCTGAAATTTCTTTTCTGAAATTTTTAAAATAAATCAATGAGCAAGCAAGTACTGTGATTTTGCTTAGTGTTATGTATATTGAGTTTTCACTTGGCACATATAGTTCCAGTTCCTCTAGGAAACAGGAAAGAAACAGTTTAGAGCAGCAATAGAAATAAATCTCACCTACGATTATTTCTGTGAATCACCAAACAAGCATATGAAAAAATTTATTAATTCAGCATGCAACAAAATTATTTGCCTAGATATGGCTGGCTTCTCTGTCTCCTTCAAGTTCTTAACTTTATGCAACTCAGTCAGTTCCAGGGATAATTATTCCTCTGTTATTGTGATATGAATAAGAAGAATCCTATGTAACCTCTACAAATAGTGTCTTTCAGCCACTTATATTTTTGGAAATAACTACTTTTTCTTTGATACTATGTAAAGCAAATATTTCCTTGAAAGTCACAGAATTCTAGATACAGTCATCATTTGTTATTGGGAAGCCATGTGTATTTGGGAAATAAAATTGCAAAAAGCCCCACAAGCTGTATTATTTTAAAAATGTTTTTATTTTTCTTTGTCCTCTACCCATAAAGATTTTCATTTTTTTCTTCTGAGGTCCAGAATAACCAGGATACAAGATAATGAAATTTTGTGCAGAAAGAATGTCTGTTGAATGCATCTTTAACAAATTATCTTTATTTCAATTATTTTGAAACACTAGTATTTTTTGTGTAGCAAAAAATTTAAGTCTGGAAAAAATGACAAACAAGGTATCTGGGTTTTTTTGTTTGTGATAGTTTTTTAATCATTATAGACTGTGAGTTTTCCCAGTAGTCCAGAAAAAATCAATTAACATCTATTGCCTATTAGAGGCAAGAATAAAGTTTAAAAGAAAGTCCTGGCTTTATTTCTTATTTGCATGACCCAGTGACTGATAAGAAAAACTACAGGTCTGACTGTGCCTATTAGACAAAGTACCAACTTCTTTAAATGACAGGAGAACCTCACAGTTTCCTGGTATTTCTGCTTTGAGGTTTTCTCTATGGTACTGAAATACATAGTTAAGGAAAGAGAAAGTGACCTTCTGGTGCAATTAATTGCAAAACAGATGCTCCAGTGCTTTACACAAACCAGTAATTTTGCCACAGTTTATAGTGCCTGTATGAAATACAAGCAACATAACTCCAGTGTCACTCTCTGATGTCATAGAACATATCATAAGCTCCATGACACCACACACACTCCTTGCTCCTAATGGTGGTGGCACTCCTGAAATAAACTGGGTAGATAACATCACAAGGATTTTTTATTAAAGCTTGAGTCCTTGCCAGCCTTTGTGGTAGCCTGGGGACACCAGTGATGGATGCAGTTTAGAACAGGTCTCTGTTGGCTTTCATACTAAATATAAAAATAATATTCTACAAGACTGTCTGAGGGTGATTTCAATGATAACTTTATTCACTGAATACTCAGGACTGCATTAAAGTCCCATACTGGGTTTTGACACATATTATATGCCAAATTTGGCAGTTGTGCAATTGGGATTTACACAGGCCCTTCCCATCCAACTTTTGGAATGTCTAAAATGAGCACTGGAAAAGGTGCTGTCTTAAAAATTTATAACATAATAATTGTAGAATAACCATAGTTACTAAAATGAGATTTATTGACTAGATAACAAAAGTTATTTTTTCAGACTAGGCAGGATTGTTATACTCTGTTTTATCAGCTAAGTCACCAATTATCTAAACCCTTTCTATTATTTGGAAGTTTCTTGTTCTACCTTTGCTAATATTTGAACAGAAACAGCTGAGCCTGGCAATGCCAAAACTGAGTGCTCTTTACAGCTAGGTGGAGAGGACATAATGCCTGAGCACAGGAGATTCCCTTCCTTTCTCGTACTTTATCACACACTGCAGTATCTTTATTTATTGTTTGCACCAATCAGATTGCTCCTGCTGCCTCTGAAAATATAAAAAACCATGTCATTAAATTCAAATAGGGATCTGATTCGGAGTCAGAGATTTTTTCAATAGTTCAATGAATTTCATTACTTCAAAAGACTGCTACTAGCTTAGATCAGTGTTACTTCATTCTGGTTAAAACAGGATTCATACTCTAACTATAGCTGTAGAAACAAAAGCAACACCTGTTCTCTGTGATTCCACTCAGGAACAGCTCCCATGGTTGAGAGGTGTGGTCAAAACAAATAGATATCCTGCATCAGAGGCATCTACATACCACATTTTTGTCGCAAATAATTAACTTTCTGAAGAAAACTTTAAGTATAGACCTGTTATGTCGACTGCATAACTTTTATACTAAACCTTGATCATTAAAGCTGACAGATTTCACTGCAGGAAGCCATGGGGTGGCTTTTTTTCAGTATTAAGTTGGGCAGAAAATGTTAGACCATATCAAGTCAACCTTTAAGACACATTCAGATCTTTTATCTCATGGAGTCCTGTTTAAAATTTAAAGGCTCACTTTAATAAAGACTTTATGGCCAAAAACTGACTAAAAGGCAAAAAGAAGGTAATCTTCATATGACATTGTATCTTTTCTACAATGAAAAAAGTTTACTTTTGTAAAAAAAGAAAAAAATAGGGCCATGACACTAGTTTCTTTTATCTAGCTACTCAGCAGATGAAAATTTCTTTAAAAATATATACATTTGTTTTAATGCTCTTGTGTTGTTAAAAACTTTCTAAGGTCTTAAAAAATTACTTCCAAATTAGTTCTGTCTTGTGTTTCTGTTAGTTTTGTCTGAAATATGAGTTGCTTTTACAATTGGGCACTGCCTGTGTTGTTATTTTATGAAATTGTTACTTGAATTTTTTACACTATGGTAAACTGATAAACAAAATTTGTTTTACTGTAATATAAGCTTTAAAGAAATGAATAGCAGTAAAGAAAAACAAAAAAACAAGCGAAAAAGCCACAACATTACCGACCATGAAAGCCACAAGCTTTGCAGTTGCAACTATTTTAATTTTCTCAGGTTTCCTATGTAATTGATAATGATTTATGTCTCTGGTGGTTAATGACACATAACAGATATTGCTATCTCTTACTTAAAATCAATATTGAGTGTGCATTGTAAGGAAAGTATTTTTTGGGTCCATACTGTAGACTGAATAATACCAGATAGAGAAAAGGATTAGAACCCTATTGTCTATCCTTATTTGTGAGTCACAGAATAAAGAACTTCTTTTCCTAAACCCATTCATTCTTATATTCTGTATGCTGCAAGATATTGTGCATCACAAACATTTTGGGAAAATCCAATGCAATGAATAAATTAAGATGTAAGTTGTCTTGCCATTAAATTTTCATTTTGTAAGCCTAGAAAAGCAAAATTCATAAGTGTATTAGGCCAACGTATTGTTGTTTTGGTTTTCTTTTCCCCCCATGGCAACACTAGGGTTAATTATAGTTTCTGTTTATGATTTAGAAGAAATTATGTTTAGAAATCAGAATTCATAATTCACTGCAATTGAGGAACTCTTATCAACTGTTTGACTGTTTAGTGACTGATGTAGTGTCAGATTGGAGTTTGGCTCATTCTTCATATACAATCCATTTTATCATGCTTTATCAAAAGCAAGACTGCAAATCCATAATATCACAGAGTAAAACTATATCATTTAACTATACTCTTGGCCTTATTATATATCAAAGTAATGCAAGTGCAATATTGAAATTTTCTGATCAGAAATGAGAATAATTTTTATTGTATCAAATAAAGGTCTAAGCACACAAAGCAACATTTGGAAAAATATAGCATTTTCTACTTAATGGAGATTTTCACTGAAAATTGATTTCACAATTATTACAGGTCAAGTCAGTCAAAACTTCTTGACTGAACAGAGAAGTAGTTCAATATGAAAAAAATTATTCAAAGTCTCCCCCATAATTATTTCTGTCCTTTCCCTTCCCTTCCCTTCCCTTCCCTTCCCTTCCCTTCCCTTCCCTTCCCTTCC
>VYXF01009199.1:2138992-2253505 GCA_013397295.1 Polioptila caerulea | reverse complement strand
TATTTTTTTTAAAAAAAAAAAAAAAAAATAATCACACATTTACTGGGATTTTATTTTTTGGCATAAAGTAGACTTTTTTTTTTCCCAATAAAGAAGTTTTGTCCCCATCTCACCATGGAAGCAGTCCAGAGAGACTATGAAGCAAGAGACTGGGAGTAGATGCCTTTGGCATTTCTTCCACTGCTTCATGATTGCTCTTGTTCAATTTGCAAGTCTATTATAATTATACTACATGTGGCCATTACTACTTCCTAAAGAAGTTATAGTCAACTGCTTGCTTAATTTCATCTTTCACTTGCAAGAAATATAAATAATGATGTTTAGCTTGTCTCTCTGTAACAACAATGCATACTTTATGTATGCGAATATTCTGGCTTATGATCCTTTCAAAACTAAATGTGTTCTTTAAAACTGTATCTAGCATATGGGCATTAGAATTGACTTTTCTTTGTCATGCCTAGCCATAGATAAGTGGAAATTATGTGATCATAACCAAGTCTGCTGAGTCCTAGTTAATAGTCCAAGTGGAAATGGAGAATCCATGATCAGCAGTTCTCTTTGGTTTCTGTGTGGCAACACAAACGAGCGACATCCTGATTCACATCTCACCCCCTCACTGTCTGGAGTAAAGATAAACAGTTACTGCACTGGAAATATGAATCTATTTAAAATGTACCAAGAGAAAAGTCCTTCAAGAATTCTTGACTCTCTAGATTTGTACTCTGTTGTTCTGAGTAATAATTATTTAACCTCTCTGTGGAAAAGAGGACCTTTTAATAATAGGCTTCACACTGCATACTAACATTTCAGAAGGTTGCTGTATTAGTTCTATCATTCAGATCCATGGATTATTGAATCACCTACATATCCCACTTCAAAGTACTGAACTACTCACCATTGTACTGCTGCAAATATCTCATAAATAAGCAGAATGTAAAATGTCTTTATTCAGCTTTAAAAGGTTATAAAGTTTTAGTAGAGCCCCTACTATTACTAGTGCTAGGTAATAAATTTTGTTTGCAGCTTTCAGGGTCTTCATATCCAAATTAGTTTCAGCTCCATATTACATGGAGATTATACATCCATTTGAGAGGCAAAAATGCTGCTGTGTTTTCATTGGTTCTTTGGCACCTATGTATTCTTAAACCTCAATGTGCTCTTCCAGGGAGTAGAGCTGTCCTTCACCTTCCTTCACCTTGAATGAAATTCAACAGATTCACAGAATATTCTATTCAATAGAGTTGGAAGGACCCACAAGAATCATCAAGTCCAGCTCTTAAGTAAATGGCCTGTACAAGGATTGAACCCACAATCTTGGTGTTGTTAGCACCATTCTCTGACCAACTGAACTAATTTACTACAGATTTTAGTTTCAAAGGTTAATATTTGTGCAAATCAGGGAAAATTGTGGCAATTGCTGCATCTGCAACATTGAGAGAAAAATAAGGTACTGTTTACTTAAAAAAAAAAAAAAATGAGATTGATAGCTCTTAGTGACAAAATAAGATAATAATAGACATTCTAAAGCATACCCCCTGACCTTAACTTTTAAAGGCATGTACAGTCTGCTGTAAAGGCTGGCAACATTACACAGGGTATATGATATATTAAAAATGAACTGTAGACTATTCTGATAGAGTAGTTTCAAAATATAGATAATCTGGAAAATTTTGATTACAAAGCATTCTGCTGCAGTGGAGAATTCCTTTATCAAGGAAATCCAAAGATGTTTTGATCAACTCATCATGTTTGCTTTTGTTTACTAGGTATAGAAATTTGAAATTTTTCTTTTGTTGTAGGAACTACAATAGATCAACTACTCAGATACTGATATAGGGTGTGCAACACAAAGACATTCACAAGAAGATAAGGCAGTATTGGAATATTTCCCTGTTGTCCAAACTCACATAGAAAAATGACAAAAGTAGTAATTACTTACATATAACACACTTGAGACTTATTTTGATAATAAAGAATGTTTTTCAGTCTCTTTGGATAATCTACATACATTTTTCATTTGAGAAGCTTTGAAATTTCCCTTCGACAATCTAGAAATTTACTGAGAATAATCTCACTAAAATCTTTTTATTTCTCATGCAACATAAAAAAACTCACCCAACACAACTGTGGTTTTATGGAAATTACTTTAATGGAAAACTTAAAAATCACAGAACATCATCTGCACATTCTAATAAATGAAAACAAAATAAGTGTAGAGATCTTGATCAGTTCTTTCGTTGCCTGGAAACATAAAGGTTCTTAAACAGGCATTTAGCTGAAATTTTGAAAATCAAATGAGTACGGACATACCTGCTTGATAATTTGGGAACACCTGTATGGAAGCACCTACGGGACATTAAAAATTCCTTTGTTCTAGCTCTTGGTTAAGTGTGTGTGTGTCCTAAAGAATTCAGCTCAGTAACTCGGCACTGCGTGGATGTCAGGTCCAAGGGAGGAATGAGCACCAGGAGCAGCACATTGATGCCTGGGAGATTCCCAAGAGAATGCAGATTCAGCAGCAGCCTCTCCTTTTGCACTGCTTTAGGGTAAAGACGTCCTGAAGTGACTGAGCTGTTGGTGGGCAAATTTACCTGAGAGTTTTAGAGCTTAAGCTGCAGTCTTGGCCTTGGGGATTGACTGTAACACCTGAAACCATCACCTCAGAGCAAGCTGGAGTGTATCTGTAGTATACTGTAGCCATTTCTGTGACTGCAGCGCTGAAGCACTTTTATTTTTATCCATTGCACCAAATTTTTATGCCTTGCTCATAACAGGCAGGAATAAAAAGATTATCTCATCCATAGTTGTTAAGTGTCCTAATTACTTACTTCAAATGACACAACTCTTCCAGAAAACTTTTAGAATAGCTTTGAAAGCTCTCAACAGCTTACATTGGAAAGGCAAATGTACAGGCTATAATTCATTTACACTTTGTAAAATTATATAGGTCCTCAATAGATCCCACAAATCATTTCAGTATGGCGTGGTCTCATTTAAACTTCGTAAGCAAAATGGTGGAAGATTTTTCAAGTAGGAAATTTGGGTTTTGTTGGGGTTTTTTGTTGTTTTTCTTTTTTTTTCCATTGGCATAATTCCAACCTATAACTTCTCTTGTTCAAATCTTTATCAATATTCAGTTACTTCACAAATCATTCCAAATACACAGCTTATTTCATGTCTAGGGACCAAATATAGCTTAAATGTTTTAGCTGTCTCAATTCTTTTTAGGTTTCAAAATCCTCTGTTTATTCAAACTATAAAGTTCAGGGTTTTTCGGGGGGCACTGTAACAACTATCCAGCAGTAGGCCTGTGTATGTATGTATAAAGAGATTTAGGATGCTAATTACAGAGAGAAGAAACAGACTAAGAATATTTCCTGAATGCTATTTTTATCCAAGAGATTTATAGGATCCCTTTCTGCTAAGCATTATGGTATTAATTAATTATATGATAAATTGTTTTTTTCCCTATAAGAACCTTTGTGTTCAACTTCCTAATGCCTGAGCACAGCAATTTTCAACCTTCATATAATTTTGAGGTAATACACAGAAATAAACTTGTATGATGCAGTAAAATGATCCAATATCATGTGTAATTATCACCTAGTTTCTTTTGGAATATTACTGATTTTTAGTGATTTTATGTGTACAGTGTAACTATAAAGGTTATAGAAGGTAATTACCTTATGGGTTTGAACCCTCTGCAATGTTTTCATTCCTTTCTTTTTATCCTGTTTTAAAAGTGGCCATCCTTTGTGATAGCATTTCTTAACATTCTTGTTTACTTTTTAGTGAAGGTTACTATTTTTCCATAAAGTTTTGATGCATGTCAGTTAATAAAAAATTAATTAATATAAATACAAGTATGCATCAGGTGAGGTAAATTTGAAAAACAAGCAGAAAACTAAATTTTACTTTACTTTAAGTCATGGCAGATCTTCTTTCTGTCTATCACTCCATCACCACTCTGGTAAATCTGTGAGTTCTGATTCTCTGTGAGAAGCTCTACATATGCACTTACAATAGTGATTAGCAAGAAAGCTGGACTATTTTAGAGAATCTCGATGTGAATGGGATGGAATGGACTAAGGTAATGTCATTTCCAAAAGGTTTCATGATTTATTGTCATTAAAGCATCTCTATTTGCATTTTGAAAATTTTCACCTTCGTAGAAAAGCACATTTTGAAAAAGGGAGTAGAAGGCATTTGACTATGAAGTTACTATGAGTTCATGCTTTGAAAATGCCTAGCAATGCTCAGAATAGTTTACATGAGAAAGATGGGTACATACTATATAAATTAATTTATTCTCCAGGTACCAAGTTCAATTTGAAAATAAATTACATGTGTTGTATAGAAAATTCACTGCACAAAGATTTTCTCAAATATTTAGGTACGCTTACATGGTATTTATCTTACCTGTGAAATTAAAAAAAAAACTCACACATTATTCTGAAAATCTTCTACTACAAAAAGTAGATTTTGTCCCTAAAAATTCTCAGGACAAAGGGATAAAATGAAAGATAATTCCTACTTTATTTCTGTACTTTGGAGAAAGAATCATACCCCTACACACTTACGCAGCATTGTGAGCTTTATTAAGTAATTTCTTTCTATTTTTAATTCTCATAATTTACCCACATTTCATAAGGTGCTCTGGAACAGAGCCAGTAGAAAATGTAATCACATGCCTGGCTTTGCATGTGTGCAAAATCTTCTGCATACCCTGCCTTTCAGATACATTTTTAAATTACTTCCAAAGAGAATCAGGGCTAACTTATCTAGTCAGTGTGTGCATGGTCACTTTGTGCAGGCAAGAGAGAGCAAAGATCAGTGCTACCAGCAGCTCCATGGCTGGCATAGGCTGGCTGTGCCCAGAGGGGCCAGGAACTGGCTTGTCTGTCAGAAGTCAGCACGATTAATTAAATTAAGAAAAAAAATAATGAGTAATCGGAGTTTATATGATGCTTCACAACATTAGAACCAAATACCTCTACCCACAATGATTCCATAATATATCTTAGTACAATTTATATGTTCTGTAAAGAGAGAAAAATGCTCATAATATCATCTAAAATACTGAACTATGTGTAGACAACAAACCTGAATTTCAAAAGCATCCTTTCCTTATAGAAGAACTTAATCAAGAAGTGGATATAAGCTTTTTCTAAAATTCAAAATTTTTCAAAGAACAGGAGCTACAGCTCAAAAATTATTCTGGATTTGGGTGTTGGAGACAAGAAAAATTCTATAAAAATACATACAAATACTTAAAAAAAAAATACAGACCTACCCAAAAGATAGGCTACGTTACATTTAAGCCATCATTATCCAAGTACCTGGTGGCTTTAAAATAAAGGTAGATCTTTTCATAATGGGAAAAGATTAGGCCAAAATAGGAGGGTGAAATGACATCAGATTTATTTGAGACCACAAGACTAAGGCAAATATACATCAATATGAGCAGGATCTGTAACGAACAGATTGCATTTTTTAGTCTTCTGAAGTGTGATTCAGTTTAATAGACAAAGTATTTTCAACCTCTCATCTTCTGTGTGGAAATATATTTTAATTATTTCTTGAGTTTATTATATATTCACTTGGAAATCAAGTACTTGATATGAGTCAGACTGTATATAACAGGGCTTCAAACACGTGTTTCAAATCTGCATACAGGCCCTCAGTAAAAATATTCTTTGGTGGAAATAGCCATTTTTTGCTTTTTTCACTGATGCATGAAAAATCTAGTAACATTCTCTTTTTTTAAGTTTTGAAAATATGCAATTTAATTATTTTTGCTATGCATCATAAGCAGTACATTTTAAGACATATGATTATGATATTTTCTCTGCAAGTCCAGAGGTGGTTGGACTTTTCTTTGTTTTTGTTTTTTAAGTTCAGTTAATCATTTGTCATTAAAATCATTGTTTATATATATTTTAAGTAACTGCTTCTCAATGCTGGATCAAAAAATACTTTCTAGAACTGCAACAGAGTTCATGAGGTTATTCTGTAATTTGCTCAAGACCTTTTATGTATAATGAGGTCCTATCTCCAGATAGTATGCCTCATGCTTACAAGGGAAACTACTTGAATCCAATAGTCCTTTCTTGTTTAAATGTACCAAGGGCATTGACCCAGTGTCATGTCCTTGACTTCAGAAGGCTCATTACCACAGCAGAAGACAACATCTCCTATGAAAATTCACAAGGAAGAAAAAACTTAAATTAACTAAAGATTATTTTGAAATATTGTAATATTTTTATGGTAGATGAAATTATTTACAGAAGGCTACTTTGCTGGCATACAGTTGGCATCAGAATTTGAGTTCTGCTTCCATTAACATAGCACTGATGAAGAATATAAATGTTATGGAATAGCAACTAAATCCTTTCAGAAAATAAGGATAAAAATAAAAAAACAAATAAACAATCAAAAAGACCTCAGCACTTAAATGAAATTGTTAGAGCAGATATAACAGTGGTAAAAAGATACTGAGTTTGGATATTTTACTCATGTTGGACTAGAAGTGCTTTTCTCCTCTCCTGCACCCTCCCCTTCCCCTGCCTCCATCATGAGCAACGTCTTTGGTGGAACCTTATTTTTAAAGCAATTAATAGCAATTTCTAAAATAGTAGTCGGTACACTGCACACTGAAGGTTAATCCTTTGGGTATTAATTTAGCTTTATCACAAAGCAGACAGAATGTCTGTATTCATTTCGCTGTATTTAATATATTATCAAAATTAAGGTCTCTATAAACAAAAATATCTTTCTTTGAAAGCAGTTCAGCTTAGTTGGTGCAAAAGTAAATACAGTGGTTATTGCAATTACAATACACAGAATAGGAATGTACATTTAATGCATAAAGAAAGTGAATATCATCTGCATCATTTGAAGAGTACAGGCTTTCCAGGTTTTCTATTTATTTGTACGTATCCAAGATTTCTGTGTGCATACAAAAAGTTCACTTCCATGATAAAATAGTCTCTGATACCCAGCCTTTTAAAAATTTAGTCAAATATCCTGGTAAAATATATATTTTTATGCAGCATATTACATTTCAAAAAGTTGTCTTCTTAACTAGCTAAAAACATTTTCTCAGTTTTAATCAAAATAATTCTGTCTTTAAAAAGACCATTTCTATTTTTACAAATAAATTTTAAAAAATAACTAACTGCACTCACTAAAATAAACTAATTTTTAGCCTTGAATTTAGCAGAGCAAAACACTATCCTTATTTAAATATGTTTCAGCACATATTGTCCCCTGAGAAAGTGAAGATTTACAGTGCTCTGTTGCAAAGTATATATAGCATATGTAGGGTTATCAAAGTTATCTTACTTTCTTCAGACTCACTGGGGACATTGCCTGAAATTGCCATGAAACACTGAATGTATAGTTAAAAATTCCTGGGTTTATATGGCAAACTATTACATTACGAACAGGTTCATTTTGTAATTACCTTTTACCAAGCATTCACAGACTTGTGTGGCTTTTCATCAATAGGTCCACAAAAAACTGATGCAAAGCAACAAATAAATGTACAAAACACTGTCCTGATATCATGACCAGATACCTGTGTCAACGAGTCGCTTGGAACACAATCAAATGTTTGACCTGTCTCCACTCCTCCTCAGCAGACAGCGTTTCCATTAGCAATCTGGTGTGGCAGAAGGACAGTGACAGCTTAGCTGAGTTAAAGTCAGTGTCTGTGATACAATTATTGCACTACTGATTACTTCAGACTTTGGTGACTTAATCCTTGGGGTATTAATTTACTGCTCTGACTGTACAAAACAGATCCTAGTGCTTTACCCTTTTGAGGGTTGTCACTGTAATTATTCCATATGGCATCACCAGTAAAATTTTCCTGTGCATCTTTCCAAGTAAACAGATTTTAGGTTATTTTCAAGTCAATCAGCTAAGAATGAACTTTATATTGCTTTCAAGTACTGCAAAATATACTGATTTTCCTTTGATAAGAATTTCATTCTTTAAAAATCTTGGTATAATTCAATTAGGAAGGCTCTTCATTATTTCAAAAATTCTTCCTGAAAGAAAGTTCTAAAATATTCTATTATATGTAAGTTCAAACACAATTCTGGTTTCATATATACAGATAAAGGAACTGTTTAAACAATGTGCATTGTGTAAAAAAAAAAAATCAACACATTTAGACAAAAATCCTGAAGCAGGCTACTTCAGCAAATATGAATTCTCTGATAATATTTTTTGAAACTAAAATTGAAAGCAAAAAAAGTAAATCCTACTTTGGTAAATAAGATATTCTTATTTCACCACATTTTAATATCTACTGTCATAGTTTCTCATAATAAATGATACCTACTTGGATTAAGTTGTAAGAAAACTAAAAAATACTGTGAATTAGGTTTAAAATCAACATGCATTCAGTCTCCAAAGCTGGAAACTCCAAGGCAGGGACTATGAGGTAAACCTCGATTTTGACATATTTCCTTCACTGTTACAGTGTTTTATTTCAGTGCTTACATTTCTCTGTGTGTAAGGGGAAAGTGAAGAACAGAGAAGAAATATTTTCAGGCGGTCTTTGTCAAGATCTTTCTGCAAAAGTCATAATGAGCTAATTAACCTTGGGAGATAGGGTGGTATCATCATGAATTAAAGACTGTCTATGAGTTAAATCTAAAATTTACACATGAACAATCATTTTTTCCTCCTATAAATGTCAAAAATACTCATCTTAAAGTCTGAGAAAGTACATCAAGTGATTGTATTTATGTTATCTTAAACGAGAACTAAAATGGAAACTTTTTCAGTGAGACAGCATTACTTAGCTTTTGAGAGAACTGGTAACAATTTCACTTCTCCACAAAATTGGCAAAGAGGCAAACTAATTGTTTTAGACTAAATGCTTAACTGAAGAAATTGAACTCAGCATCAATTTAGAAGAGGGAGTTAAGATCTCTTCACAAATTACGAATAGAGGTAATAAAAACACACTGAAATAAGATGTTTGGAAATAAATAAGATGATGATAGAATCACAGAATATGTTGAGTTGAAAGTGACCCACAAGAATCATCGAGTCCAGCTCCTGGCCCAGCATAGGACAAGTGCCACACCATGATGAGCAACACAGAGCAAATGTTAATGCTTCAGTATGAATCAGTGCTGCAGACTCACTTGGTTATGCTACCAGAAGTAACAGTAAGGTCCTCTAAAAGAAGAAGGAGAGGAGCACAGGGGAGTGTGAGAATGTGGCTAGCTGAAGGCATAAAGTGCTTGCAGACAAAGGAGAATAAGAAGAAGAAGGAGAAGAAGAAGAAGAAGGAGTAGAAGAAGAAGAAGAAGAAGAAGAAGAAGAAGAAGAAGGAGAAGAAGAAGAAGAAGAAGAAGAAGAAGAAGAAGGATAAATATGATGAGAACNAAGAAGAAGAAGAAGAAGAAGAAGAAGAAGGAGAAGAAGAAGAAGAAGAAGAAGAAGAAGAAGAAGGATAAATATGATGAGAACTGTGATAATATGGACTTATTGCATTTAAAAAATATAGCATGTAAATATTATTTCATTGTTTGAATTACACAGCTGTGTATATTACTGTTGTTAACAGTTGTTGAATTACTGTTTTTGAATTTGTGCAAATCACTTCATGTTTCTACAGATATAAGCATGGATGGAATTTCACAGCTTCTTGTCTGACCTCTTTGAAAGATTTGTGCTGCTTTATTTTCAGACTGCAAACTATCTCCTTCAGATTTACCTACTGCTGACAAGCTTTTGATAATGGTGCTTATTTGTTCTTTATGGCTCATCTGAGCTGTTCCTTACTTTTGTACATCAGAACATTATTGTGTTGATGAATGTAACAAGCCCCTTTGATCTGTGGGCATTTTTTAAAACAGACAGTAAGAGACTGCATAACTAGTGATTTATTTTTTGAAATTTTCTTCTTTAAAGGCAAAACATTACTTTAGAGAAATAATCTTTCCTAATTTTAGTTTTTAATAGAATTTACAGATGCACTTTAACATTCTTGTCATGCATTTTCAATAACATTGGAGTGTTATTAAAAAAAAAAGTCATAAATAGATCTGCAAAGGAATTTGTTCTTGTCACTGTTCCAAAATGACATTTATTTAACCAAACACAGCTATCTACATATCTGCATCTAAGCTAGTCATTTTTGTGCTCCTTTGTCGTCAATGAAAAGACACTTCTTAGGTGGGACTTATATCATCCTAAACAAGACATCAAAATTCCATCAAATGCATCCAGCTATAAAAACAGCTGTCTCTCTCCCTCGACTATAAAGGGAATCTGATTAGTGATGTCTGCTTGGCTCAGACATTGATATCTACACTGCACCTATCTAAGATGAAGTAAGATTCCTGGTTTCTTCTTTTTCTTCACCTCAGAGCTCTTTCATTTGAGTATCATTGCAATACATCACCTGCGCCTCTGGAAATATTCAAATGCCTTGGTATTCCTCCCTGAATTTCACATTATTGGCATGCCAAGCACTGGCTTAAGAAGCTCCTAAAAAGCAACTTTGGCCCCAGGGCATCAAAAAAAAAAATCATCTCAATATTTGCTGAATAAAATGACTGCCAAATTCAAATTCTAATCTCTAATAAAAACAATACAGGGTTGCCTGGTCAGCCATGAGCTCTTTCTTACAAGGCATTGAGGTGGAGCTTTAGTAATCAGAAAAACATTTTCATGCCTGAGTGACATTGCTTTGCTGCAATTGCCCTTCAAGTCCTTCTAAAGAAAAAGGAGAGCTCTTAATGCCTTTAAGCTGCGATTGAAAACAGAATTTCTAATGCTTAAAGCATGCTGAACTTAGCAAAATTTGATGCACAATTTAAATTTAAAAGCAAAGGGATAATGAAAACTATGTGATCATTCCATTATAGTAAATCTACGTTAAAATACACTAAACACACTCAAATTCACTGTGGTATGTCAGTCATCTACCTAGTTGAAAATGTAATTAACTGTTGGATCAGTAATTTTCAAACTCAATATAAAATAAATGAATGCAGTCTTTAGACCAAAAAAAAGCTGAATGTTCCTCAAATACCCTACTATGCTCCATGGCAAATTGAAACAGGCTTTGTATTCTGAAGTAAAATAAAACAAATTCAAACACCATAGTGCTAAATGCACAAGTGTGTATCTCTAGAACACACCATATCCAGATACGGCAGTATCTGGGATACATCCAGAAAAAAAAAGTATTTTATTATGGAAATTTAGAAAATTTTCTTCAGTCTTATCAAAATTTTGTTCTACTATTCTCTTTTTGCTTATAAATATTGAAGTCTCAACAGAAATTAATATAGATTTTATTAAGAAATAAGTGTGGATGTAAATGTATCTATAGAAATTTCAATAACACTCAGGAATGCTCCATATTCCAAAGATTTGGGAGATACTCAGAGTAAAATAAGAGAACTGAAAATTCTGAAAAATATTATTTTTAGTTTCACAGGAAAATAAATATCCAGATTCATGAGTTGGCAAATTCCAATATTTAGGATGCAACATTAGCTGCAGGAAGGACCATAACCAAAACCGATCAGAGTGTGAAAGGGAAGGTTCCCTAGTGGGTACTTGTCCTCTGTAAGAGATTGCCTTCAGCTTTGAAATACAAGATAAAATATACCTTCCCAAGTTGAGATAATTGTGATTATTCTGCTAGATATATTTATATTTATGCAATTCCTCACTTATCTTTTGAATCTTCCATTTTTGGTCCCAATGATACTCCATAGTGATGTGTTTCTGAAACTTACACAATTCACAAATGGTTCAAAGACCACCAACTAACCAAGTGACCTTCAATGACCAAATACTGTAATTTAATTGAAACTATCGTCATGTTTCTATGTGATGAGAAAGGAAAACAAAACTTCTCCTCTTTCTATTTTAGTCAATGATACACTAACATTATCATATAACAGTATTCTTGACTTGTAAGGCCAAATTTTTTTGTGATACAGTCTGACCTTCCTCATTTTCAAATCCATTTTTTCTGTTATTTTCCACCTTGCTCCTTTTTGCATACAGTGGATTTGATGTTCTTTTGACAACAGGTTTACCAAGAGTGGAGTCCTTACATAAGATTCAGCTCTCCAAATTCAGTAAAAGCTTTGCTGACAGAAGCAAAGCAAATGAGCCTAAATCTTTTGAGGAACTCGTGTGCTTATGGTCCAAGACAGAATAAGAGATGACTGATGATAAAAACAGAGTAGAATTGATCAAGTTCCTGAAAGCTGGGTTTTGTTCTGATCATGAGATTGTCTTCCATGTCTTCCTCTTTATAAGAGTTTGTTCCCATATATTTTCAGTTTTGAAGGATTCTACAGTGGCAGGCACTTATTTAAATGAGATTCAGAAATACATCATCCTAGTGACATATGCTTGCATGCATAGAATTGTAGGGAAGAAAAATAAAGGGGATAAAAAGGGAAGTTGAATGTTACTTCTCTTGGCAACATCAATTTTAGAGTTTTATAGTTATTTATCGACCTGACTCCAATAATAAGTACATCTTCACCATGGGAGAAAATACGCATCCTTACAATGTGAACAAACTATTTTTATGTTTATCACACTCTAAAAGTTTGAAGTGCTTCTTTGTTTCAAATCCATGAAAAAAATTAATATACAGCTGATCCTTTGAGAATGAGCACAAATTATCTTTACTACAATGCACTAACAAACATATATTGATTCATATGGGACAAATGTTTCATAATACATGAGTCAACTGCTATTGTGTCTTTTCATGTTCAATTACTTGGCCTCCTTGGAATTGCAAAAAAAGAAATGTGCTGCACTAGAATATTTCGATATTGACAAAAAATTTACCTGGCCAGAAGTGAGCATCTATGCCTGTTTCTGAAAGGATTTTCAGAACAATCTGAACTACAAGCATTTCTCATAACAAGTTAATGTTTACACTGGGGTGGCCTGCTCTTAACTGGTTTGATGGAGGTCTAAGCATGCTTCCCATCAGAATGTCGCGTACAGATAGTCCAAAACTGTGCATGAGCTTACTACAGTGAGTGGAATAAAAAAGGTAAGCATGAAAGAATGGGCCATAAGGAGAGTGCAAAGAATATGAAAAATATTTATAAGAATTTCAATATAATTTCCCTATATGCAAAACCTCAGACACTTCTGAAGATTCAAAATGTTCTAGGCAATTTCTTTTAAATTAAAAATATTGATCATTTACTACTTATTTCAAGCCTGAGGGTAACAGAATCATAGATATAGAAGCACAGTATATGAAGGAAATATTGAAATTCTTGGGGAAAAAGGAAATAAATTTACAGGTTTTAATCCCTACTATGATCTCAAATTTGTTCATGACAAATATTTTAAAATATATGTTACTTAGTTGGTAAGAAAAAAAATTGTGTGTAAACCAGTTTTTTCTTATTCAATCTTTAGCTTACATTCTAGCTTTCAATGTCTGCACATCCTGGACAAATTTGCTGGACAGCATATACAGTGCAGGTAGTTACTGCTATGAATGACTGTGAGGTGTGTGTATGGATAGTTTCTGTTAAACTGGTTTTGTCACTTTTCCAAGTACCACTTTATACAGATTGCTTGTGTTTATCTATTTATATGTAACTTTTACAGGTTGATTTTGCCAAGAGAGGCTCATTTATCTGAATTACTGCCAGGTCACTAGTCCTCAATTTGGGGAAAAAATAAAATAGCGCCGAATACTTCACTTGGGTGATTCACAGCTGCTGGTGGTTATAGTGACCAGAAGAGTTTAACAAAGGAATGTTGCTTCAGTGCCCAACCTGGAATGACACTATTAATGGCACTAATTACTCTACATCTGTACTAAGGTTCCATTGCTCTGCTTGCATCTTGTGCTGGCCATGAGTCAGCTCCATACAGAAAATCAATGTAGTGAGACACTGGGTGCCAGAAAAAATACCCTGACCCTTCTCAGTAATGAATAACAGGTGACAATCTGGTGACCTAACTAGCAACATCACGTAACATTTTGTTAGTTTGAAATACTGGTAAATTACATCTATATTTCTACTTAAATGACTGTATTGATAGTAATTTGTCATTCCTAAGTCTACAGTAAACAGAGCAGTAGCTTCACTAGTAAACTGTGTGATCTTAATCAAAACTAAAGTAAAAGCGGAAAAATATCTTTTCTGCAATGTTTTCTTTACAGTGGAGTCATGTTCTGTGCTTCCAAGTCCAACTGCTTCTGCCATCTCTATTATAATTGAATTGAGGACACCTGTTCCAATTTTTGCAAGAGGGCTTGTTTAGAATGGGCAATGGGCTGAAAAGGAATTAATTTCCACCCTTCCCTCATCTTTTTACCCCATAAAAAAACAAATGAAACTCAGTGGCAGAAGCAATTTGTTCATTAGAATTTCTCAGACCATTTCTACAGCTTGAAAACAGATTCCTGTTTCTACTTCTACATGGCCAGGGATGTGAGGGCAGCTTTTACCCACAACAGGTTAAATTAGGCAAAAAGGAGCAAACTAGCAGTTGAAAAACTGAAAATTTACTTGAAAAGAGAAAGAGCTGCTCCTTGAGTTCCAAGTTACTTGAATGTCCTGCAGGAATTAATTGAATGGTTGCATTGCCCGTGGTTTTGGGAGTTTCTCTCCCTCTACAACATGACTTCACTTGACACAATTTCAGCACACACATGCGTTAGCTAACGTACTTTCAGCATGCTTTACTCTTTTGCCTTCCAAAACCATCCATATTCTGCAATAGCAAAATTTCTGAACGCTTTGAAGAGCAGTTTTTCTGTGAAAAGTAACTCCAGGAAAAGGCATCTCAGTAGTCCACCCTTGTCCCTTGATGATATACCAACCAGCTCTGCTCCATTTACGAGCGAAATAGCCTCTCTCTGAAAGTAGAAAAAACCAAAAAACAAAACAAAAAAACAACGTACAAACCCAAAATAAAAACCCTGAACTCCCTAAAAACTTACTTGATATCAAGCAGGATTTGTGCATGGCTAGATGTCTATAATCCTGCAGCACTATTAGATCTTGCAGTACTGGGTCAGATAGAAGCATCATCAAGTATAATGACTCCTTCACCAGCACAGAGGAGTAAATACTTTAGAAAGTGAAAGAACTCCTGACTTTGATAGTCGATGGTGTAACACTACAGCTCTCATTGTGAGCTGAGAACTAGAAATCAGCTAAAATCTGGAACTACGATAAATTCCTTGCAAGGCTTATACAGACAGCTTTGATAACACCAGATATTCTATTATTCAGTGTCAGTCCCATTTTGAGACTCGTAAAGATTACTTGTCTTCAAAGGCTGGTTTTTTTCAAAGAATTATTATCCAGGTTATATAGAGAAACCATATTATCTGTCTTTTCTAGACACCTGATAAAAACAATATTGACCGCAATGATTGAAGCACACTAAAAGCATTTTTAGATTGTATGAGTTGTAAGAATTTATAAACACTTTGTAGAACAATATAAGGTTTAAACATAATTTTGATAAATTGAAGAAAAAGCTCAAAAACAAAAATACAAAATTCAATAAGGAAGCATGCAAAGAAAGAAAAAAAAATCACAGATAAAAATTGAAGCAGTTATATGATGCAGAAGGATGTGGCGGGTGTGATGGATCATTAATTGAATGAGTCAGTAAAGCCTCACAGTTGCAGAAAAAAAAGCAACTGAATCTAGTTTGGCTTAACAGAAATTACTTATATAATAAGCAAAGAAGATAGTGTAAATTCTAGTTGATTCTTGCCATGTTTCAAGTTTAGGACTATTTTAGATTCTGGGGACACTGCACTTAATAAGATGCAAAAAATAGAGAGAAGGACAGAGAAAAATAACCATGTTAAACCAAGGCTTATAAAATGTGTCTACTAGAAAAGCTTGAAGAAACTGATTTGGTTTTTTTTCTTTTTAAGAGGAGGTTCAAGAAGATATTGATGCCTTAGGATTTTAGCTTTTATATTTTTCATATATTTGCAATCTTGCAATTTTTTAGTGAATAACTCTCTAAACTCCATATAGAATGTCAGCTACTGCTTTCCCATTTTGGTCAGACCAAACAATTCCTCTCTAGGCCTGGGAATCAAGGACACTTCACTGTCTTGGCCTCAAGAGATGTAAACAAAAGTGACTCAGGGGCAGAAAACTTGGGGTAAAATGACTTCATTACCTGAAGCTGTAATTGGAAGATCAACCCCCAATATACAAATGAACAAAATTTAGAAAAGTGCAAAGACCCATGACCCATCATCCATCTTTGGGTGTAGCCCCTGGGTGAGCTTTGTCTGCTCTAAAGATACCTGAAGGCCCTTTAATAAATATAACCACTTTTTATTCTCTTAATAAAAGAGAATCTGGCTCTGGCTTCTGTTTTTAGGCAGTCCCAAAAAGGCATCAATATAAAGATAGTATTCCAACTTATGAAATAATGTCAGGGAAAGGAAAATAAAATTAATTTTCCATTTCACCTGCAGGGAGAAAACTATGTAAAAAAAGCAAAAATTAACAATTGATGTGTGTGGAACAACACAACAGTGACTTGTGTGCTTCAATAAGACTCGCACATATCTTACAAAAATTCTCAGAGATTTTTAAGATATGAATATATGTTGAAAATACGTATTCTTTTCCTGTTTTAGTGAGAGAGCCAACACATACAAAGATGTCATAAAATTAAACAGATAAGTTTTAGCAAGCTGGAAATGATTACGTATATTTTTATACATCTCTATATAAGATACATACCTACATCTAATTAGCATGAGTTCTGTAGGAGCTAAAGCAAATTGCAAAAAAACCCCAAAACCCTAGAAGATGAGTAATTTCACCCAAGGAAAGATGACTAATTCCACTCAAGGTAATTGCTACAGTAATTTCAGCCTCTGATAATAATAGCAGTATTACTCCAGATATATAAAATCTTCTGCAAGGGAAGTTTCACTGGAAGGAGCTCTGAGGGCATCAGGTGGACTCTGTTAGTCATTGTATTTTATTATTTCATCTTATGCCAATATAAGGAGCCTTCCATTGGTAAACAATTATTTTCCATGTTCGCTGTGGACAGAACAAGAACAAATGAGCTTAAAAGGGAAAAGTAGGTCTGATATTAGGAAAATATGTATAACTATGTAGGTAGTTAAATGCTGAAGGCAGTGACCCAAGGTAGCTATGGAACCTCATCTTCTCTTAAGCAAAGGGAGGAAAGTTAGGCCCGGGGTGGTGAGGTTTATGAGGTCTGCAAGAATTAGAAATCTACAACTTTGTTTCCACTAACAACCTAGAAAATAGAATCACAGGACCAGAGAAAACTAGTGCTGGAAGGTAGATGACTTTTTTTCGCCAGCAGAACTAACTTTAGTTGTGTCCTTTCAATCAATAGTTTATCTAAACTGTTCCTAAAGTCCTCCAGCAATCTGAATCCTGCAAGCTCCTTATGCAAGCTATTCTTGTACTCATGCTTTTAAACCAAAGTTTGTAATATGTATTAATGCCTACAGAAGCAACCTCTACAACAGTATCTAAAGCCAAGGAGGCAAAACAGAGACATAGAATGGAGGAAATATTGCTATCAGCAACTTCTGGTGTTATTTTTTTTATGCAATTGGTACTTTAGAAATGTTACTGATAACAAAAATTATTGGCATATTTTCTTCAATCCTTATTTTGCTATATCATGGATCACACACAAGGGAATAATTTAATCAGCATAAAAATGTAGAAATCTAATTTAGAGTCTGATCAAGCTCATTACAACAGACAGGTCTCATAGTGAGTGGGCAGACTGGCCAGGCTGTGCATGTAATTGGCTGATAACTGCTACCCTGCAAACCAAGCCTCCTAAAAGGGACACAGAAGTGTAACTCTCTGCAAGAGTGCACAATTTTTAAAAGCTCACTTTGTTTTTCCAATTCTGTTGCCAATTGAGAGCAATGAACTTCCATTAGTGGAAGATGAAGCAAAAAATAACACTGAGAAAAAAATATGAACAAAAACCATTTATTTTTAAAATATGCTAAGTTAACTCAGTATAATTTATGCTACACAAATGACAAAGATAAGTGTCAGTAGCATATGGATTTGGTCATTTGTGTTGGTGTTTGCTTTTTTGTGCTGATGACAAAAACCATACATCTGCTTAAAACAGATGCACTGTAATATTGCCTTTAAATAAATTCTGTACTGTATGTCTGTAGATGGAAAAGCCAATAAACAAAACTGCCCCTTTTCATATTTCACAGCATCAAGAGGATTTTCTTTCCAGGGTGTGATTTTTTAAAAATACATATTGCAAAGCACAATGCTATGACAGACATTGATCAGACATTGATTACTTGATACTAAGTATTAATACCATATGGGTTAATGGAAATTTTAAAAGCAGATGTTTTCTTCAGTAACTCTTAAAAGTAAAATTGTATTCTACAAAGCTGACTGTTTACATGTGCACATTGCAATTTATTAATCTCTTTTTAATTTACTTTCAATTCAAGGAATAATAAGTAAAAATAACAAAAAAAAAAAAAAAAACCAACAAAAAACCCCAACCCCCAAAAAAATCTTTATTTAGCTACTTACAAGAAGAATCAGTCTTACATATCCAGTAATTTCTTTATTCCTTAACCTACAGCCAGCCAGACATAAGTGGGTAGAATAAACAAAGCCAGAAAATATTTAGACCATATGTTTTCTCAGGTTACTGTGAAACAACTTCAAAGTGCTTTTACACAAATATTTCAGCACCATCATGCAAAAGTTAACTAGAAATAAATATGATCCATCTTTCAAAACTCTATGATAACCAGGGTCAACATTCTTATTGTGGTCTAATAGTCACCAATAGTATTTTCAAATTCTGGCATCAACTCGTTCTAGTACAAAAGCACTAGATGCTATTAAAAAAAAAGTAATTACTTTTAAATAGATTATTTTTATTTACTTTTTTTTTTTTTTCCCCCACAATCTTCATTACTGCTGAATTCATTGCTTCCATTTTGGGCAGCTCAGGAAATCTCAATTGCAAAGCATACACAGACTATGCTTTTGGCAAAGATAATACAACCATCTTTTCTTAGGCTAAAATAGACAATATGTGCTGTGAAGTAAAAATGTTCCTGCTTAATGGCTGACTGCAGTTTGATCTGGAAGTGTATGTACCATACACGCTTTTAGAGCCAGATAGATGGGATGCCAGATTTTTAGAAGCCTGCTCTGGCCTCTGGATCTGCACCAATCCTACATGTTGAAACCCATATAGCTCACTCATTGACTTCTCTAATCCATAGGTGTCTGGAGAAGGAGACATTCCAATACTCATGAACTTCCTAGTGCCTAAATAAATTGATGGTTCCAAGCATAAAATATGATATAGTAGACACAGTATATTTGAATATTTATTTTTTAAAAATAAAATAAATAATTAAGAAGCAACGACTACTCCTGAACTTCCTTTGCAAAGCTAAGTCCTCTGCAAGACCATTATATTAGAGTCTTTATTTTCAGGTATCATTAACTCAGATTTGCTTTAATAAAAATTTCCAGAAGATCTTACAAGTTTGATACTGCTTTCATTTTTGCTCTTTATCCACCAAAAGGAGCAACTGAAAAGGATGTCCAAGATTTTAACAACAGAGAGTTGAGATCTCAAGTTTATCCAGTGTTTACACAGCCATTATGTTTCACACTGATATATCTTAATGAAGACTAAAGAAATGAAAACAACTTCAAAGATTTAAGGAGTTAGATGTTTAGATTGTATAAACCTAGATGATTTTTAACCTAGGAAATTCTTAACCTAAACAGAGTAGAAAATATGTATCTATATTCTGGTAAACAAGCATCCAGGAGGCATGCTTTTCTGTCACTATCAAATTCTCATTCATCCTTTGCTTTATCCTTAACCTATAGGACAGAGTGTCCGCTGACATTTGAAGAAAGAGAACATAAGGAATAGAAGACACAGTAAATTTTGCATCTGTTAAAAAAAAATTTAAATAAACAACAGAAAGCTCTTTCCTGAAGCTTTGAAGGATGTGTTTGGCTGCATTAAAAGAAAGTTGAAAGAGCACAATATCATTATAAACTATCTGTTCTCTCTCTAGCCCCAGGAGACAGAGGATGAAGAGGAAACTCAGATGATCATATATTTTGAGGCCAGAAGGCAAAGCTATGATCGTCCAAAAAAAGCATGCTGAAAAAAACTGCAATATGAAATTTATTATAGCCTTTATTCTCAAAAAAATAAATAATGAAAATTCTTCTTTAGAGTCTCCACATATTCTAAATGTCATAGTTATTCTGGGGTAGATGAAAGTAACTAGCTAAAAGGAAAGCAATATAGTTTTGTTTGCTTTAGTTTGTTTTTTATTTGTGAGAAGAACCAACGATCACTTTTTGACATATATAAAAAATTATTTAAACACAAAGCACATGAAAAAGAAAGATGTTTACTAAGGACATTTTCTTAACAATAAGAAATCTACTGAGGGCTGTTTTCATATTGTCCTTGTTATCCTACCACAGGGAAACCTTGTCTACAGTTAAGTATGTGTACCAATATTGGAAATGATGGGGATAAAACTTTAATAAATTCTTGGGAATCAAGCAAAGAGAGAGAACTTACTGTCTGGGGGTTATTGTTTGTTTTTTGTAATATAGTTATAAGAAAGCCTTTTTTCTTCCTTTTAATATCCTCTGTGAGATAAGCTAAAAGACATGACTGAATTAAAAAATATTCTCCTCATAGACATAGCAGCTCCTTAGAGGTTCTATCCCAGGTGGCAGAAGATCTGCTTTAAGTTGGGTTGCCCTTTGGAAAAAAAAATGTCATCCAATGTGGTTATCATGGAATTAAAAGTAACCTTATTTCCTTTAAAAATGAATGATTCACTTATAAAAGGAAAAGTAATAATGTGTTGGGTTTGGGTATCACTTCATCTATGCTGTGAGATCCCAATATTTGGAAAAAATTAATTCATTCAGTTTGTAGTCTTGTTTTTGACTAATTTAAAAATAAATTCTTTGTGATATATTGCAGAATTAATAAAGACAAAAGTCCCATGAATTTCTGCCATGAATTTTTAATATTAGAACTATTTTATGAACAGGTTGAATGCCACCAAGGACCTCAATAATTTATTAATGAGACAGTTTAATGGTAAAAGCTTTAATGTCAATAATATAAGAAACTTAGACTGATACTATAGTTTAAGACTTGTTAGTGAACTCACAACATCAAAAAAAATTAAGTAGAGGTTTATTTGACATATATGTGACTCCACTGTATTCCTCCTATTCTGTGTCGAGTGAGTTACAGAGTGTTTTAGCTGAAATGATATTAAAGGGGATGTGCCCACTTGGGGCAACCAAAGAACTGCAGACAAAATTAATATAATGATCATAAGTGCTTTTGGAATGAAAATCTAAATAAATTTTGGTTTATAACCACAACGTTTACTACAGTTTTGATCATGTGATAGACTGCCTTCATCTGAAGCATGTTTTTTTTCCAGCAGAGGTATCGTGCCCAGTAGCTGGGAGATTACTACCTTTGACCTCTGATCTAGCACATTTCTGATAACCACATAGTAGTTTACTCATGTTACTATTATAGAGGTGAGACTTTGGGTGAGGAATCTGTTTACAACAAAAATCAAATTGAAAAACAAAAAAATTGCAAAAGGACTCCTTTTGACCAACTCAGTAATCTCAGAATATGGAATTATATTATGAATTTTGGGGCACTGGGTTTGTATATGTGAGAAGCTGCTGGAAGCTTCCTCCATACCCGGCAGAGCCAATGCCAGCCAGGTCCAAGATGGACGTGCCACTGGCCAGGGCTGGGTGAATCAGAAATTATGGTAACACTCTGTGATAAGAGATTTAAGAAGAAGAAGCAAAATAAAAGGTTATTGCACAGATGCAATGGGGACCAGAGAAAAGTGAAGTAAGAATATGTGAGAGAAAGAGCCCTACAGACACAAAGGTCAGTGGAAAAGGAGAGGAGATGCTCCAGGCACTGGAGCTGAGATTCCCCTGCAGACTATTGTGCAGACCATGGTGAGGCAGCTGTTCTCCTGCATCACATGGAGGTCGTGGTGGAACAGAGATCCACCCACAGCCCCTGGAGGAGCTGGACCCCACACTGGAGCAGGTGGATGCCTGAGAGGAGGCTTTGAGCCCATGGTAGGCCCCTGCTGGAGTAGGGTCCTGGAAGGGACCTGCAGACCCATGGACAGAGGAGCCCTCACTGGAACAGGTGCGCTGGTAGGACATTTGACCCTGTGCAGGACACACAGAGGAACAGGCTGTGCCTGAATGACTGCTCCCTGTGGAAGAGCGATCCACATTGCAACAGTTTGTAGAAAACTGCTTTTCTGCATGGACTCAAGTTGCAGAAATTTCCAGGCACACAGTTTGAGGTGATTGGGAATGGGGTTGTGACTGAGCCTCATCCCTAATAGGCTACAGCTGTGTAGGACAGGTGAGCAGTGTTGAAGGTAAAGAGACCTGGAATGCTGAAGTGTATGGACCAATCACAGAAGGCTAAAGCAGGCACACAGATGTAATACACGCAGAATGAATGATATAAAGGATGTACGGAAGAACAAGTCAGTGATGTTTGGAATCATTCCTCCAGGTTGCCGGTCCTCCTTCTGAAATTCATGGGGAATTGTCTTCCACGGGTGGGGCTCATCTCCCTGAGCAGCAGGAAAAATGACATATTATAAACTGACTGTAGCCTTCCTCCCCCGTCTTCCTGCACTGCTGGGGAGGAAGGAGGGATATCTGAGAAGGAGGCAGGGTGGATGGGGAAGGTGTTCTTAAGGTCTGTCTTAACTTCTTATTACCTTGCTTTGATATTGTTATCAGTAAATTTAGTTACTATATCTAATTTGAGTCTGGGTTTTGCCCATGATGGTATTTGGCGAGTGATCTCTCTCCATTCTTATCTCAACTCATGAAGCCTTCATTTTATTTCCTATCCACTGTCTAGTGGGGGAGGGGAGAGATAGAGAGGTTTTGGTGGGTTCCAGGCATCCAGCCAGGGTCAACCCACTGCAACTGGAAACAGCTAAAGAAAGTCCTCGCATCATTTCCCCTCTCTTGTCCACCTTTTCTTGGGAGCTGGAGGGGAAGTGACTTATAAACCTTGGATTCATTCAGGATTAGTACATATAGACCATCTCTAGCTGGCAATGTAACTGCATTGAGATGATGGCTTGTGAGAAGGTGAGTGAGCACACACATGGTGAGTGCACAGGCATCCTGAAGCTTTCCCACTGAGGATAATGGAGAAGGTAAACAGACTCAGCATTTCTAGTTTGACTTGCGTTGAATATCTTACTTTTCCATCTCATTATATAATATAGAATTTTGTAATTCAGTCCATTGGAAGGACATTGTATGTTTTTCTCTTTTTAATAAATTTAATAGACTTGAATACTTAAGCCACTGATTTTTCTCTTGATATTGTTTTATGACTATGGTCCCAAGTTTTCTTGTTTCATTCCTTCATGTTTTGCCTCTTAAAGGTTACTTTTTGCCCATGTTTGCACTTCCTATCTGTGTTCTAGAGTACGGTTATTAAACTCATTTACAGGACAGCTCTTTCAGAAATGTTAGCCTATGATTGATGTAGACTGTTGAACACTTTTTAATTTCATGTTTATTGCTTCAGGATATTGGTTAACAAGTTATCTCACGAGCTGATTCCTCTGTGACACAACATTTCAGTGAACAAAATATCATTGCCAAGCCCTATTTAGTTTTGAATATGAATTTGTGAGTTTTAAATGTCTGGAGTTGATTATCAGATAACCTAAAATCCTGGCAGACTGCCCTGTATCATATAGGCAAGTTTTCCGCTCTCCCTGTGCCAATGCCTTGTATAGCTGCTTCCACATTAGGAACTTAATTATCCCTTCTGCTTCCTATTTCCATCTTTGCACTTGCAGTTACTTTAAGTATAATGAATGTAGTAGTGATGAACAACAGTATTGTTTGAATAAGTGCCCACCTATGAATTTCAACACCTGAACAGAAAATTAGGGAAACGAAGGCTACTGTCTTGAATGCCTTATCCATCAAAACTAAACAATAGCATACAAAAAGGCTTCTGTCCTATCTTTTGTAAAATATATTTCTTTTGTTAACTGGAATGTGTCTCATGTTAATACTGCAGAGAAGTCAGTGATAGCAAGGACTTTCTTAGGTAAAGTGAAAAAAAAGGAATTTTAGTGTTTCCTTTTTCAATGAGTTATGTTAAATAGAGACATTAAGTAGATGTATCTATTAAACTTATGTCTGTGCTAATTGGCCTCTCAGGCTGTGTGATGGGACAGGTCACATAGTCATCTGCCTTTAACTCAGTTTTAAAATTTGCTTTGACATTTACTTTTATGCTTCAGGTTCTGTGATTAAATAGAAATGATGAATGAGTACCATAAATGACTACTCTGTTGTCTGGGCTACAATGCTGCCACTTCTCCATCATGACCTCTAACTAATTTCCTCTATCACTTTCTCTTCTGATTTATTCAAAGTAGTCAATTCTAACCCCCAGATATTTCTAAATTCCTACATTTTTCACCCTGTTCAGCTATTGCTCCCTCACCACAGGATTTTCATTCCCTTTTTTATCACCACAATATAACTGTGAAAGGTGTTAGAGTTCCTACTAGCATTAGATATTGAGCCTATTTCAATTGCTGTGGGACAAATTTATATCAGCCTATCCTAGACATACACAGGTTTGTTATGCCCCTACATCCAGAGAGCAAAGCTGAGGGCTGCAAACCTGTGTGTGTCTGCTCTATATGGCACTGGAAACGTAACCAGGAAGTTAAGACTTTTTATGAAGGAAAGAGTGAAGAAATGTAAACCACGAACACTTAGACAGTCACTTTGTAAAAAAGTGATGAAACTATCCTGACTAGAACTAGGAAAGACTCAGGAAAGTTTAAAGAAAAGTCTGCAGAGATGAGCAAAATGAGGAAACTGGATTCACTGACTATTTAATCATTGCTAAAGACATCCTTTATTCTACCTCTCTACTTTTCCTCTTTCAGAAAATGAGTTATTTTTCTTCATTTGCATTGGAATTTATCTTCTGATTCATGGTAATAAAACTAGAAATCTTGATGAAGTATTTAAAATCCTTGAATAAGTCATTATGATGTTTCTTTTTATTTTTTATTTCCTAAATAGTCTTCACAATTGACTGCAATTGGAATCCAATCATTGATTTTTGAGCCATTATGTTCCATTGTGAAGTCAGTAAACTCTTTAGATTTTGTTTAACAATGAATTCCATAGGACAAACATGGAGAATACCATTTTAAATGGTTCTCTGAAAGATTGAACTATTAGAACCTACAGTAAATGTCCTAAAACTTATTTGTAACAAGAAACTTTTCACTATTAAACAATATTTAATTTCCTATGGTATCACCAATCTTTTCTTCCTTCTACTATGTTCGGCTGGTTCTATGAAAACCATGACTACTATTATAATTTTTTAGACCCTTTCAGATAAAAAGTCATTATTACTGGATTATACAAGTTGACATATTGCTCGGCGATTTTCATTTCACAGTGTGAATTTTTCTTTCCACATTCAACAGTTGAACTTACTTTATGAAATCAAGATATTATTTTGCCTCTCCTGACTACATTGTACTCAGACCTCTGGCAAAGAATACTATTCTGTATTTCTGTATTCTGGATAGCTACTCAGCCACCAACTTTGTTTTGAGACAGGACTAACATCTATATCTCTTAGTATTCAAAAGAAGCTGGTCTTCAAGCAGAAACTTGTTGCTAAAAAAAAAAAATATTACTGAGAAAAATTACGAATTCCAAATTAATTTAAACCACTTTGGTTACAAAGTAGATTATTTGGGACAAAACCAGTTGCTTTTGACAGGACTGTTTTTTCCTGTGAGCAATAGCACAGTCAAATCTATACTGAATTACCATTTTGTTTTGAGGTACATACCCGAATACCACAAACTTCAGAAAGCAAGGAAAACTCAAGTTTCTAGCTTTTAGTTGCTAATAAGGCCTTCATCTACCTAAATTATTTCCAGATTAGTAAAATCTGAAGCCTTCAAAGATTCTGTAATCCAAGCACCAGATATCCAGCATGGGTTTAGGACAGATGGTTAGTAGGGCGCTGCAATAGTTGATTAAATAGGCAACAATATTAAAATCATTCAAAATATGGCTTCCAGGAAAAGATCTACATTCTGGCATTTGGTTTAGATTATCACATTTATCTACATAATCACTTGCCAAAGCTGTTGATATGACCCAGTTTTGCATGTACATCCTTCCAGCTGCATATTGTCAGTAATACGTTCTTAATCCGATTCTTAATCTGTGGTAAATGGTTAGAATTCAATTCTCTGATCAATGTAAAGGTCTTATTTAAGTTTCATGAAGCATGTTTGTCTTCTTACATAAAAAGGTTAATGTGAATAAAAGATCTGTATACTCAGAAGGAAACTGCAGAATCTTTGTTGGATTTCTCTTTGAATAAATCCATACCCAGTTCTCAGCACTTTAAATGAGTCTTTAGTGAAATTTTCACGTGTAATTGCACCAACCCATACTAAGTAGAGTTTAGGACATTTGCTAGTTCTAACTGTACAGGATCTGAATAACTTTGATATAAAAATACAAAGAATTAAAAAATTGTTCACTATTTGAAGTATTGTTTCTTGTTGTTACTTGTTACATTGTTACTCAGAGCAGCCCAAGTCTACTGAATTTGCTACCACTTTCAACACCAAACATCAGCACTCTGGTGGATGCAAAAGCCCAGAAGGAGGTGTTTGATTGTCATTGCACCCTATTAGTGGTCAAACTAGAGAGGAGATTATTAAAATTCTGATCATAACAACATTGTGCTTGGCTTTCCTATTCCTTCTCATCTCAGTAAAGGAGTTAAGTGATCAAAAATGTGGAGAAGAAATGCTACATATTTCTTTATATATCACAACTGTGTCACTTAATGTTTCACATTGAGGTAGAAGGGCTCAAATGTCATCTTTCCTCCAACTGCTGATGTTTTTTTTTTTTTTTTTTTTTTTTTTTTTTTTTTTTTTTTTAAATTGTAATCCAATGCAAAATAGTCATGACTTTGAGGGAAATAACATCTATGGATACTGCAGAAACTTCCTATTCATTTTATCTTTATCTAGCTCCTCCTTATGTTTATGTCACTAATATTTGGCTGGTGCTTTATTTTTACAGGCAATGAGGATCTGAATGGCAGTGTTTTCTGCTTCCTGATAAAAAAATAGGTACAGCTGTGCGTCACCAGCATATGTCAAGCACTTAAGCCTGTAGCATTTTATAATACTGCTGTCTGGTTTAGCACATATGTTGAACAGGGAAGAGAAAAAAAAAACTCTTATCTTTTTGAACCTGCAGGGGATAAAAAGACTTCTGCTTGTTGACAGTATTGTCACACCTGGGATTTATCTAAAAGAAAGGAGTATAATCCTGGGTGATCTGTTCTTTCAATTCCTTCTGAATAGTTGATATAATATTGCAGTACCCCCATGGAAGACATTGTTACACACAGTGAATAGATACAGGAGGAACAGCCTGAATGCCTTTGCTCTGTCTTTGGCTAGGAAGAGATAATCTCTTAGGAAGAATCTCTCTCTCCCTCTGTATTAAAAGTTCTGAATGTGGGAAGTGGCATAAGGCAAATGCTGCAGGAGATAGGTAGGAACTGTTGTCAAGACCCTTAGGCATGACCAGTGAATAAATGAGAGAATACCTAAGCATCAGCTCCATTAAGTGCAGAATGTCTGTGCTGGCACTCAGTGTACTAAAACATCTTTTAAGTTCAGTGGCTTCTTATCTGTGTTCAGTTTCCTGACCAAGCGCATTCTCAAAAAAATTGTAATTCAAACCAAAACAACCCACTGTCCTCTAACAAAATGAGAAAATCTTCCCAAATTATGCATTTTTTACCTAATAGTCTGAATTTATTAGTGATGATGTCCCAGTCACAGTTTGACTGTCTAAAGTATATTTTATTTTATGCAAAGCATGAGTCCCCCAAGTCGACACCACAACTAAATTCTAAACTTGTTGCTGTTAGACACGCAAGGACACACACAGACACTCTTGGATGAGAAGGCATAAAACTATTTATTAAAACATCTGACTCCATATTTATAGCATTTCTACACAGACCAGGGATTGGAGGAGAAGTTGGACACCTCTCCCATCCCGTTGGTCAAGCCAACTGCCCATCAGTTGTTTTTTCACACCAAGAGAAAGAATGTAAACAACCTCATCTTAACATAAACACGTTCTAATTATAACACCTGTGTGTGAGAAAGAACTATGAACTATGAAAACAGCAAACTGTAAAGTGCATCAGAGAAGCTTGAAAAATCAGGGCGACATCAACTCTTCCTTTTGATATGTGTTGACTACATGTTTCATGTCTGTAACCAAGTGTTACATCTCATGATGTGACTTTATGGATTAAAAATGAGAAAATGGAGGACAGAGGTGCAACTATTAAGCAACTTTGAAAATTTTTGGTAATATTACACCACAATCATTCAATAATCATATTCTATATGTAATGAACTTAACAGCTCACCAGAGAAATGCTCAGAATTATCTTTATTATCTTCCTGAGCCATTTTCTTGCCTTGTCTTGAGCCTCACCTGAAGTTCCCTTGCAACTTAAAAAGCAATACAAGCAATTTATTATAAAACAGTGCCTCTGCCAAGTGTCTCTATACAGCTTTTCCTCTATGATCCTTCACAAAACAGAAGATTCTTGTCAGACTATTGTGAAGGCCACTGACTTGAATTAGAGACTGTCCTGGTTTTAACTGGGATGGAGTTAATTTTCTTCTTTTTACATTTCATTATTATTCATTCATTCTACAGATTCACCTCTGACAGGCCATGTTATTTACAGCTTTTAAGGAAATATTGATTGAAGGTCAGGTGAAAGGTACAATGTACACAAATTTATGCCAGTTTTTTTAATGATTTTGGAGAATAACAATTGAATCTGTAAACTCAAAACTCTTGCATTTCAAACAATGGCATAAATGACATGAAAGGAGAGTAGGGACCTGTTTCCTGTCAGTGATATTTCATGTTTATTCAAAGTTGTTGCTGCCTGCATTTTGCCATTTTTAGTTTTCTAATGTGCATACCACTTTGTGGTTACAGAAAAAGCAAGGGAAACTACTCTATTAGTTGGAAACCTATTATTCAGATGTTTCATTCTTTTTTTTTTTGTTTGCTTTTTGTTTCCCCCCATGATATTACTTTGCTAGTATTTCTTGTCTGAAGCCTTGAAAACTAGGATTAGAGGGGTATTATTATTTTAGTGCCACATTATTTTAGGGAAGAGAGGGGAGGATTATGTTTTAAATGTCCAGAATAGCCAAATCATATTCCTGCTTGGCAAAATTTGCTTTCTCATCCGAGTCCATGAGCAAGCATAGTCCCCTGCCCACAGTTAGTGGAAGTGGAGAGGGGAAGAACAGATGGGGTGTAGGAGACAGGGGGGCCAAAACTGTGCCACAGTGCAGCATGCCAAGCAGCAATTTGGTCTTCCCCATGAACTACTAATTAGCAAACAATTAAACCAGCAATATTCACAGTGGTGTCAGTAATCTCACAGTTATGGGAATTATCCTATGATCTAGTAAGATTAAATGAGAATTTTGCTAACTATTTTATCCTATTTGAAGAAATTGCCTTATTCAATAAATCTTTCAAGGTGTTGTTTTATTGTTTTTTTGCTTAGAGAGGACTGTAAGTGTACACATCACTTTACAAAACATGCTGAGTGACTAATGCCTGCCTCAAAGAATTTGTAATGGATTTAAAAGAGATAGGAAAAATAACTGTTCAGAAAATAGATGGGGTAATCTTAAAGACAAAGGAAAAAAAGAAAATTATAAGACAGATATGTAAAGAAATATTTGCTAATGAGTTCTGGTAGAGTATTAGCAGTACATTGTATAAAGCTTTGCTGAGGCAGGAGCAATCATGTCTAACCTAGGAGCTGTGCTACACTGTGGAGTTCTGTGATGAGCAGCTCCCGTGGCTAGCAGGGTGGATGGGAACCTCCATGTGTCTCATACCTTTTCCTTGTGCCCAGGCACGAAATAACAGAGGGGAATATTCTGAAATGAAATGCAGCCTCTAGATAGCACAGCTGTGCTGTGCCATTGTCACTGGTTTCAATTCTTCAACCATTAATTGCAGCTCTAAAATCACTAGGGCAAAGATCTCCAACAGCCACGCACTGATAACTGACTCTAAACACAAATCCCTGTGGCTCCTGCCAGAAATTGCCTGTATGAATCTGGAAGCTCCAAGATTGTAGTTTCTTTAAAGCACCTGAATTTCCTGCTGTGGAAATAAGAACTTGGATCTATTTTGAACCTCTATTAATGATGGCATAAAAGTTTATCTCTTCATGACAAGAACTACAATATGCTCTAGAGTTGCCTGCTCTGGAGCTGCTACACAGTAGCCCTGGGAAATTACCAGTGCAGACACATTTTCATACTCCAAGCACACTTGTAAGAAGGATCAGGTTGAGGATTTAAATACTCTGATAGCACTTTCGGTGGGAAGACTATCTCTGATTCTGCAGGCCCAGAGCATACAGGCATCCTGGATCCAGATCTTTCTAACAAATCCTATCAACTTCTAATTGAACTTTTGACTTGTTTACAGCTGTCTAAGATCACAAAAACTTTTCAGCATATCAGAAACATCAAAGTACCATCCATTTTGCACAGAATTTGAAAGACATAAGAAAAATAAGATCTTGTCCAATGCCTGTTGTGTTAGGATAAATATTCTTTAAAACATCCATTAATTACAGGTTACTTAGGGTTCAGCTAATCACTTATAAATTAAGCAGAAGTCTAGGTGTTTTTTTCAGTGAAAACTGATCTGTTTATATTTTACACAGCAATAGTTATAGAAATCTAGGTTACAAAAAATTATCTGCATTTTTTACATGAAAGACTGCACATAAAACGAAACAGATATTCTGCTTATTTTAGTGTATGTAATATTTTATGCAAGATTCAGGTTTTTCTATGTTTAAATACTATATTTTGGATTCACTTTAAACTGCCAGTGAAGGAAGAGGGGAAGAGGGGTTACAGCCCTGGCTTGATTTAGTCCTTCTGTATTTTGATACAAGTGTTAAAATAGGTACTAATCCAAACCAAACCCATTCATTCCATATGAAACACATCTACTTGTGTAAACTAGTCAGCAACTTTGTGTTCTAATTGAATACACAGAGAAGTCTTCTGGGGCAGCATTACTTCTCTGCAGTACCTGTTTAGTGAAGCAAGATAGCTTGGATTGAGCATTCTGGAACTGGGCCTCTGTGCTAACCATAACAGGAAAAGATGGGATTTAATTAGAATTAAATGTTAATTACTCAATAATAGTGAGGAAAAAATCATCTGTAGTACTTAAGCTTGTTAGTTATGTAAAAGTCATAAAGGAGGTCTACTTATTAAGAGATTTAATTAAGTAAACAGGTCTTCGTGCCAAAGTCAGCTTTCCAGTCTTATGGAACAACAGCCCAGTGATTCTGCTGGGTGTACTTAGCTTATTTGTTGTTCAGTTTCAAGTCTCTGCTCAGCAGAGAAGTCAAGAATGTGCCTAAGCACCAAAGAGATTTAATCTAATTCATTAAGACCTAAATTTAGGTCCATGATAAGTACCCTGCCAAAGCAAGGACTATATGGTGCCACCAGTGTCATGTTTAACAGCTGTGGGTGCAATTCAACCTTAATTTGAAGTTGCTTGATTCATATATATTTCAAATTGGTGAAAGAAAACATTATCTAACTAATAAACTTATATAGCTTCACCACCGTAGTGTCTGAAAACCTCATCACCTTGAATAAATCTCTTAGGGAGTAGCATTAATTCCATCGTAGAATTAAGACAGTGTAGAGATGAAGTAAAGGTAGACACATGTCTTGCTTATTTGGAAGAAGTCATATTTGAGTCTTACATGCCAAATGTCCTTGTAGAGGATTTTGTAAGAATTAAGAGCTGAGAGATTCACAAAAGCCATTATGTTAGTCAGCATGAGTGGCTAATGAAGGAATGACATTCACTGATTATGTATTGAAATCCAGTTTCTGAGAAGACAATGCCACCGTTGATGTAGTCAATGACATGGACTAAATTCTGCAGCCTTGAAGCAGTCAGAATATTTGACAGTGGCTGAAGGGCTATAATGGGAGACTGAATTCAAACCAGGGAGCTTTGAATTCAAAAAGGAGTAGGGATTTAAATTTCGTTGAACTCCACTGAGAATATAATCATATGGTTAAAGAAATGAGGAAGATACATCCAACCCTACTTTCCTTCAGAAACTCATATTTCCAAAGTGAGATTCTACCAGGAATAAAGGAAGGACTAGTATTTAACACAGAGAAGCTAACAGCTTTACGGAGATTGTCTGGGGGGCTGGGGTGTCAGCCAAAATAGTGAAATTTGGGAACCTCACTGGTAGGGGAAACACACACACAGACTTTCGAAAACTAAAGAATTAGACAACAACAGAGCTTTTTTAATGCAAAATAATTGTTAAAAATTGTATTTTATTAGTCTAACCATGAATGATTTTGCACAGATCTTCCAGAGTTTGCTAGCCAAATCCCTGGTTGTTTCCAAGGTAATCTACTGATATTAATCCATTGAAGAGGGCACAAAAATGAGACAAAAGCTAAATGCTGAGCAATTCAGACTACAATAAGAAGTCAGCATATAAATTTTAATTCTCTCTTGGTTGTCAGGAATGAAGAGAGGCAGTGAAAGTATTAATTTTTGCTGAGAGGTCTGTTAAAAAGGGAGAGTATTACAATTTTAGTTTATATTTCCATACAGAAAAAAGAACCACTTGGGGAGAATAAATATGCCAAAGCTATTAAATAATAAAAATACTAGACAAATATTCCTCAGAGAGTTTCACTAGACAAAACAGAAGTTGGATTTGTACATTCCTTTCATCAGTAAGACCTTTCTGTTTCAGAAGTGCAAGTATAATTTCTCTGCTTTTTATATAAGTGGAAAAACCAAACAAGAGTAGTGTACTTGATTTTGAGCCTGAAGTTAAGCTAAACCATGTCACAAGTTCAGTGTGGACAGTGCTACCTGCACATAACAAGATTCTTCATCTGTGGCTTAATCAGAAACACTGGCTTAATACAGCCCTAATTTATTATTATAATTTATTATCGAGCAACAGCTTTTCAGCCCTACTTCTATTATATTCAAGTTGACAATCCCAATACCTGATTATTTTCCCTGAACGATTAAAATATGTCCAGTGAATAAACATTCTTTTGTTTCCTTTACAGTTATATAATATAAAAAGGGACAGTATTACAATTTAATTTAGTCCATGTCATTGACTATATCAATGGAGATAATAGACACATTTGGGGTACTTTTACTTATTTTTACATACCTCTTTTCATAGTTCAATGAAACCAAGACTTTTTTTGCTTCAGCTTTTAAATAAGTGAACATGAACATTCACCTTGAATACTAGTGAGGATTTGCATCAGTGTTGCCACTGGCACAGTGTGCCGGCTGTTCAGGCACTTTTGTTCTTCTTCAGGATATCCTCTCATTCACCCACAAACTGATTTCTTCTTCCAGCTAGTCTGTCTTACTCTAGTCCTGACATCCTGTCATGTTAGAGTTCATTTTTCCAGTGAGTTCCTTTTAGTTTTCAAAACATACACTACAGTGCAGAGCTACTTGGAAGCATGTTCCAGTATGAAGGAAAAAGACTGCTTAAAACCCCAGCATCCAAGTTGTTCTGTCACTTTTGCCTTACTACTTGCAGTGAAAATAATTGAAACGCAGTGTTGACATCTGCCTTTTTTATTGGTGTGTTCTATGGATTTTTATATTTTCTTCTACACATTCCTTAGATTCTCCCTCTTGCTTTCACATGTGAAACAGCAGAAAATACTTTTAATATTGGGATGAATATTTGCTATGAATATTTATCCCCTAGGAAATTAATAACACCATATGGGTTCTTTCATTTTCACTATACTTACTCCTTACTTCTGTTTTAACAATATTCACACACACTCCAAATCAGTATAAATAATTTAAATGATATCACTATCATAAATAATGACATAGGAATAGAAAAAGTAAGACATCTGGGAGCCAGTATCAGTGTAGTTATTATGATAACTAAGTGAAAGACTAAATATACCAAAAATATAACACCATGTTTATAAAATTCACATACAATTAGGGGTGTGTGTGTGTGTGTGTAAACTGAGATGCTTAATAATCTCTCTTCATCTTTACTTTCACCTATTTAACTAAAAATTAAAATCCATATGATTAATTAAAATAACTTAGCTAAGTGAATCTTTTAAACCTACTGTACTGTTTAAATATTTTCCTCTGAAAATTTCAATAGTATTTCTACAAGGAAAGGATTGAAATTCACATCTTAAAGGTGGGAAGAGTGAAGATAGAAAGACCTGCCAGATGTAGTAAGGTTCATTGATGACCAACCTGGAACTGGAATCTATAGCTCACAATTTGGCAATTGTGAATCCCTGTAAAACATTTTCTTCTGGAAGAGAGCTTCCTACCAGAATAAATTCTCAAACCTCCCCCAAAACATACCCACCAACAAACCTCCACCCTAAACTCCTATGACTCTCTGGAAATTTTTTCTAGTCCTAGACTTCATTCATGTTAAGTCTTTAAGAATGAACAAATGAAGGAGTTTGCAAAACAAGTATGAATCTTATTCCAGGACTTGAAATTAACAAATGAATACATAATAACAAATATTTATGTGAATTTCCATTAAGAATAATAAACTGCTATGAAGCTACAGTTAAAAAGAAAAAGTAGGGAAAAAGATAAAATGTAATCATGAGTTCTTTGTGTTTGCCTGAGGACAAATAAAAAAACCAGACATATTACTAAAAAAGAAAGAACTGTATCAGGAAATGTATTTGGATAAAATGATGAGGATGAAGAGAGAAGGTATATAATGAAACAGTAAGCAGAAAACCCCCTAAAAGTTCTCGTGGATTCAATTTCCTCATGAAACCTAAATCAAATGTTTTTAGGCTTCTATCTCATTCATAGCAGAATGAAATTTTTACAGGAAGTCTGAACTGCAGGAGTAGTGCATTCATGCCTGACTTGTGAGGGTACCACAGCTATCTCCAGAAGAACTGGTTGGATCTGGAAAATTCTGTGTGCTTGTAGTGATTTCTAGTGATTATTTAATGTTGTCCTCCAGTGTCCAATGAGTGCTGGGGCCTATCAAACACTTCAACTTCAAGGACTGATCCTTGTTATTTGGTAACACTCTTGAAATCTTTGTGATATTTTTGTAAATTACAGATGTCAAAGTTCTTGGAAATGCATACTATGGATGTTACCTTTAGAATATTTCACGGTGCATCTTGTTGTCTTCCAGTTTCTCTTCTCCCATTCCTAAAATGATATTGTGAATACTCCAATACCTTTGCTTGCAAGTGCAGTGGAGTGGGAAGATTCATGGTTCTTCTGCTCAGCACCACATGCCCTGCAGGCTACACCATCAGTGCTCTAAACTATAAATATATGGAGTGCAACATATTAAATAAAGAATTTCTTACAGTAAATGGGGTAGTGTGGTAGAATCTGTGCTTATTCTGTCTTTATTATTGTTGTTATGAAAACACTTTTCTAGTTCAGTTTTAGTCTGAAAAGATATTTGTCTTGTGCTACTCACTTCATCATGTTTCTGTGCTTCTCACATTTGCCACATCTGTCAGATTTCTATTCACATTTCCTGACATTTTCCATCATTATGTAATGAGGCCACTTCACTTTTAATGGGCATGTGATGAACAATTGCACAGGAAATTAATTTAACTCATTTAGTAGTTTTAGCACTTGGACCTAAGTCAGATTTGAAGGACGTGTACATTCAGGGGTTGGTTTTTGTATTATCATTGAACTATGTTAATAATTTGATAAGCAATTTTGGCATATCAAAAGGGGAAAAAATGTACAGTATATGCATTGTAACATGGTCAGGATTTTTATTAAATCCTGAAATGTAGATGTTCAAGTATAAAACAGTACCTTTTTAGGACACACCAAGTGAATACATCTATCACTACATATCACCACCTGGAAGTGTACTACAGACAATAACAATATGTTTTCTGAATGAATTTGAGATACTAATTCCTGTGATAATCTGATGAATATATTATTGTAAACTCAGAACATTCAGATGGTTTCATACAGTAAATAATTTAAAGAATTTAGTCATATTTCACATGGGCATCTTTGTTTAAAAAATCAACATAAAATGAAAATAGGTAAGGTTTTATCAAATACTTCTAGTTCTTTCTGCTTCTTATTCATCAAGAAATACTGGCAGAACAGTACCTTTTACTTTATGTGACCTTTCCAATATGAAATCAGGAAGAAATAAGAAATTGAGAAGGATTCAAAACATTTGTCCAACTGTCATAAAAGTTCTTAGTATCAAAATGTAAATTTAAATCATGTGAATATATTGATCCTCTTTTGATCATCTCCAATGATCTTTTATACAGTCCTTCTCCTATATACAGAAATAGACATATATATTTCCATATATCGATATTAATACTATATTTTAATCTTTACATGTGTAAAATTATATCAATACACTTATACATATGTGCATGTGTACACACACATTTATTTTCAAAAAGAGAAACAGTGAGCCACAGAAGTAGAGCAGGAAAGGCAGAAAAATTAAATTATGCTAAATTGAGTTAAGTCTGAGTATTTTTAAGATGTTTCAATATGTTTTTAAAATATATTTTTTTATAATCCATGTGACAGATTATAAAATGAATTATAAAAAACTTATGATGATGAAGCTACCAATTAATACATAGTAGTGCTCAGAATTAACATAGTGATTGCCATGGCAGAGAAATCTATAGATAAAATAAGGAAAAATAGAATGTGTTCAGTGTTTTGAAAGAACTATTTATGAGACTTCTCTACCTGGGTACTTAGACATGGCAATTGACACACTCTGTATGTAAATCATTCACCTTATTTTAGCTCTCTTCAAGATATTCCTTACACAGGATTCCAGGTCCTGTTACCTTCTGCAAGAGCAGGAGATATTAAAAAGCAGCCTAGGTCAATGGGACCTGCCTGTGAGCTCAAAAATCTTACACTTGTATACTCAGAGATTCAGCTAAGACTGCATTATGCATCTAAATGTGAGAGTGTTCTGATGCATGAGGAGCAGAACTTAGTAATCTCTTTTTCAAAAGCAGATCCCAATAACTGGAACATTGGACTAGAAGTTAAAAGACATGGGTGTTTTTTTCACATCTGCCACCTCTGCCACCTTTCTAATAAAATGGATTTCATCTGACCGAATGTAGAAAGCCTTCCTTTAATCTCGTACTACAGTTAATAAATGTGAATAAACACTTTTAGCAATAAGTTCATTCTAACATAGTATGTTAAATACATGGGGTTGAATCATGCCTTTCACATCTCTACAGTCAGGTTGTTTCTATCAAGAATTAAAATAATATATAGTATTATCCACAGTATGGATGTCTACATTATAAGTAAAGAGGTGAGAGATTAATTCTAATTTGAGGTTTGCTTTAGCGTGTTTTTCTGTGAAATGGGATATTACTATCCCCTTCCTGCTTTTCTTTTTCCATGCTAATTTATCTATGCAAACTGCCATTTGACATTTATGGTAGCAGCATCCCACAGAAGGCAAGACTAACGTTGACTAATATCTCAAAAATCACTGCAAGTCAGGCCGGCTCAGTGTGCCACATTATATCAAAGTAAAATGTAAAACTACAAATAGTTCAAACAATATTTTTGCTATTTTTTTTTCACTATTTTACATGTGATTATCAAATAACATGGGTTTTTATATAAAATATTTCAACATTTTCACACACAGAAAGACCATTTGTGTAAATTATATTTTGCAATATAAGATCAGAATTTTATTTATATTGACAATATAATGGTTGGGCAGTTATGTCTGTTATATTATTTTACATTATTTCATGCATTTATTTTGCATGAATAACACAGATAAAATTAATATTACCTTAGAGTTTAAGATACACTTTTTCTATGTCAATAGTGCAAAATCTTATGCAGACTACATCTTGAAGGAAAAATAAATATGACTAAATCTAATGCCAGTCATCTGAAATTCTCATTAAGAATGGGGAAAGGGTAAGCCAGGAAGACATTCTTACATCTTCCAATAGAGGGATTTCTAACTTAAGAAGAAATAAAGCAGAGACTTGCATACCATAGATGCAGAATTTTTTCATGTGTGGATAACATTGTCCCCACAGAAGAAGTGACATGGTTTAGCTTAACTTCAGACTCAAAATCAGGTACATTAGTATAGTTTGCTTTTTCCACTAATATGTACAAGACAGAGTACAGATGCTTGCACTTCTGAAATAGAAGAGCCTCACTGATGAAAGAAATATGCAAATCCAACTTCTGGAACTGTTTTGTATAGTGAACTCTCTGAGGAATATTTACTTGTCTAGTAAATTTATTATTTAATAGCCTTGGCACACTGAGTCTTCCCAAGTGGCACTTTTTTTTTTTTTTTTTTTTTTTTTTGGTATGGAAATATAAATTAAAATTGTGATACTCTCCCTTTTTAATGGACCTCTCAGCAAAAATCAATATTTTGACTTCCTCTTTTTGTATGATTATATTACTGTACAGTAAGAAACAAATCTAAGCGGAAGGCAAGAGAACGGTGTTCTCTCCAAAGAAATTCAGTGAGTCATGGGCAAAATTACTCAGTACTTTAAAGACATACCTTATTACCTTGCATTCTCATTAGTATTTATCTTAACTAGTTGGAATTTAGGTTTTCCATGGGCAGGGAATATTTTTGATTCATTGAGAGTATTCTGATAGACAAGGATCCTGACCCCCGTTAGTATATCTCAGTGCTGTTTCAGGATATGTAACATTGTAGGCAAAAAAGAAAGAGACATCATTTGAATACTTTGTGTCTATTAAGAAAAAAAGTTTCAAAGTGTTTTCTGATGGCTACACTTTTAAAAAACCTCAATTTTCTCCAATTATCCTCATTAGAGAAAGTTGTTCTTTATGACCTTTTAATAGATACTACTGATACAGAAAAAATACCAAGAGTACTTATGATGCAAAACATACACTAAGCTTCCTATAAAATACAAAGAAATAAATCCTTTTCTTTGTGAAATTCTTGGTCTTCATCTGCCTTTTGAGCTTTGTAACTTCTAAGAACTTAATTCTTGTCCCAGTAAATAAGTTGGTCAAACTAAAACTGCAGTCCTATGCTGGCCTACATAAGAAAATCAAGTTTCAGTCACTTAAAATTTCCCTTCTCTATCCCCATTGATCTCCAAATAGATTATCACCTCAGTAATTGAGATTGAATCTGTTTTGCATCATTTGTTTTCTTCATTTATCCTTTAATGTAAAATTGCTATCTCATCTCTGAATATGAGTAATCACAATTTTTAAGGGCCAATAATATGCCACACATTAAATTCTAAACCAGTATTACTGTGCCCATTAGTGTACAGCAAAACCTCACTGATTAAAAAAATCCAGCAACCGCTGTAAGAAAATAAGAGCTATCTCATGGGTCTTAGACAAGATTCAAGTACAATTGGACACATCCATATTGTTGTAACTCCTTGTTTATTAAATAAATAAATAAATAAATAAATAAAACCAAACAAACAATGCAAAAAACCCAAAAAACCCAAAGTATCTTTACTTTTTTCCTCAAACTCAAAAATATTGAATAATTTAGAACTATGGAATAACATACTATAAGTGCAAGGGTGCAGAATCTTTGCTTATTGTATTTCAGTTGTATCTTTTGCCTTGTTTCCCTAACTCCCTAACCTGATGAGTTAGGATTGCTTTATTTGTCCAGCTTTCTTCCAAACCAGGTTAGTATGTTTTTAGGGTCTAAATTCATGACATGATTTACTGAGTATAACAAACACTCTTCAGCTGACCATCAACTCATTCACTTTCGCTCAGAACTTTTCTTTCTCCATTTAAAATTATGATTTAAATCAACTGAAAGAGCTGCCTGTACTTCCCAGGATCTTGAATTCCCCCGTCTCTACAGCTTTGCTAATCCAGTCTGGGTTATCCTGATGTACACTTCTTTCTTAGATCTGCTTGACAGATGCAATTTCATATCCTTCTCCAAATTAAGGTTTCTTTCTGTATCTGGAGGGAATATCTAAGATAGTTTTGACTTCTGCATGTTACCTAAAGTTCCTGGTTACTCACAGATCTTAAAATTTCTTCTTACTGCTCTTTAAAAAAGAAATTACAACACTCCAAGAGGAATACTGAGCATACATTTGCTGCCCAAATGTAAAAAGAGAAGGCCCTGCTTTTCTTCTAATACTCTTCCCATGACCATTCTGCCTCCTTTTCCATATCAGAATCAATGTTCCCTTCTTGGATAATTGGACACATTGGTAATTTTTTTACTGATTCTTTCCACAATTTCCTCATTCCTCTAGAACAATAAGCTTGACAAAATAACACATTTGCTTTCCAAGGCCAATTATTTGATGGCTTGTCTTATTGGTTTTCTTATGGCTCCAAGTCAGATAGCTTTAGTCTCCCTTTTTAGAGTTACTGGACTATGCTAAGTAACAACCCAAATCAATACAAAGCTGGTAGGAGTTATGGATCATTGGTAACTTAGGACATCAAAGTGAAATCAGGCAAAAAAAATAATGATTTTGGAAGCAATAAACTGTGCACTGTACTGCAATAATAATTTTTTTGCATATGCAAAACTGTCGTTTCAGTGCCAGTACTGTCTGTTGGAAAGATCCCAACCTCTGGTCCATAAGGATGCTCCCACAAGTGCTGTCCTGAGCATGCCCCAAGATAATGGAGCTAACTTCAGCACTTGTAATCAAAGGGGAGATAAAGAGCTCCTACCTCAAAATAATTGTCAAAGAACAGTGTCCCCTCTCTCTCTTTGATACTTTCATCTAGTGTATTTTATCATATGTTTTAGTGCTAACACATTTTTTTATATTTCCAACTCAGTGATTCCACAAGCAAAACAGAGGTACTTGTTCAATGGAAGAAAATTAACCTAAGCAAAATCTTTTAATCAATCAGAATTATATAATTTTATANTTTTTTTTTTTTCTACAGGGACACATCTCTTTTCTCTTCAATGCATTCCCAGCTTCATTAGATTGATTAAAAATAGTGTAAGGATTCCTCTAAAAAATAAAAAAGAACTTCAGAAAAAATCTGAAGCCAAACCATTGAAGGCTTATTTAATTCTATTATAAATATTTTTTAAAACCCAAATCTGATGTTGAATTAAATCCGTTATATTTGCTTCTCGCTTATTTGGAACAACTAAGTCTTCATGGAATTGAATGCAGTAATAGTATTTTTGTTTACACTTGAAATAACTATGCAAAAACCTAAACTTTATTAATTTCATTTTTTTCATTAATATTGTGTATTTTAACAAAATGCACATCAGTGATAAAGAGAAGTTCAAGGAAACTGAACCCTTATTTCCCTTTTTATATTTATGTAAAATACAGACTACTGAGATAGAAATGGAAGTAAGGTTTTTTGTCCCTGCTTTCAGTCCTATCACATTTTAAGGGAACAGATACCCAAGAGAGTTATTTCTTATGCTCTGAATTTTGTTATTCTTACTTTCAGAAATGGTTCCAGGCTTAAATTTTAGTCAAAACCCTTGAGGGTTCAGTTCCTTCAATACAGATGCATCTTGGGAGACTCAAATTACTGCAATTTTCATTGTGAGTATTTTATGTCTACTACTGTCATCTAGCTAGCAAGGAACAAAACCTTAAAAATAGGGCCTACAGAATTTAATGTTGATCCCAAATCATAGCCAAGCAAGAAACACAAGGATATGCTAAACTGCTATCATGTGGACACTTCCCCTCAATTCAGTGTGACATAAATGCTGCAATTTAGATATGTACTAAAATACCTCATTAAATGAAGGTGCTTATATATGTAGGGTTTTTTTAGTGTATTAAAAATGTTAACACTTTACTAGCTATACCAACTTACAACCATCCTGATGTAATTAACTGAGAAAAAAAGTCTGCCATCCTAAGTTTTGAAATATTCTGTGATGGCCTTGCAAGTATTGAAGTGAATTATGTATAGTTTGTCTTTGGAAAGTGCTAGAGCTGACCAAGGGCAATTTAATTTAAGCATACATTAATATACTCTAAATTATCCTTGAACTCTAACAGCGACACTTTTAAGAATGCTTTTAGAATTTCATTAGCAGTAAACAGGCAGGGGCAGTAGCAAGAGAGAAAACCTTACTATTTCTACTGAATATGTCAAGAGTTAGCTTCCATTTGCAACTGACTATGGTACAGAAAATAGCCTCTCAAAACCCTGCTTTCTCCTTTCAGTTCCACACACAGCCCCAAGAAATAATCAGCCAATCCAAAGATATAAACTAGTTAAGTGCTCCTGGCACAAAATGTGATAAAAGTTTGGGCATTAAAGCCCAAAGTGGACACAATGATGCAAAAGTCAGCCATACAATTATATGCTTGTACAATACATTACACTTACTATAAACACCCAAAGTACTTGAAATTAGCTTGTGTTGTAAAAACATATCTGGTATGTTAGGAATGTATACTGAAATTAATAATTGTACATATTTTCCCATTTACTTAAATAGTTAATATAAATATCACCATCTACTGGCAGAACAAAATATGTAGCAGCGTTCACAAACTTGTAGGATCAATAAAGGTAAATACACAAATTGATTCCAGTTTACACAGTTCTTAAGGATCTGCAGAAATACTGTTAACTTCATGGTGCCTCACAACCGCCACATTATTTTCCCAACTTTTGTGTAGAGCTAGAGGTGGCTTCCTGAGCACCTTCACACACTTCTCTAAAATTGCCCCATATGATAAAGATGCTCATCTTTAATGAAGAATGATATTAGTCTGAATTGGAATTAAACTGCATACTCACTATGCTCTCTGATCCATATGAAAAGAACTTCATTTTATGGTTGTTGGTGTTTATAGTGACAGTGTTCGAAAAGAGTTCCTCATATCAGTGTAAACTTTTATTATTTTCTGGTTTGTTTGTTTTTTGATTAGAAAGTATATCTCTAGTTTTCATTTTGAAATGTTACTGAGAAAGGATTTCTCTTATTTTCTAAAAAGTGAGGCTGGTTTGCATATTAATGGAAATAGTAGTAAAATGCTAAAAGAGAGATAGCCTGGGTTTTTATTTGCCTTTTTGTATGAGTCCTTAATATGCTCTTTTGTGTGTTCAGGCTTTTTGAGTAATCCTGAAGGCTAAGGTTTTAGTAATTTTGATAAAAGCTTAGAGTTTCTTATTCTCAGTTGCCTTTAGGAACTGAAGCTTTAAGTAAAACATTAAATGGTACAAGACTTGTCATCAAATTTTAGAGTTCACAAGACTCAGATTGCAGAAATCAAATCTTGACCTGATTTGAGCTGAGACAAGTAGAATAGTTCTGAATAGAAAGATATTGAGAGAAAAATATATCAGAATATTACCACAGTTTGGATAACAGGAGATAAGAAAGAAACAAATGAAAAAAATAAAATTGAAAACCTAGCAACAAGAGAATGGAAATACTGTATGTGGAAAATAGAGATAACAGTAGATTTTAGAGGAAAGATCAATAACCTAGGAGATATAAAAAATGTCCTCTCCCAAAGAAAAATAAGGGGAACCAGGGAGGGTAATCTCATGAAAGCCAGAGAAGAGCAGAGCATTGAGTACTTATAGGCCCATGACGACTGGGAAGCAAAAATAAGACAGAGGATTAGAAACTTGGCAGGAATTTACAGATTTTTGAAGATTGGAGCAAGATTCTTCTAAATAGAGGAAACAGTTGAGAAGGTATATTTGAAATAATGTAGGAGAAAGACAATACTGCAGCTTCTTCTGGCATTATTATAGACTGGGGTCTTCCAACTGTGTTAATATCCTAAACTGATTGCCACATCCCAGAAGATATCCTAGCAGAGAGTAGGAATTGGTGTTGCTGACTCTACCACCTGACACCACACTGTTTATCAGGCTGATCTACTGGAAGATAGGTAAATAAATCTATGTTTATCCAGACATAATTATGAAGGAAGTCAGAGATGGTTTCTTCAAGGACAGTAACAAAAGCAGCAGTTGTTTGCACTGAGGCATGGCCTGTAGGTAAAGAGTGAGGTGATAGTGAAAGCCTTTGGAAATGTATATAAAAACATTTCAAGAGTTCAGAAAGGATGAGAGACTGAAAAATAAAAGTGAGTTTTTCTGTTTTTTTCAATATGCCATTAATCAACCTTAAATTGCAGGACCACTTTTCCACAAAACCTTGCCTTTAATGCTTTCAAACACAGAGCACACAGCCTATGTTCAGGGAAGATAAAAAGGAGAGTGAAAAGCTCATAGCTTGGAATTTGCCTTAAGGTGATGTCTTAAGGCCTTGGTACAGAGTAGATTTTTGCAGCTCTAAGGCCTCACTTATTTTTCTATGCTGTTGGATATGCACTGTCCTTATCTACTCCCTCAACCTCCAGCCCCCCCACCATTCTTTAGGCAACCATCTTTATTTTTTCATCTTTAGCCAGAGAAGCATTTTGGAAAAACATCAGAGTTTGCAACAGATTCTTCCTGACAACTGCATTAGCACTAAGTGGTCCAAGATCAGGCTGTCCTGTAGGACTGACCAACTCACCACTAGTTTTTTTGGCAAGGATTTCAGCAAACGGTTTCACTACACTCAAAAAAACATACAAAAATAACTACCCTATCTAGAAAACAACAACAAAAAAAATCTCCACACACATTTTATTTTTTCAAATAAATCAACTGTTCTATATTGCACAAAACTTTTTAAATTATCTTATTTCTATCAATTAGCTACTAACGCCATCTTGGTTTGGTTTTTTTTTGTTTGTTTGGTTGTTTTTTGTTTTTTTTTTTTTCACAAAACTCCTATTCTGGAATTAATTTATGCATTTTTCAGAGAGAGAAAGCCAGGCACAGAGGGGAGAGGTTCACACCTGATTTTTGCCTTGACAGTAGATTTGGACACAGCTTGCTTAAGCTATTTTGCTATTAGGAATTGATCCAAAACAAGGTAGTTAAGGCGTTTAGCTGTCTGACATTATAGGTCAGTCATATAGCCAAGGATATTGCAGACTGTCACCCTAGAATTCTGCTACAGAGAGTGGAGACAAATAGGCATTTTTTAGAGTTCAATTCATCTGAACTGGTTTAGATTTCTAAGTCATTAGATGAATTGTATCCCACAAGTGACTGTTTCTCTTCCTTGACTATAAAATTCACCATGCTGTCTATCTCAGACAAATACATCCATTTTAAGGAAGGATGTTTCAAGTTAGGTGAGATTAATCTCACACATGGAGGTTAAAGATTAGCTTTTAATGTATAAAAGTGGTTTACAATGTAGTCAGGGATCATAGTATGGCTTTCCAATGTATTTAGATGTCTTGGCACTTTTTAAAAACCTCACTAGCTGTCTATCTGCAATCTTTGATACTTAAATATTTCTACCAAGTTTTCCCATAGAAATTTCCCATGCAAATATTCTCACAGAAAGGTCAAATGAAGTTCCTTATCCTTAAAACCAAAGTAAAGAAAATCCTGCCACATGCACAAAGAAAATGTAAGAGTCTGAAGAGCTGCACTTCCCTTCCTAGCGATATCACAAGATGCTCAGCACCTTTTAGGATCAAAGGATTGTCTAAAAATTTAAAAGCTTTGGATTTCTTTCTGATTGCAATCCTCTCTAAAACAAATTGAGAAATATTCTCCCTCCAAATTTTTCCTTTTTTTTTTTGTGCCCACAATTTTCCAATCCTAAAACTAACCATAAAGGTCCTCCAAAAACTGTGAGAAATGGCACAAAGGCAATATTAGGTATTTCAAGTGATAACATACTTACATTTGCTGATGTAGCACAGAAATGCAAATAAACAAAAAAAAAATCTATTTTACTTGAAAATAAATACTTTTTTAATTCCCAACAATATGTTTCAGATGATAATAAAGTTGCCTTGCAAGCCCATATCAATATGAATGGCAGCATATTCATGTTATATAATCAGCCCCAAACATGTTTTGATAGCAATTAAAACACCTGGGGGTGTGTGTGTGGCTTATTTAATTGTTTATTTGATTTTTATTTATTTGTTTTGTTTTTAAAGACTGAAATCTCTTGTAGTCTTACCAGGAAAATATCCATCACCACTAATTCTCCAGTATGACTGAAAGATACTTCATTTCCTCAGCACATCTGGCCAAAAAGCAGATAGATGAGTCAAGTGGCTACCCTGCATTTTTCCTGATGCTAGGTTCTCTGGAAGCTCCTTAGATGCTGTAGACTTTGAGACTCCTTTACCAATATTAATCAACCAACATGATGATTGGAGGACACAGAAAGGGCTAATCTAGATGTCTCTATTGATTCTAATACACAACCATCATAATTTCTCATGACACAATGTCATTTAAAAAACGTTTTGTACTACATAAATTTTAAAATAAAATTGTAAATGTGACATTACTCTACTCATTGTCCTAGGTGCAGTCTTAGTAAATTTACCATACAGTGTGTAATGGGAAATATTAGTAATGTCCAAACATTGACTGATTGACATTACTGTCATCTGTGTGTCATTAATACTTTTATTAAGAACTATGAGAGGTTGGTTGAAGGGGTATTAATGGTCTTCAAAGATGCAGGTTTAGAAAAATGACTGCTTGTTCACTGTTTTTTCAACAGCAAACTGTATCTATGCAGCTGAAAAACTGTAAATTATCTGCAAGGGAGAGCAACAGTTATCAAAAGTAACATACACCAGTGTTAGACTGTGGGCTTTAACATGACATTTTCTGTGTTTTTAATGGGAGTGGCATCTATAAAACTTGTAATAGGACACTCAGACCCCATAAATTCTTAGGATAAGACTTTCAACCTTTGACACCATTTTCTAGAAGAGCTTGGCAATTCTGACAGATTCTCACAACACTTATGGATGTGCAGAGTATGACTTGCACAGTATTAAAAAGCACCTCTGTTATAAAATGAATAAAGGGTTTGATGATTAATTATCAGTAGTCACCTGCTGTATTACTATCTGTATGAGAACATTAACATGACAATAATCGCTGCAGTCTTCTGAATAAAATAATCATAAAATGCATGAAATCAGATGCACAGAGTGAATCAGCAGTGGAAATGTACGTGTATTGGCTCTGTGAGGCATCTGATCAAAGGATGATCTACACAGAGCCACCAACTCAGCAGAGTGTGAAAGATGGAAGACAGAAGAAGCCAAATGTGTACAGAGCTAAGAATGACTAAGGAGTTAAAACCTGCAGAGACAGAAAGCCAAATTGTACCATTCCCATAAAGGTGTAGCCACCTATCAATCAAATTTTGTCTGCTGAGATTGCTTCAAAGACTTTAAAAAACAATCCAATAAAAATGGTCAAAATTAGCTAATGTGTTAATTGCTGTGGGAATAGAGGCTAAGGCTACAGTAATTGCAGAGAAAGATGAGAAGCAAACTTTGTAGCTACTAGAATTCTGTGCAATCTCTTCCTTTTGTTCCAAGTTGCCTAATAATGAATACTGAAATCTGGCCCTTAGGCTACAGAAAGTGGTTCTCTTGGCTGATACATTTCTCTCCAGTTGAGCTGCAAACTATTTAAAATTTGCCCTTTCTTCTGCACAGCTACATTTTCAGCCATATTTTGCACATGGGACAAAAATAGCAAGTAATCACATCCATTCTGCTAAAAAGCAAGTTCATATTCTGAGCAAAGTCTAGTGCCGCGACTGCCAACTAGTTACTGGACATTCAGCTTTCGTATAGAGGATACTTACAGTATTGTTAAAAATAGTTTTTAAAAAAGCAATTTTTAGATTTGGTGTGCAGGACATGAGAAAAAAATGTCACTGAACAGGGATCTAATTAACAAGAGTTGAATTCAGTTTTGACAGCAAATCTATGCTGAACACTGTCTGAGGAAAACAGATTTGGGAGATCTTGTTCAACTTCTGGCATCTAGATCCCCAGTTACGTGTGCAGGTTTGAGTTTTCAGCAAAGTTTAATTGACATATGATTGAATTCTTGAAAGGTTTGCATCTCCTAAGATAACAGAACTCATTCATGAAGTACTAAGGCACAAACTTAAGTTTTAAACCTAGTTATCTTCAGCAGAACAGTCCTGATAACTGTATTTGGGCTAATACATAAAATTAAGCCCCATATAAGAACCATACTCCGAAGTACTGACTGAAAGCATGTAAAGTAATTATAAATTTGTGGATAATTCTTGCATAACTATTTTCTTGATTTCCAGGACATTTAGGGCAAAATGCCTTTAAATCAGTGTGACATCACTGAGGAAAGTATTTAGTTAAAATTAGTCATTCATCATGGTACTCTAAGATGTTTTTGCAATTTAGATGTTTGTTTGCAAACGTGTCTCTATATTGATCCTACATTCAAACCCTTCTTATCAGAACTCATCAAGTCTGTAAACCCTTATTGCACACACATACCTATATACATAAATTTATATATATGTGTAAATATCTGTTTTATCACATTAACACAATATATCATAAACATTGCCCAAACATCCATCCATATGGCCATCCCACCATCTTCTGTCTCTATAACAAAATGCAAGTACCAGAAGCCAAGTTATGTCTAAGCCACTGAAAAATGAAAGCTAAATCCTTCTTTAGCAGAGGCAGAGGACAGTCATTCCCACACTCAATGGAGACACCAAAGCAGAAAACAATATTTTACAGAAATTAATCCAGCTATACATGGACAGAAGGATCTAGGACAGTTTCCTAGTTTCCTAGATATAATTTTTAACAGATCAAGACCCAGATTTGCATTGTCTTTAGCCATTATGGTACAGAATTAAAAAAAAAAAAAAAAGAGGTTTGGGAGGCTGAAGATAGAGATGGAAGTAGAAGGACTAGGCAGAACAGAAGCTCCCATCACTTTTATCCATGATTTCTTACAAAGAACAAAGCATTTGTTTTCAGGAAAGAATGGGGTTTAGTTTTCTTTTGATCTCTCCCCCAATATTTATAATTTTTTGGCTCAGATGTAGGTGGGAAACTTTGGGGATTTTCTGAATAAACTTGCCTTTGCAAGAAAAAGATAATTTTTCTGGCTAAAGTAGGATATTCAAATAATCATCCTCTCAGACCCTATGTTGATAGAGCTTGTATCTCTGAAATCCCTGAAGATCTGCTAATCTCCCATCAGGATGTTCTCATTCTTTTGAGGTTATTCTATACTCAAGGTCAAAAACTGTGCAACTTGATGGGTGAGAGTTGACTCTGAGTTCCAGTCCAACCTTAAAAGCAAGTGCTAGATGAAATGTTAGACCAGTTGTGTGACCAATGTTTGAAAGAAGAAATTGTGACATTAATGGAAGCAATGAAATTAAAATGAGTGCCAATTAAGAAGAAAATAAGATTAAGGAGAATCAAAATGCATTAAAAGTAATTCATCAATAAAGAGTTTAAAAGCTTGAAAGACTCACTATCTCAAAAGTAATCCTTCAAAAAGTACCAAATGATATTTAGGCAAACAGTTGTATATCAGATTAGAAGAATCATAGTATTAGGAGAAATGTGCATTTATCTATCCCAGAATTCCTATTCTGCATAGAACTAAGCCTAAATGCTGACTTATGGACATAGTTGTATTTCTGTTTTATGTCAGCCCCTTGAAGCCGGTGAGTGGGATGGGATCATCATGGCAACACCAAGCTCAGACAGTGATACTTAGAACTGAGAGCCTATACGGAAAATTATACAAGTGTATTTTAAAATGTAATTTATACCATTTAGAATTTGTGTTCTACTGCTATTCAGGTGTTTATATTTTTTTTATGGACACATATTAACAGAAAGACAGTGCTCATGTCCGAAGTTCAAATTCTGGAAGTGAAAAATTTCAGCTTGCATAGTCAGTCATATGGCTGAAAGCTGATACTTTGTCACCTTACACACGCTATTGATTTTGCTCTCTTATGGACTGTCTTCTAACTAATTAATATATTTATCTAACTGACTTGCAAGCATTTATTTCACTGCTTAGATAGCAGCACATAAATAGTTCTGTCACAATAAATTGGACTTAACACAAACCTAGAATTAAACATGAAGTGTTCACAGAATCAAAATACAATAATTTTCCTTTCACTTTAATTTATGAGAAATAAAAATACTTGACCCAAAAAATGGTCAATTATTTTTTGTGATCTACAAACAACTCAATAGAGAACTTAAACTGTAATTTTGAATTACTTAGAAGACTTACTCATCTGTTTGCAGATAACATGGTACAAATAAAAATTCTAGTTATAGTGATAAATTATTGTGCAGAACTTATTTTTCAGTCTTATAAGAATACATTGTGGAAACTTACACGCAAAAATATCTAGGAGGAAATGGATTTAGTGCTTTGGGAAGTAATTTTGAATACATATTTTCTCATATGAGCTTTTAATTAAAACACCTTAACTTTTTTATAAATCTTTGGAGGAAAAAACATGGTAAAAATGGTGATCACCTTTTTTTTTTTTAATAAGATGAAGCTTTCAGAGCAAGTAAAAAACTCAAAGCTGAATTCTTCTCAGCATAGAAAACTGTCATGGAAGGAAAGTTCTAAAAATTATATGAACTTCCAGGGCTATGAAATTATGTGGGCTGATATGAACCACAGCTTTTTTTTGTTTCCCACATCAAATCATGGAGGTAGATTATTAATTCATTTGTTTTATCAGGAGCAGTTCTTCTTGGATCTTTCTATTACAGAGAAAATATGAGGTTAGTTAATTTCTATCAAAAGAGCTGAAGCTGTGAGTGAATATACATTTTTCTAGCAATTTGGACTGTTAGGTTTAGCAAAGCAAGGAGAGGAAGCAGCAAGCTCATGTTCCGCCAAATGCACAACTGTAACAAAGAAAAGAACACATACAAATATATATGCATAAGTTTGGGTGGGTGCATCTTCACAGATGTGGCTTTTACATAGCTAGCCTGAAGCACTTCAGTGGAGCATTACTTTCACATCCTAAAGCCCAAGAGGCTTTAAAAGTTTCCTAAATTAGGCAGCCAAAATCATTAATCTCCTTGGAAAAATTTGGCAAACCACTGAATTCATATTGACACAAGAACTAGGATACAGCAGACTCAATTAACAAAGCCATTTCTCTCCTCTGATGGCTTTGCTCTTTCTCTCTGAAATCACCAGGGTAACACTGAATTTATTGCAATCACAGAGAAAGAGCTAATGTTTCAGAATAGGAACAAACAGGTATTGATAAAATAAGTACTGAGTCAAGCTTGAATCCAAACATGAAGTCATCCTGCTTTTCAGGTTCAGGTGTGCTTCAGTCCTGCTCCTGCTCCTGTCACTGTTAGTCCAAAGCTAGCCAAGGCTAGCCTTGGCAGCAGCACTCAGTGTACTCAGGCCCAGCAGAGAGAGAAGAGGCTCATGTCCTCACTTGCTCCTAGCCATCCCTTTGCTGGGGTAGGAGGGGTCACTAAAAGAAGCAGGGTCTTACAAAGGAGTGTGATCCCAATTAGCTGCGATGAGACCATGTGGTCTCACCTCTGATTTCTGTACCTTTAAGGTACAGCAGACAGCTTGGTTATTAATGGTTTTGTTAATTATCTTATGGAGAAGGAAATCAATGATTCTGGTGTACCTGTTGTTCATCAGATATTACAAAGATGCCCTCAAATAAAATAAAGGATTTTGTGGATTTTGTAGATTATAAGGAATAATCGGACAGGATAAATACAATTTGGTTTCCATAGACACACTCAAGACATTTTCCACTCACAATACAGCTGATTCTCACACCTATTTACTGACAAACTGTGCTCTGCAAATAATCCCAGCAGGACAAGTAAGCTCCTATTTACTCAGGAAAAGCCAGGATGGCTGTATTTGACCATTTTCATTCCTCCACATCACCAGTTTTATGGTCTATCACCTTCACAGCATTTTGCTTTCACACTATACCTCACTATCTCAAACAAAACTTGAAAAAATACTTAAGCCCTGGGACTCAATAAGGTTTCTATCCTATTTGACACATCATTAAATCAGGGAAACTGTTGTCTAATGGGTGTTTTCTTGAGACATATTTTCTTCACAAGTTCCTTGTCTTCAGCTCTTAAGCCCACTTAACGACTGAAGCATTTTTAGCCATACTTTGTATACTGTACCTTTCTAAGTCAAATAATTGGATGAGAGAATAAATAAATTTAATGGAAGAAAAAAAAGTGCTGGAAACAAAATTATTGAAAAATACTGAAAAGGTAATTGAAACCTCTTTTTTGCTAAAAAGAAACCTCATATGCATGTTTGTCCTAACTCACTAAATTTTCCCTGTTTATTCTTTGTCTGTTACTTCAGTTCATCAAATCATTGGTGCAAATACTGGGGGATTAAATGCTGATTAAAATGTAGAGCCAATGAAGATTGGGTTAAGTTAGATTCACTGCCTTTCTTCTGTCTAAATCTATATAAACCAGAAGAGTAGCACTCCGTGTGAGAAAACTACCATTCTTAGGTTATCTAAGCGTGTTTATGTTTTTCAAACACAAGGGCTTTACAAAGGTTTAGCAAACTGAAAGAGAACTGTTCATTATTATTAAGCTAGATACAGATTTTCTGGATTGGTTGGGGTTTTTCTCCTCTCCCTAGCCAGGTCTGGAGGACACAGCGTGCTGCTAGTAAGCAACATAGCTATGAGCTCCACATCTTCTCTGCTTTATACTGGTAATGTAAAGCATCACTCTGTCCCTGTACAAATCAACAGATGTTAAATTAGTTACCAGAGAGTTTTCTTTAAAGAAATAAAGTATGTAATATTTTAATCAACAAAAATTAAATAAAAAAAGGTAAAGGTGACAGAATTCAAAGCAAAGCAGTGTTGTACTCCCATTGAAATCTATGTATAATCAAAGTCCCTTAACCTACATCTTATACTCTAACTAATACTCACAACTGGGATATTCAAATAAAGAAGACTAATATTTGATTCAGAGTTCTGTTGAACTTTCTTGTGTGTTTTTTAATACATCTTCCCAAGCTTTCAAAAGCAAACCTGAATTTCTGAAGTTGCTCAGATGTAGTTCCTGATTTGTGTTTAAGCTCCATCTCCATATTTATTGGACTGTGAGATAAAAGATTTTCAGCACCTCAGAATATTAAGCTATACATTTCAGCATGGGAATAATACCAAATATTAGATAATCAATTAGGAAAACATATCCTTATCCCTTTTTGTGTAATGGTGTTTGTATGTCATATGTGTAAGGTATTTGTGAGCATCTGTATGTAATCAGCTTTTCCACCTGCAAAGTGGGGATAATTATTTTTTCTTTCCAAGTATCATGAGGTTTAGCTTAATAATTTCTGGCAATTGGTGTGAGATGCTCTTAATGAATAACTACATATTGTAAGTGGTAAGGTTAATTATCCCACTATGACAGAAATCAATCACTAGTAAATACTTTTTACCTGGATAATGAGGTAATCTTAATTTTTTTTTTATTTGGCTAAAGTAGTCACATTGCTGCTGTATGTTGGAAATCTATGGGACTGCAGTACAGCTCACAGAATATCCCTGTGGAGACTCCAAAAGATTGAAAGAAATTATAAAACAAACTATACCAAATTTTATTTTTTTTTTGTTATGCTTCCATTTAAATCAATAATGTTACTCTAGAAGATCATTTATTATCCTAACTACGATATAAAATAAGCCCATAGCTCTCCTCATGAAGTGCTGTTGTGATGTTGAGTAATTAAGTGCTATCTTGAAATACCAAAAAAAGTGATTTTATACTCACAAACTTTATACTTGATTACCATAGTGTTTTTTTTCCATTGGAATTATTAAGATTCCGAATTTGCCAGTTTTGTGTTTGAGCTCATTAAGCATCACATTTGTCAGTGATTTTTAAGTGGATATGTAAGGACAGATATATAAGTTAGTATGTGAGGAAGACTAGCAAACCAAGACTGATTCGTGAGGCCAAAAACCTACACACCTGCATGCTTTAATTTCTCCGACACAGGCAATATACAGGGAGTTGTCTTGTATTCAAAATTCAATTTACTTATTCTATTACTCTATTAATGACATGAAACATGCAACAGTATTGAGTTCATGGACAGCTGGATAAGCAATCCTCTTCCAAGGTAGAACACACACTTTTATAACATGGGAAATTCAAGATTTCACATCATTAGTGGAATTTTTGACCATATGCTGCTGAGCTCAAAGGTAGCCAGAGTGAGCTTTCTGTGTCAAACTCATTATCTCTCAAAACAAATGTAGTCTCATCCTTTCTGAAAACAGGAGATGAAAGTCTCAGCTTTCAGTCAATGTCTGGTTTGTTCGTAATTAGGACTGGTAACAGTGCAGAACATTGTCTTTTTAAAAAAAAATCAACTTTTTTCCCTATTGTATCAAGGATGTTTCAAGTTTCTCTCTCATTCTTGACATTTTATTGCCAGCAGTTACATGTGTACAGCATTTTTAATAAGAAGGAGAAATGTCGCTGGAAGCTGGTTACTTTCATCTGATTTGCCATTGTGTAGCGTTTGAATTTCTCCCTGCATGCTCCCAACATAAAATAGTTAGTTACAAATTAATGAAAAATTTAGGTTTGCACTGTTAATTGAATGTTTTTATAGGGAAACACAGTGACCTAGGAAAAGGAGAATGATTCCCCACTTCCAAAAACAGACATTTCTTCCTCCTCAACTCTCCTATTGCTTTTTACTCTATAACTTGTTTTTCTTATTCTTTGCCTCTTATCCTCCCGACCATTCTTTGTATTAGTTTTCTATCTTACTTTATTAATTGCACTATATTTACTCCACAGCTGAGGTCAGTTCCATCTCAATAGGCTAGGAACAAGCTCAACTCTGCAAACAGCATTCCCCATAGGAACCATAAGCAGCTTTCAAGGCTGTGATGTTTGTGTACAGAACTGAACAGCCAAATATTTCTTCTTGATAAACTCACAAGTTTTTTCATTTCTTAATATAGTTGTCCTAATTCAGACTACCATCCTTAACAGTGTAAGTCATCACTAGTCACAGAAATAGGAATTTCCTCATACTATGACTAAGTGGGCAAGCATAATCTTCTCAGGATTTTGTCAGATAATTTTACTGTTTTGATAGTCCTGAAACTTTATAGAGCACTTTAAACTGTATTAAAAAATGATTTAATGAGACATAAACTTCTAAGTATCTGAGCCATCAAAGAAAGCAAGTCTTAGGAGCCTAAGTAGTTCAGTATTGTAAGAGCTGAACGATATATAACTAACTGCATATTTTGTGTCACACCATTCCTTCACAGGAAGCCTGGGACAGAGAATTGAATTTGACCTTCACAGACTCAGTCAAGGACCTGATGCCACTTGCTGGACATCTTCTAAATAAACATTTCTTTAATCTAGTCCAGACTATGTTCAGAATTTGTCAAGATCCTCAAGTTCATGCATAAGCAAATTCTGTGCTAAACATATATGGGCCAACTCCTCTTGCTTGGCTGTCTGTGTAATTCAGTGTCACGAGAGATTATAAAACATGTTGGCTTTTGTTCTTTAGAGGTATGGCTGTGAATAATTTAATTTGTGAATATAAATGGAGGTGAGTGTTTGTAAAGGCTGTGTTTAACCAAGGTTGGATAATCTCCTCAAGATTTTACTGTAATCAGTAGAAGGAAAAGCTCATCCAGAGGATACCAAAATAGGCACTTTTCTGTGCTAACTCTGGAAGGTGCCAGGGAAGGCTAGGTTTGCAAGGACAGAGCAAATCTCATGAACAATTAAGACTAACTCTATGGTGAACTCTAAAATGCCAAGACAGAGTTCTTCTCCTCATCCATTATTTAACTAGTGTAGTAGCAGAATTCCAAAGAAAGATGGATGGATACAGCTATAGCTATACTACAACACAAATCCCTTTGTCTAAAGCTAAATCTCAGCTTGATGTGAAGCCTTCCAGGATATAGGATGCCTTCACATTTTTATAAAAGTGTTCTCTCTGGAAGTCAGAGAAAGCTTTCTGCCAAAAAATTGCATATATTGCATACACACACAGACACACACAAACACACACATATATATACATGTATATGTTATTTTTTCAACAAGCTTTTTTGTTTTTCTCGTAAAATTGAATACCCAAAATAGAAAAAAAAAATTACCATTTCACCATGTATGTGTCCCATCTCCTTGAATCCTAAGCAATCAGACTTCCTGACAGAAACTCATGTAGCAAAGTAAAGGAAACAAATGATTTTGTTTTGGTGTTTGCTAGAGTCCTTTATTGCAAATGTAGTATGTAAGGCAAAGTTAGTGGTACCAGGCTGTCAATTTACTTCAGCCTATAGCTGAACCTAAAAAAAAGATATTTTTTTAGACAATAACCAGAAAAACTTATTAGAGAAGGAGAGAGGCTGTGTATGATTTCAGCAAAGAAGTAAAGGAGAGAGATTTTCTGTGCAAAGAGGGACACACAGTCTTCAGTTACCTCTGGAATCAGATCAATCACTTTTTACAAGTGAGCTGGAGTCATAGACTGGTACTGGTGCAGTAAATAACTGTGGTACTTGCTGTCTGCCTCCTGCCCAATGGCTGCCCAGCATCCTGTCATGCCACCCATGAGATGAAACAGCAGAACACTCCCAGGGCTCGTGTCAGGAGCCATGGACAAAGGTGCTTGTAAATGTGCCTGGAAGTGCTCATCTGATTATCATAGCAGCTTCCCCAGTTCCTGGTTTACACTCAGATTCCTTGGATGAAAAAGGATGACCTAAGCAGAGGCTGTCCTGGGTGCCATGAATCTGGAATTTTGCACAGTGGTCACAAGAATGAGGAATCAGGTTGGCTGAATCAGATAATAGAACAGTAAATCCTCTTTAGCAGTGAGAGGACTGGCAACATGTCTGGTAAAAGTTGTCCCTAACAACTCAGACCTAATAATTTAGATTTATATATGAAAGGGATCTCTGATCATTTCCTGATCAGACCCTTCCACCCAGAGAAGCACCAGCCTCAAAGTTTGAGCAGTTTTCTGAATGATACACACTCTAGAGTGTCCAATATACTCCATCTACAATTCATTCCATAGACAGACTCCAGAAGAGATCTTTATGCAATCCTTTCTTCCTTTCTTCAAGTCTCACTTCAGTCATCCATTCTTCATATAGAAGTATATCTGCTTCAAGAACTCCCTTGCTTCTTAAACAGAAATAACTTGAGAAGTTCAAACTATAGTAATTACAACCCTTCCACTACATAGATAAATATTTCAGAAGTTTTCTTTGACTTTTTAAAACTATTGTACAAAATCCCACAGTGTGACTAGTAAAGAAAGGTAAAATTTACAAGGTTTACATGAAGTGATCCTGAATTTATGGTTCACAAAAGTAGTTATCATAACAGTGCTTGGATGATCAAGGAAGCTTGATAGGTAGGATTTGGATAGTGAAAGGTACTGAACACAATGACCACTTTGTCAGCTTACTTCATGTGGTTAACATAAATTGCATCAGTTTTATAACTTCAACTTTATAACTTTGGAAGCTGATCTAATCAAGATAACGTTAATTAGTTTTCACCAAAAATCTCAGCTTTCTAGGAAATTGTACAGTGAGTTAAACATAGAACATTAGGGAGAAAGATTGTTCTCTGTTATCTATCATAGTGTCTCTTAAAAGCTTTGATCTAAAAGATCTTTGATTTTATGGTTAAGGAAAAAAATACAAGTTTACAATGAAATGGTACCATTTTATGATCTCTGACACATAAATGTCATTTTATAGCTGATTTGTATAGAAAAGAAAAATACTTTAAAATGCCATCTCTAACTGTCTTCTGAAAGATCATATATTTTAGGTTTGAACAACAAAATTGTTTTTCCACATATAAACATTCATTTAGGTCCCACTCCCACACAGAACTGACTCCTCCAATAAAAAGTATGACTCACACCATTACTGGTGAAAGATATTGACTTTTCTTTCCAGAACTAAACACCAGACAAGCATCAGAAACTACAAAGTTATTAACTAAGATATATCACAAACTAGTATCCACAGACCTCATAATAGCTTCAGTTCAATAGTTACTCAGCTCTTCACATCATTTCTGGGTGCAAGACTGCTTTGTTTTGTTGTTGTTTTTTTATAGTAAACACACTAATGTAATTTTCTACCTCAAAAGTTGCAATTTAAGTACCCTGTATTTACTCATCTAAAATCTGAATTTGGCAGTTAAATGAAAATCAGACAAAACCCAAAAAAAATCTTTCTTTTCTTAGGTAACTTACAGAAACTTTTCTCTTACTTTTCTTCTTTTTCACATTTTCTGAGACAAGAGCCTTTCTAGTGCTAATACTTTTCATTCCCTGAATCATAGATAGGTCCTTCCCTTTTCCCGTAGTATCCTTCTAACTGGCTTTTCCTTGAGCCTACCTCCAAAAGACCAAAATGCTTCTTATCCTCATAACATCTTGACTCATATCCTCTGATTTACTCTGCTGTCACTCTGTGACAAATATTTGTATCAAAAGAAGCTGCATCAAAAGCAGTGTGGCCAGCAGGTCAAAGAAGGTGACTATTCTTGAGAGACCTTATTTGTCCAGCCTGGTGAAGAGAAGGCTCCAGAGAGACCTTATGTTACCTTCCAGTACCTAAAGGGAGCTACAAGAGGGCTGGAGAAGGACTTCTGACAAGAGCATATAGTGATCAGAGAAGGGAGAATGGCTTCAAACTGAAAGATGGCAAGTTTAGATTAGATGTTAGGGAAAAGTTCTTTACTGTGATGGCAGTGAGGTACTGACACAGGTTTCCCAGAGAAGCTTCCCCATTTCTGGAAGTGTTCAAGATCAAGTTGGATGATGAACCTGGTCTAATGGAAGGTACCTCTGCCCATGGCAAGGGGGTTGGAACTAGATGATTATTAAGGTCCCTTCCAACCCAAACCATTCTATGATACGATGATTTCTGTAATGATCTCACACCTAAACAATCAGGAAACTGTGCATATCAAAGGGGTTTTTTGCTTGTTAGGTACCAAAGCTGATAAATTAATGGTCAATTGTAAGTGTTCAGGCAGTGTTTCAGAGTAGGAAGATATGTAGTTATGCACAGTCACTTAACTGTATTTCCAGGAAAAGCATTCCTAGAATGGTGCATTTGTCCTACAAACAAGTGAATTCATGTATGTGTCAGTGCTGCTACTCTCATAGCCAGCCAGATCTGTATTTATAGTGCCAAATGGGAAAAACGTGTACAGTGATTTCCAGGCATGTAGAAACCCAGTCACAGGTGCTCTGAGGACTAGGAGTGCCACAGCTGCTAGTTTGTCAGGGGCAAGGTCTGTTAATGAAACTGAATTGCTCACTTATGGCAAATAAGCCTTGCATATGAATAAACTGACTGTGGTACAACAGTGGCTGAAAACCAACAACATGACAGAAAAAATGTTGGATATAAAACACTGACCTGGGGGACTCAGATGCAGAGTTATGCCTAATTAAAGTGAGAAGAGTCAAACACACAATTTTAACAGCATCTGTTAGAAAACAAAGCAACTGAAAAAGCATTTAGTTTTACACTGCGTTTTAGGAATAATTCACTTCAGGCAGGTTAACTGTGTTTGTCACGTAACTCCCAGGCATTTTTCCATGCTTTGATAATAGCAAGGCATCTATGGGGCACTTAAATACAGAATGCCTTGAAACAAAGGCATTTAAGTCCTTCCTGGAGAGCCAGCTGCGGTTATTCCAGTGTTTTTATCACAGAAGCTGAGATCAGAATAGGAAAAAGTCATATTTCCCCTGAATCCTGCTGCCTCTTTTCTTTTGCTAAGAGTCTTTCCATTTAAAATGGGAAAAGGACCACAGTATCATAGTACATCCAACTGAGAGAATTATAAAGTTCAACTCATGCTTTGAAACTCCCACGCTGGTGGTAGGAAATTCACTGCTCAGGTTTTCATTCTCCTTTCTTTTACAATATTTTTTTCCTTTCTCACAGGTACATTGATGCGAACTCCTGCAAGTCACTTATCAGACTCATAGCACGTAAGTAACTGACTCACTGAGGCACAGTGGAATGTCCCCCTTGGCTCCAGCAAGCTTCCAAACAAGTAAGAAACTTCCTCTTTGTGGCAGTTTTCTCTGTTGAGGCATTGAAAAACAACACAGGAGAGAGAGGGAAGAGGCAGGGAACATGTGATGCTTTCCATCTGCACTCTTCTCACTGCATTATTCATACTAATCTGAAAAATTTAAATAAGTAATATTCCCCCTTTTTATTTCTCTGTGATTGATGCTCAAGAACACCGCAGAAGCATATTTAATAACACTGAGTTATTAGATTTGCTTATACAAATCTGAATGATTGTAAGTACTTACATCCTAATTAACTCTTCATCCCTGGTTATGTAACTAGAAAGTACCAGAAGACTACACTTGCTTTGTTTGAGAAAAAGCCAATAAAAATATTGTGGAGCTCATACAGCAAATAATTTTTAGTCTGAATCATTAGTCTGAATAGAAGAATATCTTCAAACAAAACAAAACAGAAGAGTGAGGAAAACTCATGTAACCTTCCTAGGACACTAACATGTTATTTACATGTAAAATTGTTTGTTTGATTTTGAAGCAATAAATTTTCTTCCAAAGAAATTAAAAGATTACAACTTTTTCCTTCTTGTTTTTATTAAATAAGGTAGGTTTTTTTTTTTTCTCTCTGTTAGTCACAGAATTGGTTACAGATCTGTTCAATATTATATGCAAAACAATATCAAAAAAGGAACTCAAAAAGAAAATCTTAAAAGCAGAATTGTTTAGAACTATCATGTACAGAACAAAGGAGAATGGAGGACTGACATATTTATGAGGATTTGCTTTATGATAGCATTTTTTCTGTTGGTTTTAAATGCATTTTGAGGTTTCAGTCACATTTCTTTATCCTCTTTTTACAAAATTGCAAAGTCATTTTGATTGCTGAACATGATTCTTCTCATCTGGCATTATTAAAGCAGTGTTTCACACTGTATTTTTCTCAGCAGTCTTTTCTCTCTTCTAGTTTGAGAAGACATCTGGAGAGAAAGTTTGAATATTTTTGTATAATCCACTTTATAAATATCCTAAGTCTCAGCACCATAGGACCTGGAGGAAATTAGACTCTAGTGATATTTTTTGCTTATCATTTCCCTTTCTTGATTTAATGGACAAAAATGTATCTTCAAAATGTTGAAGAACAAAAATGTTCTTCAATATTGAATATGCTAAAACAACTCTGCCAAATAAGCAAAGTTAACTGCTTCATTATTGCAACAATATATTATCATAAATACACATACACTGGCCTTTTCAACTCTTAATAGCTAATTCTCTGAAGTTTAAAGACAGGGACTAAGGGCTTGATTTAAAGACTTGTATTTTCATTTATTTCATAGTGTTTGGACTAAAGGTCAGCTGTATTAATAAAATGCGACATATACTACACACAGATAGCACGTTAGCATGAAGAAAGTCTAGGCAATACACAGGCATTTTGGTCTAGGCCATTCTGGTAGCTCTCTGAGGGATGAGAGGACACAGAGCACATGGTGTGAGATGGTGTGGAGGGCCAGCCAAAATTCCTGACCTCATGGCACTCAGAGCAAAGTCTCGGCAGCACCTGGAGACACAACGTGCTGCCACCACACTGCACAGTGTCACGGGTATTAGCAGCTGTGAGAGAAGTTTCTACATGCAAGAAACACAGAGTCTGTGGAATTTATGATTCACTTATTCCACATTACTTAAATAATTAACTCAGCTAGCTGAAATACCACCAAATATCACAAGTTACCTGAAAGTATATATAGAGTTGGAGAAAATAGAAACCATGTTCCTACACAGCAATTAACCCATGGAATTATTTCTTTCAGCTATGACATATCTTTTCTGTGCTGGAAGATCTGGAGAGTATTCAGGATGAGAGTAAGCTCCATTGACTTTTCCTCGAAATAAAAAATCACTTGTAAGAGAGCTATAAAATCTTTATATATTGTTCCTTTAGCTATAAGTTATATATGTTAAGTTATACATGATAAGGGATTTGCAGAGGGTAAAAAAATCTGCTAAATCAGACTGATGTAGCAAGATTCTGAAATTCTGAGACTCCAGATCTTAAGGTTAGTTTTTATCCCAACTCTAAAATTCTAGCATTTTGGTTTTCGTTTTTTCCCCTGAAATTGTAATTCTGAATAAATTTGCTTTAAAAGACATTTCAATAAGATACTTTTAAGCATTTCATAGTCCTCTGAATCAAAATGAGGAAACTGTCCTGCTAAGTTTCATTTAAAATCAGGCTTAATATTAAGCCATATTTTGAGTATCACACTGCTAAGAGAAATATCTCTTCTGATGTTTTCGATATCCTTTGCTAATACATACAGAGTTGTATTTCTCACGAAAGGGTATTGAAGTTGTATTTCTGTCAGCGGGAGATCTACAGCATGCTCTTGAGAGATACAGAATTTCTGCTGGCCATATGGAATAAAAGAAAACAACTGAGAAAAATTTGAAAACACCTCTAAACTGCAAGTGAGTCACAGTTTTTATAAGGCAGAGTACTGATAAGAAAACTCAGTTTTAAAATTTTTGATGTTCCAAAAATAAATACTTTACACAAGTTAAAAAATTAAATGTTCTTGGGCTTAACTGACCTGCATGTGATATTTTGATTTTTCTTGGACTTTCTTCCTCATTAACAATCTGAATTTGAAAAAAACTGCCACTTCCTTTGGGCAAACAAACAAGCAAAAAGCAAAAAAAAAATTATCTGTTTGTGATATTCAATTCCTAGCTAGTTACCTTGGTAGCATTTTTACATCCATTTTGTGTTAACTAGCACAGGCTGGTAGAGGAGTGCATGTGAGTATATAACAATCTAGCTCTATTAATAAGCACATAAATTTAAGTGGGAATGCCAAGGAGCAATCTTCATTTCTACAACAGGCTATTATATTATGGAAATGTGTTTTCTAGCTGTTGTGCCTGTCTAGACTGCTATCAGCAGCTTGTATTTGTTATGAAAGCCTGCAGCTGGTCCATGCAAAGTTTGCTGTTTTGCAGCCCATCTGCTCAGAAGAGATCTGTAACACTGCCCAGTTTGGAGTAACACTCCCTTATCATTGTAGTTGCAGTTCCTAAAATGAAATCTGAAATAATGATGCTTGCTTTCTACTTTCAGTCCCATTATATTTTCTCCTGTCTGGGCAGATGACTATCTGGCAGGTGAAACCAGAGGCAACTGAGAATCAAGCAAAGCAGGCTGGGGAGTAGCATCCTTTCATTTCTGTGGCTTGTTTGATCCCTGTAGTCTCACCAAAACTGTGATGCTAAATATTCTTAGGAGATGAGAAGGTGGCAATGAAGATAAGTAAAGTGTGAACAAATGGACGTGTTAAACTCAGGAGACAAAAATAGGAGTCAGTGCTTGGAACGGCACACACTATACACAGCTAACGTGCTTCTTCCTGAGCAAGACCTGAACTTGATCTTGACTTTAGGCAAAATAGCAGTAAGCAAGCTCAGCATAGTTTCTAGCAGTAGTCATTAGCTGTCTCATTAGTAAAAGTTCAAGACAACCCATATTTACACTGTCCTTAATTTTTTACTGATAGTAGAATTATTTTCCATTTTCTACCCACTATTGGATATTGTGAAAGGAAAAATTGGACTGTAGCTCATTCTGCTTAAGTCTTTTCTGATATAAAAATGCAGCCACTTTCTGAGTGATCCAACCAAGCAAATTAATTTATCTTGTTATAGATTTAGCTTGTTATTTTGGGATCTGAACTTACCTTTATTTATATCAACCACTACTGGTTGACACATTTAAAAATGCAGCATGAACGATCATTGAATTTATATAACTGTTGTCAATAATAATAAAAAAAAAATTCTTGTTTAGGTATAGGTTCAGTAATATGTCTCTGCAGTGGACCACCTGCTCTTACTCAAAGTCCTATTAACCCTAACCAGATAGTGAAGTGAATAGAAATGGTGCACTATTGATCAGGAGAAATGAAGCATATGACAGCTCCTTGCATAGATCATTATTGGCTACTTTGTGTGCCTCTGTGGCTTTTTCCTTGGTTTTCTCTCTTGCATGCTTAGCTGTGAATTCTGGAACCCGCTTCTTATTTATTGTTCCTGTTATATTTGATTTTTGCTATAAACTTCTCTTGCTTCTGATCACATGTCTACACAGATTCTTAGCCTGGGAAAACTCTTGAACTTCTCTGTCTCATGATTGTGAATCCATGCCTCCACCTTTGCTTTTAGCCTTATAGCCATCAGGACCAGTCACACAGGTTTCTAGTATGATGAACCTGATATAAACAGGTTATGGTGTACAATTTTAAATCAGGAGAAAAAACCAGATCAACAAAAAAACCAAAGCAAGAGATTTCAATTCCAGAAATATACTATATATTAGCAATTGAATTATTTTATGCTTGTAAGATCAAATTACTAAAAATTGTAAAATGAAAACAAAGCCCCCTTGAAATATTACTATTTAGTGGTTGATAGAGAATGTAAAGTAAGGTATTATTAGACTCTTGCTTAGATTAATCCAGTTTGCATGGAAAATATGTATATTATTCTCTTAAAGATTGTATTTATAGAACAGATGGTCTATCTACACAGCATGGAACATGACCTGGGTAAACTCTGCTCTCACATATGGTTTTTCTGGGACCTTGTTGATGTAACCATTGGGGTTTTTAGCATGTGTATGTTTTTCAAAGTGTCTGAGAAACAGCAAAAGATGAATTGTGACCCAAAAGAAAACTTTTTCTATAGAATGATGCTAAATATATATTCTATGCCCTACAGCAAGATAGGAGGTTATGCAAAAATATATGAAAATATGTGTGCAGTGTGAGTAGCATTTAACTGTGTTGTAAAATCAATGCATTGATCATGTCTAAGAGCAGAAACATATGGAATAGTTCCTTAGAAAAGAAAAAAGTGGCTGTCAGCAAACCATAGTAAAATCAGAACAGGGAACACAGCTGGCCTTCTCTCTGCTGCTTTGAGTTACATGCACTGCAGGAAATAGGAAAAAAAGACACACCCTCCTCTAGTAGAGGAACTTATGCTTTTTCTGTCCTTTGCTACTGTGAAGAAAAGAAATAAAGGAAGAGAAGGCTCAAAGACTTTCCTGTGATTTACATGCCCTACACTGGCAGTATCTGACCTTTAATTTGGCTAGATGTGCATTGATTAGGACTGACTCTCATTAAGACACAATCTACTGGGGGAGGTGCAAGAGAAAATATAATATTGATTAAAAAATAAAATAATCCTCCTCTCTCTCTCACCCTCCTGACTGCCTTAGTTCATAATTAGCCTTCTCATCTAACTTTCCTCCTACATGTTATGTAGCTGTCAGTCTGACAGGAAGCAAGATCATAAGAATGTAATTAGAAATTTCAAATTAGCAGTCAAGCACAGACATGGGATGGACGAACTTGCATCATGCCCAGTATGTCATTTTACTGAAGTGCGATCGCAGTAATGTGAGTCTATGATTTTTATTTCAACATAAAAATATGACTGCTATTATGCTTATGCTACAATTTGGGATTGCACCACATTTTTCTTATATAGAATGACCTTGAGAATCAGCTGGTATGCATCAGCACAGATAAGGTCATTTTTGCCCTGCAAAGTAAGACTGAAAGGGTTATTTCTGTTCACTGTGGGAATACCTTAGAGACAAAGCATTAAAAGGCAAACTTGGCCAAACCGTGGAAGAGTTAGAGCTGTAGAAAGGAATTGGATCAAAAAGGATAGCATTTTCCTTTCCCTTCCTTTTCATGATCTTTTAGAAAGGTACAGTACCATGATAAAGCTTCAGACAGTGATGTGACAATACCAGGATCTTCCCAAGCCAAATCTAGGCTTTTTGAAAAGTGACTGCAGCACTAACCGTGTTTAAATGAGTTTGGATTAGCTTTCCTCAAGTTTTATTTGAAACTAGCAGCATCTGTTTTGGGATTTACAAGAATTTCAAGTTCTAATATAACAATATTATTGTGTTTATTCTGGTTCTAACTTAATTGTTGGCAAATTATTTTGGGAGGCCCCTTTGTAGAAAAAAAAATATCCAAAAACAAACAAGTGGCAAACTTGGTGTATTAGCAAGGTAATTTTCTTTCTGATAGAAGAATGTATTTGAGTTTGCCTATCAAAAACATCACTGGTTTACTGTTTGGGCTCTTCATAATGATCAGTCACTGAGAAACAAGCACAGAAAGCCACAGTAAGCAATTTCACCTAGTGTGTACCACTACTGAGTTCACTGAAGTGATGCTCTTCTGCCCTCTGTCAAGATCTGGGTAAAGCTCAATGTTCAATAAGTTTTATTTCTATTGACCATTTAATAGATTGCTGTGTTTCCATGTTCATAACCCAGACTTTCAAAGGAGTTGTTCAGTGTTATGTGGTCTTAAAAGGTTTTAATCAAAGCCAACAGCTCACCCTGGTTCATTCAGTAAAAGAGAAACAGCAATCCACCTTTGAAGAAAAGGTACTGGAGACAAATGAGAAACTGAAATGATGGCATCTGGGAGAGGAAATATGAGTTTTAGAGCTTCCTCTGGGGCTTATACATTACTTGCCCCTGTGAAAACAGAAGAAAAACTTCTTCACAAAGAACATTCAGACATGTAGTTTTTTCTGCTCATCTTTAGTTCTTATACCGTGGAGACTTCTGGTGCCAGGAAAATTTAAACCTAAATAAAATTTTAGCAAAGAAAAGAAATCATAGAAAAGCAAGATCTTACTATAACGTGAATAATACAGTGTGATACATAGAGTGAGAAGGAGTAGTAAATTTAAAGAGCTTTAGAGGAACAAAATGAATATTAAATATATTACTAGGAGTTTCATTTTACCTGCTCTGGTATTAAAAACACCCTGTTCTACCATATCTTACTGAAATTCTGTTCAGATATTCACAGTTATTACTTTGTTTTCAGCTTGTTTTCAAAAATATTTGAACTGATCTATGGTATTCTTTTAGTATAAATCAAAGCGGACATTTCCTCTTCTACGTTTTCTCCCATTACCACAGGGGTTCAGGAGTTCTTTTGTGTCTTCTGTGTTGCATTTTTGGAGAAGAGCTTTCACCCTAGGGTTTCTACTCCAGTCTGTACTGCACACCATTTCTTCAGACCCAGGCATTTAGAAGACATAACAGTTCAAGTATTTTTGAAAACTGAGGTGCTACTCCCAGATCTTTTTTGTTCCTTTAGTCAAAATTCCTGAATCTTTCTTAAAATTATGGTAAAGAGAGACATCAGCTAGGACCTCCTTTGAGGAGTAGATAATAAAATCCACTGTTAACAATGTTTTTAGCATTAGAAGATAATTAGAAGATAATTTTTTGCTTTGAGGTTAGTGCATAACTTTCTTCATAGAAATTAGCAAAGAATAAAACAAACTTGTCATTTCTTTTCCTCCTACTCTCACTTAGATCTAGAAAAAACTGGAAGACCAACTTTCACAGGTATGAACAGAGCACAGTAACACAACATTGCAAGTACTTTCTGGGGAAGTCCAATAGCAAAATATGCACCTGTAAGATGTGAGAAAAGAAAAATATACTTGTTAGTACTGAGGAGCTAATTAACAAAATATTTATTTAGTTTCTGTTCAAAGAATGACACAAATACCAAAAAAATATGGAAAAAAGTCAACATCTGTATGTTGTAGATTAATGTTGAGGATGAGAGTTTAAAAAAGTAGAAATTCCATTTCTCTCAAGAAGAATAAGCATTACATTTAGTAAGCAGAAACATTACCCTTAGGAGAGACTGAAACTCCAAAATGAGTTGCAAATCAAACACAAACCAATGCCTTATGCTAGTTTTTTTTTTAAGCAGAAGCTGAAAAAAAAAGAACCCCAACATCAAAGAAAGGAGAAAAATGCTGATCTTAACACACAAGTTTAATTATTTTTGAATACTATATTCACAGTTTGCAGGACCTGTCAAAACAGGAAAGTCCTACCTCTTCTCCTTCATCTTGTTTTTGTTTGTTTATTTGTTTTTATGAGGTGTTTAAAAGTTTTACACAGTATTCATATTTCTTGTATGCAACAATTTGAATCAAACATGTTTCTGCATTCAGAAATGCTGATGGGCTTGAACCCGTGGTCACCTTTTACCAGAAAGGGTAAGATATGCAATATGAGATAGTTAAATTATTCAAGAAAGTGTGTGTGCTAGTCAAATAATTTGATCTCTGGTTCAGTCTAATGTTCTAAATATAGACATATATATATCCATAGATATATATGAATGAGAATATATTCATATATATTCATATATGAGAATATATTCATATTATATCATAGATATATATGAATGAGAATGTGAATTTTATTTTTCTGGCACTAGCTTGAGTTTACGCAGGACACCTCCTCACAGACTTAATTACTGTCTCTAGTAATTTCCAAACATTTCCATTTAAAATTAAGTGCCAGCATCCTTGGTGCTGATGTAGATTTACCACTGTCTGAAACATCAATAGCAGCAGCTCCTACTTTTGCAGAACTGGTATCCTGCATCTCTGTGTTTCCCTGGACCTACCCTCTTTTTCTGACCAACAGTATTTTCTGACTGTATTTCGGTATTTTCACCTTTGCCCCTTCACCTTATTATCTGGAGTACCAACAGCCAGACAATACAGGGAACAGGGATGGCAAGGCAGGACAGAAGAGAAGGTCTGATGCCCAGAGACTGTGTGTGGCACTGCCACGGCTGGCGAGACAGTAGTGGTGACACAGAAGGAACAAATCTGCAGGGACAGATTGAGTGAGAGCTCCTGCCATATCCTGCCAGTCCCCAATGCCTGGTGCAACTCCTTGAGGCTGGGACATTAGCCACCTTCCCTGTGGGAATGATGCTGTGTTTGAATCACAGAGTCACCAGGTGAAGGAAATGTAGGAAGAGGTGAGCAAGCTGCACACCATCAAGAAGGGATGGGCATGGAACTGACAGATCCTTTGGCTGAACCTGAGCCCCATATTGTGTGGAAGGAGGGACAAGTAGAAGCTGACCCTGAAAAAGAGGATACAGGATGCCAGGAAGCAGAAAGCTGGAAGCTTGAAAGTTTGGTGACAGGACAAGCTCTTTCCGCACTTTGTAGCTGCGTATTGACAGAGATTTAAAGACCTGAAAAAAGATGAGGAACAAGCATTTTCACAGCACAGTGGGAGATGTCTGAGCTTTGACCTGGATTTGGACCAGATATCTTGAAAAATTGTCTTCCAGCATAAATTGTTCTAATTGTTCTATCGATTCTAATCAATTATCCTATGACACCAGTATCTTTGAAATTTTCAAACTGCAGTCCCGGATCAATATCCAGGACAATTCAAAGGAAGTATATCTTACATGCTGGATTTGACTGGCTGCAACAGTGTCAACATTCCTGGAAACCCTAGACTTGGTGTTTTCATACTGTATTGCCCACTTTTCTTCCAGCAGTTATCACACGACTTCATCCACAGAGCTAAACATTTCAATCTCATTTTCTGATGTTGCAGAACACATCTTACTACTCCAAAAATTATATTATATCCTGTTCCCATTTTATGTTTAAGAACTATAAATTCTTTCTGTTACTATAATACTGTGAGGTTTGAGCAATAAAAATGTTGTTTCAAATTTTTATTAATAAATGCTTTGTTTTTATAGCACTAGTAGTTCTTTGCAAACAGCGCTCTGAATCTTCTTTCATTATGTGCCTTAAGACTAGTTAAATTATAGGAATTATCTTTGCATCTTAAATATCAGGGCCTCAATCACTGATGTTTATTCAGATTCCATGAGGAACATCCAATAAGAATGAAACAAATCACCTTTTATTTCACCTAGAGAGTGGTCTAATTTTGGAATATTTTGAATCAATCTGAGTACATTAAATAGCAACTATGTCCCCATGATAAAAAAAATGAGTTTTTGCTTGTTGCCATAGCCCAGATTCCTTGAGAAGTCCTCCATAGGAGGTATAGTAGCTTTTGTCTTCTTCCATATGAAGTCATACATCATATATCCCTAGACAACTTCTTTGTATTACCAGAAAATGAGAAGGAAAATAAAGACACCTAGTTTATAGGATCTGGGGTTTGCCAGCTGGCCTATGAATCATCTGTTCTGGGAATGGTATCAATTCATCTTGTTTGATACTCTAACAATTTATACCTGTTCAAATCCAGTCTTTAGAGAATTTAATCCTCATCCAATATGACAAGAATTCAGAATATATGTGAAAATAATCAACTATTTTAAAGAACTAAAACTTCTATTTTGACTTATTTATTCCTATTTAATTTATTTATCTATTTCTTATTATGTAAATATATTGTAAGTACCAAAATATACATTCAGAATGCTGTGAGTACCTTTATTTCTAGGAAAATGCATACAAATGAGCAACAAATGGAAATGAACAAGAATATTGCAATGAATGAAATTATTTTTTTTTAATTTTGAACTTTCCACTAAAGTGATACATTTACACAGAACATTTTTATTTGTCATAAGCTGTATTTTAAAACAGAATACTATTCAACTCTAGAATTTCAATCAACAGAAGTAGTACAATTTTTAAGGTTTACATATTTTAGTTACCTTTTTACTAAAAATCGAAATAATTAGGGATAATTTTTGCCTGAAATAGACACTTTATATACTTTCAATGAATACATATCCCTGCTACTGAAATCAGACCATTTGTATTGTAAATAACATAATTGCAGAGAAACAAGCAGATTTTTATTTAAAGCAGAATATTTTTGGTAATTTCAATAGCTTTTATCCAGTTCCAATTATTTTTCAAAACCAATGCACTCCAATTTATGTCAAGATTCTTGTTATCACATTATTGATTTTCCAGTCTGATATATCCAACTAAACTAATAGATAGCATATGTAGAAATAAACAATTTCACATCAAAAGCACCGCAAGTTAATTTTAATTTCAAGAAATTTTTTTAACAAAATATTTAAGTTAAAAAGGTCAGCTGAAGTTTTATATATCTTAGAGTTATATTATTTTCAGAAGACCTTAATTCATTTTAATATACCCATATTCACTAGTTGTAACAATCATATTTATAGTGTTCAAAAACCTACACTGAAAAGTGGAATGGGAAAGAACTATCCTACTTAATGACAAAAAAAACCCACAACAAAACAAACAAAAGAAAAAAAAAAGATTATTTAGTACTGGTTCTTTTTTCATTGTAGAATTGTCAGATGTCTTGAAATTGGTCATTAAAATAAGCAGGTAATAAGCATCATTCAGCTCACACTGAGTGAGAGGAAGGAGTTTTCCAAGCAGCTACTTGGTTACTGCTGGCAGTAGTCTGAGTGTGTTTTTTCCTAAATCACAGACTAATGATACAAGAAAATTCAGGTCCAAAGTGTCTTCTGAAGGCTTCCAGTCTGGCTGAAGTCTGACTCCTTGCTCAGTGCTGGGTCTCCTGTGAGATCTGATGAGGTTTTTCTGGGCGTTGTTTTGAAACACCTGCAAGAACAAAGACGACACCACTTGCCTGGTCAACCTGTGCTGCTGCTCAGCTTCCCTCATGGGAAAAAGGTTCTCCTCATAGGCTCAGTGTGCCTCTCACACTTCTGTTTATGTCCATTGTCTCTTTTCCTTCTGGCCTATATAGCTGAGAAGAGCCCATCTTCATCTCCTTGATGGTCAGTGATGTTTGCTTAGGCACGATTATGTCTATCCGGTGGCATCACTGCTCCAGGCTGAAAAATTCCAGTTCCTCCAAGCCTCTCCTCACAGGGCAAGTGCTCCAGACCTCTAATTTTGGCTTGATTCTCTGCTCTCACTCTCCTAGCTAAGCCTGCAAGAAGCTCACCCACTTTCCATATTGCACAGATTCAGATGCAAAGCTGGAACGTTGAATATATGAGGATTCTACAAGCAATAGCTTTAAACCAGACAAAATTATATAAAGAGCTTTCTGGGCAAGAGATGAGGAAGATTTAGGAAAAAAAACTGAACAACTTTATTTAATGCCTGCAGGATTTAGATAAATAAAAGCAGTGCTTATACATTACTCATTCAGCACATTTACTCAGATTTTCTGATTGACATATAGACCGACGTTTGACCGCACAAGGATAAATTTGTTATTAACATATTTTTTAATCTTTGTGCTTGTTTTCACATTGCTGAAATATTTGTCTTTTCTCAGCTTTAATATGATCATCCGTTCTTCCTTCCTCTTTGTGACCTCCTCCTCAATTTTTTTTTAACGTGTTCCCCTATTTTGTTTTGCACAATGGCACAACAGGATCCTTCTGTCTTCCCTTCCTGCTGAAAATCCCATATTGATTCTGACAACATTTCTTAATCTTCAGATTTTTGACATTTCTGCTCCAGACAGTCTCACGTTACGTTCTCCACAACACCTGTTTTCTAGGTATATTTGTCACAGCTGGTATAAAATTTTGCTTTTATTTCTTCCAGTTATATTTTTAATATATTTTGTTCTGTTGTATTTAGCTGAAGAGCAGGGAAGTAATATTAAATCAATCTCTACTCCTTTGTATACCTTTGTAAGGTTATTACAAACATCCTTATTGCTAAACTAAGGAACTGCCATTGTGTGACTTCCTCTCTGTGTTTTAAATTTTATAGATGTATAGTTTGCATTCAAATATTGCAATCTTTCTATGACTTTGATGGTTTTAATCCCCAAAATTGTCTGTCCTTAGTCCTTATAATTTATAGTTTTCCTATTTTTGTCCTGTAAACAGTTGAAGTAGTTGACTGCTGTAGGCTCTTTTTCTATTCTATTCTATTCTATTCTATTCTATTCTATTCTATTCTATTCTATTCTATTCTATTCTATTCTATTCTATTCTATTCTATTCTATTCCATTCCATTCCATTCCATTCCATTCCATTCCATTCCATTCACTTCACAGATTTTAGCTACCTTATTCAAACTGTAAAAATAAAATATATATTCATATTTCTGATCAGTTATCTACTGGTCTCAAATGTCTTTCCAAGCTGTTCTTGCATTGTTCTCTTGCACCTCTGGATTTTAAATTTATATGTCAATAGTAGGCTGTCAATGTAATTACTTTCCTGATGTGCATTAAACATCTACTTTATAAAAACAGAACTCCTCAAAATTAGTAGAGATATTAAAGTGAGATTTATCTTACAGGATATCTCAAAGTGGGAGAGATTATACAATTATTTAATATTTGCAGATATTTAAAATATTTTCACATTACTCAATTTTCTTAACCAATTCACCAAGTGGTGATTCAAATATAACTTTCCACTTTTTTCTGACATTTCCCTTTATAGATATTACAGTGATGATGAACAGTATTTTAAACATCTTTGGCTACAGTGAGACATTATTTTTGGTAATTATCATCTGCGTGTTGATCCTTCAAACACTTCAGCATGGCAGCAGCTCACCATGGGTAGTCTGATTTTTATTCACATGAGCTGTTTATGCGAGTGAGATTTCCAATTTTCAGAGCCACAAAGCAATTCTACCACCACCTGACCTCCTGCTTTATGCAGGCTGAAGAACTTTACTTGTCCAAAGACATTTGTATCAAGCAGATGCTTTTGCTACAGGTGAGAAGGCTTAGAATGGTAAATACTGATGCAGTCCACAGGCCAGCCCTGCATCTGTTACAAAGTAAAATTCTCCAGAATTGCTGTAGTGAGGACACTAGGTAGTTATCACAGCCAGTTTTATACTAGCAGTAATAGCTGCTACTAGTGAAATATGCTGCTTGCTTCTGAAGACAGTCTAGAACTACTTATGTGAGGCAGACTCTGAGAAAACACAGTATACAGGAAAAAAAATGTGTTCTATTTTACTTATATCAAATAACTTTCAGTTTCCAGCTACTAGTTTTTGTTAGTTTTTTGGATTTTATTGGTTGAGGGTTTTTTGATTGGTAGGAAGTCCTTCTCCTCCAGCACCATTTTGTGACATTTAGCATACCCAGATTTGTTTAAAGGGGAATAAATTCCTCAGTGCATTTCTTGCTGTCATTCCTACTTTAAAAATATTTTGGAATTAGACTAATGCTGTCATAAACTGCAGAATTAATTCACTGATATTGCAGGATGGCCTTTCCTTCTATACTGGAGATCAAGAATGAACCTTGCAATTATTTTCAGATATGGAAAAAGGCAGAAATTGCAAGCAGATTTTCTGGAGTTAAAATTTCAATGAATTCAGTGAAGCACAGTGATTTTTTATTTTCACTCTAGTTCTTTAACATAATCACAAAAAAGCCACTTTATATTTTCAGGAAAACAGGAAAGTAACTAATTTATGAACAGCTATAGTTTAAGTAACCTGAGAAATAAAACTAAAATGTAGCACATACTGAATTCCTTTCAGCACATTTTTTTACTGCTAAAGCTCGTAGATAGAACTTTATGTCCCCTTTCAGAAATAGCTGCATTTGTCTATAAATAAAACTATTTTAATTAAAAAACTGTAGCTCAAGAAAGATACCAGTTAATCAGATGTGAGTATATTGTCAACAGCCAACTGAGACAGATTAGTTATGTGGAACAAAATTTACAAAAGCCCGAGATTTCTAATTCATTACCATTACTAAAAGCTTTTTTAACCTGTGAAAATGTAGAGATGTAAGATTTGTGCTCACAGGTGTGCCAAATGCATGTAGTTCTGTCTGAACATTTTACAGACGCTTATATGTGGTTGTAAGACATATGTCAAAAAGACTGGCATGTAAAAAATGCCATTGTTTCACCGGCATTTCCTTGTGTGAAAATTCATCATAAATGTCTGTAGTTCTACAGCCTACAGTCACACAGCTTTAATATTCCAGATCATGACCATGAAGACATATTCATGAGGAAAAAAAAGAAAGAAAAAATAGAAGGTCTCAATTAAAATTCCTTCAGTGCAAGCTAAAATTTTAGAAATAAAAACCTATCTTCTGCAAAACACCCTTAAAGAATACAGATATAGAGTGTAATATGGAAAGAGAAAAATAGAATAAAGTGGGACTTCACCAGAATGAGAAGGAACAATTTAATAACAAGGCTTTTATCGCACTTGCTCAGAGATTTTCTCCCTCTTTTGTTTTCAGTTCCATTCATGAAAACCTATAACTGAAAATGTATAATGAAGGTTAACACTGACATAATCCATGACAGCAACGTAATTTTGAATAGTGAAGGGAGTTGTGTTCATTGGGGAATGAGAGAAAATTGAGAAAACTGACAAAGTTTAACTGGAAATATTTTTACTAAAGAGCAAGGATTCTCAAATTACTTGCAATTGGTTGCAAACATCTCCTTTCCTTTGAAATAGACATCTCTGATCCAGGAGAAGTATAATAATCACTGGTAATCTGCAAACAGTCCCATATCCTCATCCCTGGATGTGTTCAAGTCCAGGCTGGATGGGGCTTTGAGTAACCTGGCCTAGGGAAGGGTTCCCTGCCCATGGCAGGGATGATCTTCAAGATCTCTTCCAAACAAAACTATTTTATGATTCTACAATTCTTTTAGAGGATATCTGGAATTTTGACCTCTGCTATATTTCCTTACTCTCCTTCTCTTTTGAGTAAAGTTTTCTAATAGAGAATTCAAGTTGCATCAAACTGTTTGGCTTTTCCTAAATGCATTTTTTTTTTTTTAGTTTGGTTTTATTTTGACAACCTGGAAGACAATCTGGTCAGCTTACTGCAATTTACAGCCATGTTCTGATTTTTCTCTGATTCCAAACCTGAACCAAATATTCAAATGTTTTTTTTCTCAGTGCAGCATGAAAACCCACAAGTGATAGTGTACTAAGCCCCAAATATATTCAAGAGATCCTGGCTATATTTGATCTTCTTAGGGTTTATCATAGAGAGTCAACAGATAAGACTTTATATATTACTAATACAGAAACTGAAGATAATGTGTAAGTGACAATTTCGATCTTGAAATATACCTATATATCTACATGGAAGTTGGAATAGATGACCTCCTGACATCCTTTCTCACCTTCCTATGATCTTAAAAATTTTAATTTTTTATTTATTTTTTTTTTTAATATAAGAACATGCAGATATACTGTGTCACACTGTCAACATTTGTTTTCTCTGATTTTTTTTTTTTACTTATTTCTAGAAATACCCAGTACCTGACAGGACTGTACCTTCTATCTCAAAATAATACTAATAAAGCTCCTTCAAAATACATCACCTTCCTTGTTGACATTTTTCTCTCATTTATTAAGGAGAAGAGCAACATGTTCTGAGATCTGTGCAGTGAAAGAAGAAATTCTCTTTATAATAGCAGTCCCTTTTGTTGAACTAGGATTCCCATCAGTTTACATCAGTGTGTTTATTATTTCACAGTTATTTCTGAAGTGTTATACTTCATACAAAACCCAAAAGAGGTGGAGAAAATTGTGGTCTGCAGAGGGATTTATTTTCTTTAATTTTTTTGACAAGATAGCATTTTTGTTCTTCCATTCAATAGGAACAGCAGAAGTTTCAAGTCTATTCATTAATATCATCAAAGCACTGAAAAAGGTAGATTGCATCATATTTTTTCTATTTGTGATTCAGTCATTGGTATTTATTGTTAATGGCATAAGGCAGAATTTGGTGCTGTTTTCTGTCTGTATACTTTTCTCTTGTTCTACCTCTTTCCCTCCAGTAAACACATCCAATATAGTCGCTTTATTTTCAAAGCCACCAGGAGGAAAGGATGGAAAGAAAAGCCAAATCATGTTCTTATTGTGAATTTTTCAAATATCCTTAAACAGCAGTGATAGATACTATGAAATCCAGATGTGGTGAAGCGTTGTATTACCTCCTTCTCTCCATTAAGTTCAAGTAAAGCTACTTCCTTGCTCCAGCTCCAGTGAAGTTCATTTCTTCGCTCCAGCTCCAGGGAATTTCATTTATCTTGTCCTTGAGTGGCTGGGTTAGGCTCTAGACAGCTTGTGGTGTAGGTGTTGCAACTTCCAGCTCTTTGTACAGCTACAATTCTGTCTCGTAGTGATTCTAATTTTCCTGGAACACGGAAAATCCAGTGTGTTGTCTTTGCATGTACACATACAGCTAATCTAACAAAGGGCATGTTGGACTGCTACTGAATCTATCAGCACTGCTGCCATGTGATACCAGAGCCAAGGTATTATCAGAAATGGATTCTGTCCTTTCACCTCCAAAAAAAAAAGAGAGGTTGTCTATGCAAACAAAATGCTCTTCTTGTAGTAGTTGATATCCTCAGAACAGGTTAAATCCCAATGAATGCAGGAATTTATACAAAATGACTAGGTCTTATTTCGTCAGACTGGTAGCACAAAATGAAGGTTTGGAAATTTCAGAAACATAGTCTGCTATATACATAAAAAGATACTAAAAAATATATACAGACATGACACCATCAGCAGATTTTCATTAGCATGCAGAACACCTCAGCATCAAATGCAACAGCATTGTTATCTAAAAGCTTGTACGATTCTCCTACTTATGGATGACTGATAAGAACAGTTCCAGTTTCCAATTAAATCAATCACAAATCTCCTTCTAGCTTCACTGTGATATGGATTCAGTCCATAGTGCATCATTTCATGAAACTTTTCATTATAATTCCATACTCTGTGTTAAATTCAAATATGTGATCGGCAAAAGTGCAAGCTATAGTACAGTCTCCATCTTTGTCTCTCTAAAAATGTTAAGAAATGCCTTTAGGTACCAAATAGTTTCTCTAGGCTGAGTAAAGTCCAGCTCTCAGTTTCATACAATAAAAACTACTGACACTCAGGTTCAGGTCTCCTCAGTATGAAACAGAAGTTACAAGTCTGTAACTGCTGAGGTATCACTCAATTCCTAGTTGCAACATCTGTAAAAAAAAAAAGTAACTGAATCTGTGAAATAGAGGAAAATTACAAGAAAACTTATAGCTCTCTCCTGAGAATGCAGAGAAAATACAACGACAAAATAGACAAAAGATACAAGTTTATAAGGCTAAGGAACTCTATTAGAGGATAAAAGTCTTCCTGAGCTTCTAAAATGCACAGCTGGTTGCACTGCAACTGTGCATGCAGAACAGATCTTTGTTTTGGTTTATAAGGTATCTCTATTACTATCATATAGCTGAAATTAAGATATTACAACTAAATTAGTACTTTAAAAATTGGATGAAGAAACACTGCTCCTTTGTGCCTTTTATGAGCTTACCTTCCCAGTACCTTGTGATTCCGCAATAATGTATAAAGTTACTGATGTACTCTAGGATCAAGAAACTGTCAAGGTAACATATCTTGTAGAATTTCCATGGTTAAGGTAAAAATGTTGGAATTGTTTACAGGTAAATGAATTAATTCAAGTCCATGCAATAAATTAGAAAAAATTTTCTCAATGTTGTTAGCTTTGCTCTCAAATACTGTTGGTTGAAAAATCCTCATTGAAATAGCTTTGTTTCAAAAATCAGCTCTGTTAAAAATGAAACTGGCTTATTTGGACTGGATAAAATTTTAACCTGAGGGAAGTTAAAAAGAATCATTTAAACTTTTCCGTTTTGTTATTAAAGTACTGTAAGGACTTTGCACAGTTGTCTGTCTCAAACACTGTTGGGACCACAGAAGGACTCTGCCATGAGATAAGCACAGAATGGAGCGGCAGGATGGTGCGAACTCCAGGCCTGGCACAGGCGAGGTCTGGCTGGCACATCCTGGTAACGCATCCAGACAAAAATCCCACTGGCAAACTGTGCAGGGAAGAAACTGCTCACACACATATCACAGTCAAAGAAAGATCACCCCAAGTGATGGGACAGAGGGCATCTGTGACCACCAACCCATCACAGAAGCACCTGCCCCCCACAATATCCCTCTGTGGGTAAGCCATCACAAAAGAGATAAGATAAACCTGGTGCTATTGTCTTGGTGTTATCTCAGACCTAGGGGAAGCATAACAAAGCTGGAGGAGATGAATGTACTGCTGAAATAGACACAAAGAATGCAGAATTTAAGAGCCACAAGGAAAGGTAGCTCAGCAATTGTGCTGCAATCAGCTTTGTTTGCTAAAATGTAGAAATAGTGAAAAATTTTTTATGACCTCAGGACCCCCACCATTGAGAAGCCAGAAACCCAGGGTGAAGAAAGATCAACAGGACACTGCTGGATCCACGGATTTTGGCTATCTTCTGCTTGATCTCTCTCCTTCTCTCCTCCATCCTTTATATTTCTTTCTCTCTCTCTACCTCAGATTAATTGTTAAATAAAGTCTGTATTATTGCCTTTGGCATATCATCTCATTTGCACCTTAATTCTAGCAGAAACATCTCACTATTCACATGTTAACAAATACAGACCTACTTGGGTATGTTAACAATTACATTTAATTTCTATTGCTTCATTGCATTTCAGCCTTTGCAGCAATAGTTGACTTTTTTTTTGTAACTTTATGTATACAATATTATACAGATTACATATTGCTACTATAATGTAGTCTGATACCAAACCAGAATAACTGACGTTATTATTATTATTGAAATGCAAAAAGAAAAAAAAAGAAAATAAATTCAAATGTCCCACACTGAAAACAAATTTCAGAAAAGTCTGCTAAGAACTTCATCTCATATAAAAACATTCTTTTCTTCTATTAAATAAAAATTCCAAATACCAACAGTCATTGTAGAGCTTCCATAAAACTCATTATGTGGCTGAGTTCACAGAATGGTTTCTGTGATTTTTTTTAAATGCAAAATAATGCAAAGGATTTGACAAAATAAAAGACTGGGCTATTCTTGAATGAACTGACATGATCTTAAGATACTAATAAGTAAGATTACAAATAGAGAAAGTATAAGCATATGAGGAAGGATTAGGACCCAAAGAAAGCAAAATATCAATGGCTTTAAAATAACTGGTGAAGATGGTTATCTTAAGAAATATAATAATTGAATTGTTAAGGCTGGAAAAGACCTGAAATTTTTTAAGCCTTTTTTACTTTTAGTGGAAACAAATACATTGGCTAAGAAAACAGAGCTGGAGTAGTAGGCAGCAGCAGTGTCATTTACTAGTATTGGTGCAGCTCTTGCATTGCCATCTACATTACAAATCACAGCTTGAGAGAAATTTAAAAGAGTTTTTTACAAATTAGGTTTCTACCTATGTAAGAAAGTTTGTATTCCTGAATGCCTACTAGCTGTTACACTGCATTAAGTGTGCTACTGAAGCACAAGTGTAGTTCCTCCAACAGGACCCAGTTCATAGTCTCCAAGCCTGCCCTGGGGTGTTACTCAAAGCAGAGTTAAGGGGAATGACAAGGAGATTCAGTTAAAACATGCACTCTTTTTGCATTTAAATGCTGCTGTAGACACAACCTCTACCTCTGGGACAGATACAATCCAGAAAACCTCAGCAGTGATTTGGAATAAAGTTAAAGGTATGGTCAGGTTTTTTGTTTCTTAGCATATACACAGGAAGAAGCTGCATAGAAAGAGGAAGCAAGGTTCAGATGCTGCCAGAAAAAAAAATATCAGCTTTCCTGCATATCTAATGCCCAGTTCTTAGCATATAAAAAGCTTTCTATATTTCTCTCTGCTTGCTGAATCATTTACTGCTGAAATATGTTTCTGAGAGCTCAACAGCATTGAGCATGGTGAGATAAGGCATGACAATGACAGAATATCTATCAGCAATTGATGGAGCAGTGAATGAATTGTTGGCTGACTTCCAACAATTCTGGGATTTTAGGAACAGCCATGAGGTGTATCTGTCATATGCCGCACTAAGATGAGAGCATTTGCTCAGCTTCTTCTGGTATCTAAAGCAGACAGGTGTGGAATAAGGAAAACTTCAGGTTTATTTACAGCAAGTATATAAAATACGAGAAAGCTTGGCTGTGTTAAGTAAAAAAATAAAAAAAGTAGCATTATTTTCCTCATGGCAGATCTTAATGTTTTGTTGTTTTTATGCTGCGCAACTCATTAAGATTTCAATAGCCCATATGAATATTTAGTGTATTTCTTTCCAGTTGTATCAACAGGTATTGAAAACTTGCAGATCATTTACTGACAACTTATTTCAGAGGAGATGGGTAGTTTACAATGAATTGGGGGTTTTTTTCTGGCCTACAAAGAATGCATGTTACCATTTTAAAATATACACATTATTTCAAGAATGTTGTACAAATATCTTCACAAAGGCTGCACCATCTGGCAAGACAACCATAACTTTCTTCTCCTTATTATAAATATATATGCATAAATGTAAGTAAAAAAATGTAACTATATAAAGATATGCATTTTAGAGATCACTGAATTCCTACAAAGAAAGAAGGGGTTTTTTTTTAAATTTAAGAGAAAGTTGAAATAAATCTCTTCAGTTTCTAGATATATTACTGGAGATGCTGATAAGAATGTGAATTATTCATAACCCAGAGCTGCCAGAAGTTAACTCCAAATACCTGAAGGGATATCTACTCAAAGCTGATAGTTTTGGGGTGTACACAATTCAGAAGGACGTTACCAAAAATCGTAGTTTTGCATGGTAAATTGTCTATGAAACTATATTTGGTGTAGGAGAATCTGCAAGTGTTTCTTATGAAGAAAAGGTTTAACTAGAATAAGAGAGGAAAAGTGGTACTTCTGTCACTTTCACAGATAATAGATCCTGAGCACAGGCATAGAAAGGAAATCTTGGGGTGAGACCTCATTGTAAGATAGGCAAGGTGGTATAACAAAAGGTCATTATGCCAGTCTAACTTCAATACCAATATCCAGTGTTATCCTAGGTAATCCTAATATAGTCAACTATTTTATTACTCTTGACATTTAAAATGTCATTTAATTATTTGTTTCCTGAAAAACACTTATAAAATATGAAAAAAATCCCACCTTTTTGATGAGGCATTAATGAAATGCCTTGAAAAATTAATTAAAAAAACCTAAGTATCACATAAAACTTTTTTTATAATTTTACTGATAATATTTTGCTTTCTTGTTTCAGAATGTTTTTCTTGTTTCAAAACCTATGTTTAGTGAAGCATATTCTAAAAGATTAGGCTATAATATTTTCTATTAAAGTTGAATGAAAAATATGATGTACTGAAGTTCTGATTATTTAAAGTAACTTTATTTTTCTTCATGCATTTTTTTATGATTAATCATTTCAAGTTTGCCCTAAAGTAGTTTCTTTAGCCCTCAATATTTTCAGAGGATAAGCGTTTTTTTAATCTAGTTCTAGAATTTAATTTTATAGGGCCCATCACCTTAAAGGCAAAGGAGATGATGGAGGCAAAGCTCTTCTCAAGGAGGCAATACAACATAAACTGCTATGGTAGAAGGAGGCAAATGACAAAAAAAAAGAGTGTGTTTTGCAGATGATGAAGTCATGGCAGTGGAAAAAGTTTTAGACACTTTTTCAAAAAGGAGAAGCATGCCTGGCGTGTTTAATATGCCAAGTGTTGCAAGGCTGCCCTCTGAGGATGGCACTGTTCACTCTGTATAGAAATGGATCAGTTCTAGAGGACACAATGGAAATCCTTTCCTTCCCCATCATAGTCTTCTGCTGAGGTCAAAAGGAGAACATTCTGGTCAAAAGTTTAGCTCAGTGTCAGTTCATTCCTACTCTTAGTATGTATGCTTGTACTTCCTAATAATTTAAATTTCTGTTTTAAAAGAGTATATAAAAAAATGAGTCAAACTACCCGTATTTTTAACTTATTTGTTTATGGTCACCTCAAAACTGAAAATTTCTGACTTTTTGGATAAAAATCATAGCTCCTCTTCCTTGTATAACCAACCATCTTGCTTTATTTTGGTCAATAGTATTATTCTAATTTACATTAATGAGTGTTTATATCTAAAAAAAAAAAACCTTTTTGCAAGAACTTCACCCAAGTAAGGTAAATATTCATCTCACCTAACTGCCCACATCTAATTCTATTCATTTTACCCTTGCAGGCAAGCCTAGGCTCCCTTTCTAAAGAAGAGAAGAAAATCAGTCACTTTTAGAACATAATCCATCTAATTTTGGCTTCAATAACTGCCTTAAGTGAGATGAATGATGCTCTAGAAATATACGTAAGAAAAGTGTAGGGAAACTACCTTAGATGAAGACATCCACAGTGCACGTGTTTTCTTTGTTAAATGTCCTTCTTCTGCACATACATAGCTATGTAACAGAAATTTCTGATGTTCATAGGAACCTGTTGCGTATTTGCAAAAAGACAAAAATAAATAGCTTATCTTTTTTACAAGTGTTGGACAAAACAGAAGGCTATGGGGAGAAATCAATGCCACTTTCAAAGCAGACCAATGAGTTAGTTTTGAGTCCATCTGCTCATCACTTGAGCTTTATATTTTGATCTCATGCAATAAAGGGCCAGAACTAAATAACCTTTAAGTTCAGGACTTGTCTTGCCCTCAATCTTGTATTACTTTTTCATCATAGATAGCATTTGCAAATGTAAGGCACATGGGTTGTGTTGTACTAAACCATCGAAAGACTGCTGCTTCCTTATAAGGTATTGAGAAAAGAATGTGTTTATTTTTTATATCATTTATAAAATGCAGAAGTTCACTACCATATCTCAGTGATTATGCCAAGTGTAACCAAAATCTATTATTATTAACACCAGCTCCCTTTGCTAAAGAAGAGTCTATGTTTTGTTCCAGAGTCTATTCCTTAAAAAAGGTCACCTTTGTGGAAAATAAAATTGCTATTTCTGCCTAGAGACGGTGCAGAAGTAAACAGGTAAACATACTATTCTCTTTCTGACTGCAATAGGTTGTGTTCTGTTATAACTTAAATTTAAAAGCGTAAGGCCTCAGCTATTTGAGAAGAATGAAGTAGGGTGAAATTATATGTCATTCCTAAAAAAAAAAAAATTTAAAATTAAAAAAAAAAAATTTCTGAAGTACATATAAGATAACCACCCATGTCTTTACTGGTTTTTGTAGCCATGTGTCTGCTCGAGACTTTGTAACTCATCACCATGGATCAACATACCCATGTGATCCAAAGAAGTCTATAAAGGCAGTATTTTCAAATTTGCTCTACTTTATTGTAAGAATGAAACTAACATAAAAAGCATCAAAAGGATGATTTTTCAGAAGTGTAAAGTGACAGTAAATAATAGATTACAAGAGAGCACATTGTTGCTGTTGACTGGCTTTGATTGTCATCTTTGTAAGTTTATGCACCAAGAAAACAACTATTTGATGAATTCTTTTAGGAGCATGTATTTTAGTATACTAATGTATTAATTATATTAGAACATAGTTAAAGTTATATCACCTCCTTGTTCCTCCATATATTGAATCTCATACCATTTCAAAACAAGACACTCTTAAGAACACTGTACTTTATTGCATAGCAATAAAATATTAAAAAATAAATTACTGTTGTAGCTATGACCATTAAAAAAAAAAATTGCATGCCTTAATTTCAGTCTGGTGTGTCAAAAGCTGTATATGTTGCTTCCACACAAAGTAATGTAATTTCTCTGCAGTCATATGAAGAAATTTTAGCAGTAGATTTAGCAGTAGTGAGGGACATTAACAAGAGTAAGTTTAATTTTTTTTTAATTTGATTATTCAGATTTTGTGTACAGTCTGTGATAAATTTCTTCATTAGTGTCTTTGTCCAACTGCTCTTTCTTATTCATTAAAGAAAGGCAGATGTAGAAAATTTTGCTGTCTAATTGTTTGCAAAATTTATTTTAATTGTCTTCAGTAGAATTGTGTTGGTTTTCATCAAAAATACCTACTCATAAAATGAGACAGCTGCACTGTAACACAAAGATGTACTTATCTTGAGAAAGCAACTTAAAATATTTTTTAATCTGCTGTCCTAAAATAATATCTCTTTAGTATAATAGAGACAAGTAAAATAAAGTCGGATCTTGTTTGTAAATAAATGTATATTATGTCAGAATAGTGTGGTCCATTGTATCTGTTCAGTGACAGTGTCCTGGTTCCAGCCAGGACAAGGTTAATTTTTCACAGTAGGCAGGAGGGGGCATGTCCAGGGCCTGGGTGTTGTTCTATATCGCCTCATGTCATTGCCAGGGGTGGTAGGAAGGGACTCACTTCTGAGGAGATGGGGTTCCTTCCTGTTGATAACACCTGGCAGATGTTTTGGTCCGGCATTTGTTTGTTTTCAGGGGTTTTCCAAGTAAATAGTTTCTTTTTTCTTATACATTTTATTATTAATACTGTTGTTGTTACTCTTTGTTTGCTCACCTTATTGCTGTTTCCAGTAAATTTTTCTTATTTCAACCTGTAATCTTTGCCTTTTGTGGCTCCAGTTGGAGGGGGCAGGAAGGTAAACATGGCTTTTTAAGTGGATGTATTAAATTGGAGAACACCATGCCTAAACTATGCCAAATAGACAAACAGCTTCCATGATAATCCATATCAGATGCTGAAAATTTACAATGAGTCCAAGAGAGCATTTTGAAATAGTATTTCTTTTTTATTAGCAATGATGGAATATAAATTTTGAAAAGGTGTTTGAAATCAAAAGGTTGAATAAAAAGACAGAATAGAGGTCATCAGGAAAAAATCACCTGTGAAACAGAAAATATGACAAACAAGCACAACAGTCTGAGGTTTTAATGAGAGGTCAAAGCCTGGGAGTATCAGTCATTTAGATATTTTCAAAGAATATCAAAAAGAGAGGTCTGTAAAGACACAGCCTAGTCCAACATAGACAAACCTAACAAACACCCTGGTGTGGGAAAAAAAAATGAATAAAGATTAAACACATTGAATTCTCTAATCCCAGATCTTGAACAAGACCAAACAGAATTTTCAAAGATCTATTAGCATTTCAGACACACTCCTTTTTCAAACATTTTTTGTAAAATTAGCTTACCCACAAAATAAATAGAAAAAATCTTTTCACATATCTCATATACTGGTGACATTATACTGCTGAATGCATACTAGTTGTTCTTCTAAAATGAATTAATAATTGTTTAAAAGAGAAGTCTTACTTTAATTAGGAAGTGATTCATACAACCTCATTACACAAGATGTCTCTCAGATCATATTTTTGGAAAAAAATAACTTTGCATTTTGCTGTGTACTCAGTCAGGAAAATCACATCACATGCTTAATATAAATCAGCAAAAATCCCTAATGTATTTATTTATTTTAGGAATACTTCAAGTTTGTTGGCTTTTTTTCCCCCATAGCCTTGCACCATTCACTTCTGTTGAAAATGAGCGTAAACAAGACATTGGGATTTCCTTCTACACATACAATACTTGGAGTCTAAATTCCACCTTCAAGAATTAAAAGATACTTTTGTAGATTATTGTAAGGTAATAAATGACTGCATTTCAGCTACTCAAGTAGTATTTTCCAAGTGTCTTTCCTCTCCTACAGCATCCCATACAATATGTGTGGTAATGTGATGTAGCTTATCTTGATAAAAGAGCAATGACACTGAACTTTTAATGGGCAATACAAATCATATTTCCATGGAAACTTGCTGTGAAACACATCATGTATAATAACTACTTACTGTCTGGGAGCTATTTATTTGTCAAAAGTCTTAGGTTCTTAAATGCCCACAACCCATGACCCTTTTAAACTACCTGCAGTAAAATTTAATAAATATAAATAATAAATTTAGCAAGTCTAGGTTTATTATATTTTTTGTAAACAGATCAAGAAGTTAAAAGCCTGGCTCTTCCCTACTTCAATGAAATATGACAAAGCGATTGCAATAAAGTGAAATAAAAGCAACAGACTCCAATCAAACATTAATACCCCAAGTGGCTATTGCAAGTGATCTTAAACTCATATGAAACAACGCTTCTGTTATTGCAAGGTAGATGTGAATGCAATTCTAGATTTAAAGAGTTTGGTTTTTCACTATGTCAAACATATAGAGGGAAATGGAATGAAATGCGTTCCGTAGATGGCTAAGCACACCCCAGAGGTTGCCTCCTGCAGGAAGTTATCAGTACATTAAAAAAAAAACCAAAAAACAAAACAACAACCCAACTGAAAAAGAAACAATCTAAAAGAGCTTTTGTGTTTGGCACACACAATATGGATTTATCCATCCTGAATAATAATAATCAAAACTCATGTTCTGAACCATGCTTGCATCCTGATTCATGCAGTCCTTACAGCTAATGAACTTCAGCTTGAAAAAAACAAAGTTATGCATATGATACGTGAGTATTTCTATAAATCAATTTAGAATCGTATTAGCATTTTTACTGACTTGATAAATCTGTCCCTCAGAAGCTCCTGTCCCAGTGAAATTCATTCAACATTTTCAGTGAGTTTCTTGTAATAGGTGTCAGGGTCTGAGTTAAACAGCATCTGATGTTAAATACCTCAATTCAAGAACTTAAATTGTAAGTCTTTGTTAAGGGGAACAAAGACAAAAATCTTTGCAATTTGAGGTTCAAGTATTCAGATATGTAAATTAATTCTGGGGGAAAAGAAACAGACGAAAATTCTCCAGGAAAGGCTGCATGTGTCCATATTCTCTTTTATGCTAATTTATTGCTGAGATAAATTGATGGCAGTGTTCATGTTCAAATACTAGCAAAACTTGCAAGTGATTTCAAAAAATTCTTAAATAAGTATTGGTGAAGATTGTCACTATATTGCAACACAGAGTAAAAGTGGAAGTGGAGATAATAGTAAAATCCTGTGCAAAGCAACTCAGTGAATATTAAAAAAAATGTAAATAGGGAGGGCTCATCAATAGGAGCAATGCAACTACATGTAATTGAAAAATGACACAAGAAAATATTAAAATGGAACGTCTTTTATAGCCAGTGGGTCTCTAAACCCAAATACTGAAGCTGAAAGGCGAAACTCTGAGGGCAGCAAGAGATCCAATTCAGAAATTGCAACTGAAAAGAGACTACCCAGAGGCAACATTCTTTCAAACTCCAATGATCAGTCTTCGAGAATAGCACCTAGAGGCAAAAAACATTCAGAGCCTTGCAATAAATTTGAAAGGAGAGAACTTTAGGGCAGGAATTGCACAGACCTCAACAATGAGCTGGGATGGAGGGATCCTCAGGACAGCCCCCAGTCAGGACCTGGGACTGGAAAAGAAAGGAGTTAGCAGGGGACTATGTGCGTCCTGGAGTCTCTGATAATGAGCTTCACTGAACCTCAGTTATGTTCTGGCCATTACCAAACACTCAATTTCAATTAATGTATGGCACTGCATACTAAAGGAGTAGAGTAAAAGAAAAACCAGGAGAGGCATCACAGCTAGTCCAAGACTGAAGCTGCCTCTTTCAGTGTGCAAATCCAAGCTATCAAGTTACATGAACAAAACTGACTGCTCAAAGAGCTTGTCTAATGTGCATTATGTCTCATCAAATGGCATTATAATTTTTTCAGGATATTCAAAACTCTACAGTAAAATTTAACAAAGGTGACTTTCTCTACATGAAACATGGGCTATATAACTTCTTTTGCTTTATTTTGTCCTATTAGTACACACTATGTGGTGATCTATGCTCAAAAATTTAAGGGGAAAAGAATTAAATAAAATATTAACCAATAATACGGAAAAGAGTTTTGTATAGGTGTAGTTTTGCAAAGGGAAAAATTCTTACTTAGTAAATCTTTGCAAGTGCCTTTCAAAGCCTTTCAAAAAAATGAACTCTATACATGAAGATTTTCAGGACCATAAACAAACTGCCTAAGTTTGATATCCTGGTATACAAAAGAGACATGTTTCTTTCCCGTCACAGAATCCTAACTTCCTAAATCAGGATCCTAACATTCATTCATAAGGCAGCTGAGTGAAAGAAGCATCCCAGAGGTCTCCTGAGGGCCGCCCAGAACCCCAGTAGTGGATAGCTACTCTGAAGACAGTTTAAGAAAGGACATTTTAGAATTGTGCTCCCTCGATTTCCTCTGTGTTCAGCCAAGCAGCATCTAATGTCATAAACTCCCACTGATAGCTACTGATAACCAAGGCATAAGGTCTGGAATAACCCCAAAGAACTGAAAAATTAGTATCTCTTAAAAAGCATAATAAATTTCAGTGCATATATCCTTCTATGACATACTGAACCAGGTTTCAATTTCTTTGGCGTTTTCACTCTTTCCTGTCTCAAAAAGTACTCTTAATTATAAGCATGCCCGCTTTCCAGAGGCCAGTTGCAACTGTTTTTAAGTTATAGAGGGGTTTGTCATAATATTTCAACCCTTTCAAACATATGCTGAATATACTACTTTTTCACAGGAAGTAATAAGCTTTCAAATCTTTATCTTTATTCTTATTATCCTCAAACTATTTCAGGTTTTAATTTAGAAATGGAATGACTTGAAGATTCTTTCCATGACCACAGAGTCTTTCGTCCTTTAATGAGGTAGCAGTTGATGCCTCTTAATGGGAATGTCTGACTGTTCTGCTTCACAGCAATTCTCATATATTCAAGAATTATGGAAGTAATCACGTTCTGTAGAAATATATCCCACTACAGCGAGTGATATGGTTCTCAGATTTCCAATTTACGTGTTTTAAATTAATAGCTGTTTACTCTGCTGTACAATAAAAAGGGTAGTTATCACTGGAGCTAATTCATTACATAGTACTTTATTTCTGAGATTCACAGTCTTTCCATGCTCAGGACACAAAGTAAGCAATTACAATAAGCATATATCTGTCAAGATATAAGGTAACATTTAGATTACCTAAGCCACTTTCTGCAAAGACTCATCACCATGCCATTTAAGAGACTTTAAAGAATGTATTTGCCATCTGAAATTGATTAGGAAAAACGGGAGAAACTGAGGACAAGAGCTTTAAGCATCAACAGCCTAACTTTTAATATACTGTAGATTTCATTCCCTACTGGTTTAATTTATACCATTTGTTCAACACTGTCTTCAGCATTTAAGGGAAAATAAGACTGAATTATATTGCCTGCTCTGCAACATAGAAATCAATAAATATACTTTAACATATATTTAATCAATGCTACTTCTTAGTACAGGAAAAAATTGAGTGTCTTTATTCTTCAGAAAAGTTAAGATCTGCTTTTTGTTCTTTGAGTCTTACCACGTTGATTGTAAGCAGAAGACGCCATACAAAAAAACCTACCAGAGAAAGAAATCCTTCTAGGAAGGGAATCATCATTTACCTGGGTTTCTTTACAGACTTGCACTGTTTTCTCTGATTAAAGGGGAGAGGGATAGTGGGGACTTATCAGAAACACTAGGCTAAACATTTGAAATAGAAAAACATTACCAGTTGAAGATAGCTATGATTGCCTAGGATGCAGAGAGTACTTTAAACAACAAAACCTAAATATAGGCAAAAAAAGAGGTGTTCTTCAAATGTTACTTGCTTTGTTGTTTGTTTTTATCAACATTTGATGTGATTAAATATGCATAGATGATAAGAAAATGTGCTAGAGCTTGTAAAGGGAAACTGTTAGTATTGAACAATTGATAGTATTCATTTATAAATACATATCTGTATGTATATAGTTGCAATGCTGAAAGATAAGCTCAGGTGGAAAACACTGCACACAGGCAGACACTTCTGAATTACAAAACTGTCAGTATTCTTCAAAGCTGTTGGCAATGTTCACCTTTACAGTATTTGGGTCCTTAGTTGAAGTCAGTGTGGTTTTGTTGCACAGCTTGTGACCGAAGAATGGTTTAATATAGTTAGAAGGTTTTTTGCAGACTATACATGTATTTTCATATAGATTTCTTTAATCACTTCTCTCAATTGCTACTCTAAATTTGAATTAAGCTACAGAATTCACAAAGAGTTACAAGGAAAAAAGTGATTAATTGATTCCTCAATGTATGATATTTTTCTCTTAGAATTCTGTGTTGCTGAATCCTCAGAAATATTTATCTATTAAAGTTTTGTTATATACTTTAGGCATGATTATTTTGATGTTTTTGGTGTAAGTTACATGGTCATTTCTCCTCCTCTTTTTAAATGCAAATAATGAATATGCTATATAAATGGAACAGTCTGAAAGATAAATTGTACTGCAGTCTTAAAACTCTTAGTATCTAAAAAGGCACTGGTACATTATGGAAGAATTGCAAACAGCTAATTATTATTTAACAAAGGAAAAGGTGTTTCTGAGCATGAGCCACTTTATATTCTCTCATTAAAGAAGTTGATCTACTAAAAGACTTCAAAGCTTTAGCATTGTTGTCTGAGAAATGTGATGCTTACTTCTTTAGTCAATAAAGCAAAATATTAAAACTCAAAACCTGTTCTTTAATGTAAAATATTTTCAAGATAAAATAACTCAGTTCTCAGTTCTAAATCTGAGGAAATGTAATTGAAATTTTGATTTATTGAGGTATTTGAAGAAATAAGAGATGTTATAAAGTTGCAAAAAATAATGTCTGGTGGTCAACACTATTCAAGATTCAACTTTAGTTGAAGACTTACTCCAGCTGATGGCTCAGACACTGAATTAGGATTTTGTCCAAATATCAGAGCCACAATCATGATTCTGAAATCCAGATCTAGCTAATAGATCTGAAGACATACAACTGTAATAGAAATGATATACGCAGAACTCATTGCAGCATCTGGTCCCTCTTGTAGTTTAGGTCATATTCTGTACAATCTCTGAACCAGTATAAACAGTACGACATCTTAGGAAGTACAAGCTGTAGCTGTGTATTGACTATAAAATGCTTTGGGCAAAATGAAAGACTTGAAAAAGGTTATTCTGGAAATTACTTTACATGCATGATTTTATTATGCTACTGAATTATAGACAGGGCACTTCATTCCTTCTGTCATTCACGAGCCTGCCATTGGAAGCAAAAAGGTGGAGTAGGTTTTTACATGTACACATAAATGAAATCACTATGTGTATATGCATATATATACACACAATTCAAACCTGTACAGAACTTCTTCCTAAACACACCTTTTAAAAATCTAAATCTGAAATTCTAAATACAATGCTGATATCATTCTGCTCCATATAACAAGTAAATTTGGAATAGAGATCTGCTTTTGAGTATTTAAAGGTGATTAATTTGTTTTCCAAAACCTTTTAATTTACTTTTAAGTAATAAATCACTGGGTGTTTATTAAAGAAAACTTAAAATATTTTTAAGGTAAAAAAAAAAAAAAAGAGTTTTCACTTTGTTTAGTAAGACATTTGCCTTTTGTTTGCTTGAAGGGGTACTTTCTCTGCAAATATCTCAGAACATAATGAGATTACGTTCCCGTTAGGAAGATTTACACTGTTGAAGTGATCACTCAAAAATATAAAATATAATCAAATACAACAGGAGAGAAAAAAAATTAGTCATATATTCATTTCAAATAGTGATTTAAACACTTTAGAGTCAACACAGAAATTCATGTAATAAAATTTCAAAAGCAATACAATGAACAACATATTGAAAAAAGTTTACCACCTTTAACCAGAACATTCTCTTATTTTGTCAAACACTTTTACTGCTTTTGAGAAAATGGATCTGTAAACAAAACACTACACTGCCTGGACAAACAAAGAAACACTTGACATGAATTCATTAATAGAAAGCAGTGTTACTGCCAATTTTAAAAACATAGCACATGCTAATATTTTGAATTAAAGCCTAATTAACACATAGGAAGTGTTTCTACTGAGTTCAGGGAGCCCATGGCTCCATCTTAGTGTGCATCTCACTAGGCTTGTCAGAGAAAGCAGACAGTGTGACTCTACCTGAATTTAAACATCACCAGCTCAGGCTCAGTAATACAAATATTCGTCTAGATGTAGTCACTAGAGATTTTAAAGATGGATAACTATCATATCTGTTTCACAGACAGTGAGGCTAAGGCTCTGAAGCTTTACAATTCCCACAGCAACCGCCTTGTAGATTCTCTCTCTCCTTGGTCGATGTAGAGTGTTCCATCTTCCCATGCTACAGCATTTTCCCTATAACCTTGGAAAATTAAAAAAAAAGAAAAATCTCTATTTGAGAGTACAAGGAATGGCCACAGAATTCCCAGAAAGTATGTATCCTGACCTTAGGGCAAAGCATTTAATGTATTTTTCTTTGTTAGTAAAACCTACTTGGATACAAGGATAAATAGTGAAAAAGACCTGTGCATTTACTTTCCACACATCATAGAATCATAAAATTGATTATGTTAGGAAAGACCCTAAGGTCCTTTAGTCCAACCATTATCCCAGCACTGCCAAGTCCATCACTAAATTATGTTCCTAAGAACCACATCCATAAGTCTTTTAAATACCTCCAGGGGTGATCATTCTACCATTTACCTAGACAGCCTGGTTCAATGCTTGATAATCCTTTCAAGGAAGAAATTTTTTCTAATATCCAGTCTAAATATGCCTTGATGCCACTTGAGGCAGTCTCCTCTTTTCCTACCATTTGCTACCTGGGAGAAGAGACTGAGCCCTCCTGGCAACACCCTCCTGTCAGGCAGGTACAGAGAGTGATGAGGTCCCCCCAGGCTGAACCCCCCCAGCTCCCTCAGCTGCTCCTCACAGCACTGGTGCCCCAGACCCTTCCCCAGCCCCGCTGCCCTTCTCTGGACACGCTCCAGCCCCTCAGGGTCTCTCTTGCAGTGAGGGGCCCAGAACTGAGCACAGCATGGGAGCTGTGGCCTCCCCAGTGCCCAGGACAGGGGGACGGTCACTGCCCTGCTCCTGCTGCCCACACCATTGCTGAGCCAGGCCAGGATGCCATCGGCCTTCTTGGCCACCTGGGCACACCCTGGATCATGTTCAGCTGCTGTTGACCAGCACCCCAGGTCCCCTTTCACTGGGCAGCTTCCCAGCCACTGCCCCCAGCCTGTAGCACTGCCTAGGGGTGTTGTGACCCAAGGGCAGGACCCAGCACTTGATCCTGCTGAATCTCACAAAATATTCTTTGGTCCATCAATCAAGACTGTCCATCTCTTGGTGGAAGCTCCCTGCAACACTCCCACCCAACTGCCATCTGCAAACTGAGGGTGCACTTGATCTCCTCATTCAGGCAGTTGATAAAGACATTAAACAGGCTTGGCTTCTGTACTGAGCCCTGGGAAACCAGCCCCCAGCTGGATGTTACCCCAGTCACTCTGTGCCTGGCTGTCCAGCCAGATTTTTACCCAACAAAGGGCACATCTGTCTCAGCCATGCACAGCCATTTTCTTCAGGAGAGGAAAGAGAAATGGTGTCAAAAGCTTTATGAAGTCCAGGTAGACAATAACCAGAGCCTTCCCTTCATCTACCAAGCAGGTCACTTTGTCATAGAAGGAGATCAGGTTGGTCGAGCAGGACATGTCTTTCATAAACCTGTGCTGGCTGGGCCTGATCCCCTGCTTGTCCCTCATGTTCTATGTGATTGCATTCAAGATGATCTGCTCCATGTCATTCCCCAGCACCAAGGTCAGATTGACAGGGCTGTAGTTCCCCAAATCCTCCTTCTGCCTCCATTCTTATAGATGAGCCTCATACTGGCTAGCCTCAACTCACCTGGGACCCCTCCAGTTAGCCAGGGATGCTGGGAAATGATCTGCTATGCAAGTATAAATTCCACTCCTAATTAATTAATAATTAGCATAAAGAATGAGATCAAATAAGTGGGTTGATGGTACAGTTGTAAAGTACATACAAATGCCATGAGTTTCTAGGTGTGTATGAAGTTTTAAAGGAGAACACCAACAGAAAAGAGTCGGACACAATACACCTAGAATGGACTGCATTCCTTTGAAAGTTAGTCTAGGTGATATGCTGAAATATCAAAACTGACACAGTAATTGCTTACATTTGAGTAACTAAATATTTCCCCGATCCTCCCCAGAGTAATTGACTATTAGTTTCCTTCAGTATCTTTTCTGCCTGTACTTTTAGAAATAAAATTTAGAGGAAGGACACATACTGGGACGTAGCAACTCCTCTCATGCTGTAGGTCAAATAAAATACTGTTGTAAAGATGTAATAAATTAAGTTAGATTTTCAGAAGTGTATTATTTTATGCTGTGTCAGCTAAACCTATTTAAAACATAAAGCAGAAAGACATCATCTGCCACTGAAGGAAGACAAAGGGAGCCACTGGCAGCTTAGCCTTTCTGAAAGCCACTTATATTCGGTATCTGAATTTGAGTTTTGGAGTCTAGCTGTATGTTCTCACCAAATACTCTTCAACTTTTCAGTTGTTTTTTTTAAATAAAATAATCCCAAGTAAATCCAATAAAAAATGAACATGCTTCCCATTTCCTGCAACAATTTATATAATTTATCTTAATGTTACCATATAATTTATAACAAATGGATATTATTACTTTGTTTGCTGTCCTTTCCTCATCACAATAATTGTGCAAAGTCTGGTGCTATGTCCCATGGTCTGCCTATAGATTTTGTGATGTCAATGCTGAAACTAAATGTTTGGAACCACCTACCCAACACAAGGGCATATGCAAACAAGCTTTCTGTCACTCCTCAGGCCTCTTGCTTTTTCCCCCAGCTCTCTGACAGCATCATTATTAGAGATTCACTATCCACTTTCCCATCCAGTCCTAGTTCCTCCTACCCCCTCATCCCAACATTTCACTATGCTTGTGCACATTAAAGAAGGCCTTTAACCTTGATTCAAGGGTAGGGCTGTTGTAATTTTCTCTCCTTCTTCCCTGAAACATGTCAATCTTTTCTGAGCACAAGTCCAAGGGGAAGGTTCTCAGACTACTCCAAAGAATAACTAAATATCCCAAATCAAATAGTACTTCTTAGTGAGTAACTCAGTTAGTATACTTCATATTCGAAGAGTCATTTATTGCAGTTATTCCTGTTGAGCATCTTTCTTCTTAATCCAAAAATGCAAGTTTATTTACAGTCTAATTCATTTACTGTGGAATCAGTGCATAGTGAATGTACACAGCACTTCATAAAAATAATGTAGTGTCCAGCAAGATGTGGTGTTTTATGCCAGTCCAACTCCTGGCAGTGTTTCTATTGATTTATAGGATATTTTTTTAGCATTCAGAAATGGCAGAGAGAATGCTAAAGTAGAGAGTTTGCAAATTAAATGGAAAAACCTAAGGAGCACTCATCTTCTCTTGAAAAATTCTTTTGTGTAAGGAAATGAAAATTTGCATGCATTCGTAATCAAAGGAAATGACTGGGTAGAAGATAATATCCCTACATGAATTTTAAAGCTTTCAGACACTTCAGACACAAACATTTCTAACAGTTTTAATAAAATTGCTTTGTAGATAATGCACTGTGTTTGACTCTCACTAGAACACCTGCTTCATAATGCTCAATCGTGACATTAGAAAAATAATTAAAATATATTAAATTCATAATATCCCATCATTCTGTAATGCAACATTTAGTGCTAAAGAGCAGCTATTGAATGACACTTCCAGTGAATGGAGCCAGAATGTCTGGTCATTAGATGATAGCAGCAATATTTTAGGTAGTAAGCAGATGTCAAATGAATTCATCAATACAAATAAAAATCTGCTTAACAGGATCTAAATTCCATCTTTTAAAGCATCAGTAATTTAATTATACTTTCCATATACAAAGGACAAACTTATATTTTTTACTGGAAATGATTTTTGGTTTGGAGTGCTAAAACAATAAAACAAGAAACGAAGGAAGGAAAACGAACATTCAGGAAGGTCTGCAGAGGAAGCTCAGTTCCTCTTTCATTTGGGATGAGTGGCAGAACCCTTCCATACCACATTTGCCATCATCTTCTGGACCATCAGTACACAGAAAATGACACTCCTACAGTGACATCCAGTACAAAAACACATACAACCCTATTGATAGTTCTCTTAAATGAAAATGTTGGATGGCATAAACTAGTATATATTTATAACTGAAGGAACATAAAGTAATTAGATTACTCTGTTGCCTTTTCCACGCTGGTTTTTTTTCACTCTCATCCTTCCTTTTTGGATGATCCCTTTCCAGGAACTAAAATAGAATGAAAGCTCATAGGCCTGTTTGAATCTGCATAATATCATTCCAGATGCTCTGCTTTGTCTTTGGCCTTCAGTAACAATTAGGCAAAATATAGCATTTAATTTTTTAAGAAGAATAAAGAGTCCTGGATTACATACAATAAAATTCACCAGAATTCAGACCATGTAGTCTGAAATACCATAAAAAATTCCCTTGTACTTCTGTCATAAAAAATGCCATCTAATCCTTTTGTCTTCTTGTAGTGGTTCTCCTGACATTTATTCCAATCTGTTTGGGGTTTTTTGACTATGGTGGTGGCTTTCCTCAACATTCTTCCTGGTGCAGAATCCTACAAAAGGATTCAACAAAACAAACAAAATTATTAACTCTGTATAAATTAAATTTTCTACCCAATACTGATGCATTTCCTCTATATTATCCTACAAATATCCTTCTTTTTGATGCTTTTTGAAGTAAATTGTTCTCTTAGAGAAAAATATCTACATAGTGACCAATTTTGCCCTATCCTTTCACAGAACTGGGAGGGCTTTTCCCTTGACTCTCCAATACTCTCAATGTTACTAGTCAGAAATTTTTCCAGATAAAATTAAACCGATATTTTTTTTCCTTCTTTTTCTCTCTGCCCTCTGGATTCACCTTGCTATAATAATATGCTGGCCTACTTCTTTCTGTTTAACATACTTCTAATAGTTTCATCATAGTCAAATAATTCTTGATATCAAGCCTATCATTAAGGTAATAAAATTTTCTTTGGCTCTTTTGTAATTATACTTGTTCTGCCTTTTTCTTGTCTACGACTCTTCAGACAATTTAAATATCACCTGTATGATCCAGTTCATAATTTACATTTGCTTGAGGCTGTACCAGACTATCGACTGTGGTCCCTTCCAACTTTACCATTCTGTGGTATGTAAGATCACATACACTTCATTATTTTCAGCTTCCTGGTATAGTCAGATTTTATTGTAAAAGTCTGAACAAATTGCCCATCGTGTAAAGGGGATAGACTGTAAGTAAAAGGCGATGCTTCTAGCTGTAGTTTTCCAGCTATGAGTGTGCTACCTACAACCACATTTTACAATTCAGTGTAGGCAGGCTGGCTAGGTGATCTGCAAGAGGCTCATTTGTTGGAATTATAAACTGCAGTTCACATCTTTCCTTATTAGTTCCAAAGTGAAGGAAACAGGAATTGGAGATTAACTAAATGAAACCTTGTGAGACCATAGAAGCTTAAGGTTCGTGTTGGGGTGCTTGGATCTACTTCTGGCTGTTTCATTATTTTCTTTTTAGCAGATACATTTCTGGCAGCAGAACTGAGGACTCCCCCTCACTGACTCAGTTCTTAGGAGCAATGAAGCTTTCTCCAGCATTCAGCTGGAAGCTTCCTCTGTATCCATTCAGCATCAACTAGCTAGTTTCTTCCTGCACAATCAGGGACCATTAACCATGCTATGGCAGTGTACATGTACATTGTGCCTTTGTCCCTTCCCTGGCTCATGAAACTGAAACCAAGACTCAGACTTGGGGAATGGCTTAAACTACAGATAGTCCAGTAATGAAATTTTATCCTCTTGCATTTCAACAGAATAAGTGTTGTACTTTTATTTTAAAAACAGAACTCTCTAAAGAAGGAATTAAGTGACATGCACTGCTAACGACTGGGTCAAACTGTGATGGCCTTAGAGGGATGTAGGGCTTGTCCTGGTCATAATTGTCTGCCTCTGGCATGCTCTAGGCACCTGCATGCTAAACATACAGATTTTAATGGGCTTCTTTCTGGTATCTAACCCTTCTCCTATCCTACAGTGAGTCTCAATGATAGAAAAGGTTTCAAGATCCTATTCTGGTAGCCAAAAGCGCTGATAATGATACATGATAACTTTAATAACCTCACTAATTAGCCTATTCTTTCATAGGTTCATGTGCCATAACATAGAGCATGTTAGGAAAAATAGTAAAATAAAAAGAAGCTTCATGTGCTATTTTGTCATACTTCTAGCCAGGACTTCCTCTGCAGCAATTATCATCCGAATTTTCAAATGAATTTTTAACTTTTACCTAGAGAATTATTTAAAAAGTAGTACTTTAAAATTTGCATCCACGTTATGCTCCCTTATTTTTTTGTTCCTGTTGATTTCTGAAATGATCATGATAGGAGAATGAAGGATGTGCTAATGAAACTCACAATCACATTTTAGTGACCGTGTCTACAGCCAACAGCTGGCACTCTGGTATCAGCTGAGGCTTTCATATTGCTAGAAACCTTTTGAATATTAAAAGCTGGTCTTTAGACAAATACTTTTCCTCCTGTGATTAAGTCCAGACTTGCCATTGTCCATTCGAAAGATGGACAAAGTGCCCACAGTTTTTGCATGCTCCACATATATTGCAATTATTACAGTTCCTCTGCATGGCTCTTGTTGACACGTAGATGCTGGACTTAACTATTCAGAGCTACTGGCTTATGCACAATGACTCAGAGAATTCTTTGGCACACATCACTGAAATTCATTGTTGCATGCAGAAGTGTGCAGGGGTGTGAACGTATGCGGGTGTGTGTAAATAAATCCCTTCCTGGCCCCTGTAGCAGTGTAGTGACCCTGTAGCTGATGCTATGAAGCAGGAAGTCCAATTATACCTCACTTAGCATGCATAACTAAAAATATTATTATTGGTCATAAAATTGTCCAGCCCTTTCAAAAATCGAATCTATGAACTGTGTGACTGTACTCCTCAGGTTGACTTCACACTGGGTGAGGAAATGCTGCCTTTAATTTGTTTTAACTCTGCCTGCATTATTGCAGGCTGCAGTTTGGTGTGAGAGAAGGTGGGGGTGAAATGGCTAATTTTCCTTCTAAAATGTCTGGGAATTTTTGTCTGGGAGCAAACTCCTGGAAGTGCACAGAGCTTTCATATACACTATATGGCATTTTCCAAGTCAAAGCAAAACAACAACAGTCACCACCACCAACAATATCTGCTTTCCAAATGTGCACTAAAATGAAATGTCAATGCTTTGATGAACAGCTTCTGTAGCAAAACAGCGTGTACCAAATGACAACAGACCACTGTTTACAGGAAAAATGAGCATACAGAAATAAAATTACTCTGAATCGCAACATCCCATGCTATTCTTAAAATAAAAAAGTTCCCATTCAAGTCAATAGCAAGCCATGTTATCTTTTAAAACCTTGAGCATATACAGATTAATCATATTGACAAATGAGGTAGATGAGAGTTAAGAAAGATCATCAGTATTTACTGTGTGGTGAATTCCTCTCCTAAAACTTCAGTTCCAAGGGGAACACTCACACACAGAGCCACAGTGGACAGGCTGAAAACCGTGGAGGATTCAATGACAAGACACCTGTGTTCAGTGCAGTGCTCTGGAGTATCTTCTTTCTCTGGCTGGAGGGATATCTTATCTCTGCTAAACTAAATTATTTCTCCCAATTCAGCACCTTGGTAATATGAGCCTTGACATGATTTACTTCAATTTTCCCATAAATATCCTCTGAACATTAACTTCTACAAATGTATTAGGACGCAGGTCCTTAAGGATGCCTGCACAAGCTAGTTTATTTTTATTGGAGAGTAGAAAAAAATGTAGTATTTGTGAATTTCCCCCTGCTGCTAGTAAACTAGACAAGCTTAATGGTGCAGTAAAAAACATATTAATCAAAAGTTCAAGTCATATTTTTATATACTGGTAGCAGAGGTTACAAATAAGACAAACAAAATCCCAATTGAGACTGAATGTTTGAAAACTGTTTCCTAGCTGGTCACTTTCCCTTACTGAGGACAGTCATGTCTCAGAAATCACAGGTGACAGCCACAGCTCAAAATCTTTTGAATTTTACTTGCAATTCTGAAAAAAATATCCAACATTTCCTTTCCCTGTGCACTCATGCATACATGTATTTGAAATAATGGTTTGAGATGCAGAGGCATTGGGCTTGGCAGTCTTGGGTACTGAAAAATCCTTTTCCCCTCTCCTTGGTTCACATCTCATCTGGTACAGGCTCTGCAAACTACCCAAAAATTGTAAACTGCTATTCCAAATGATGTACACCTTATCTCCCATGAAAAGCTGTTACCCTTTTTTTGTTAGTCAGCCATGAACATTAAATATCATACAATAAATCTGCTTATTCTGAAAGATCATGGATTTTATTACCTTGGCAACAAAGTGATCTGTCCTAACTGCTTTTTGCTGTCAGTTTTAGAGTTTTCTGTGTCACAGAAAAAGCCATGAAGAGAGGATGAACACTTAACTGACTCCTTCCCTTATGCTTGCATCATCAGTTTCTACAGATGGGAGAATAGATACAGTGTGAAACTGAGGTCCTTGGTTGCTCAGAACAAGTTGTAGTTAATAGATGAACTGGATTAAAAATAGATTTTTCATTTTTATGACAATAACCAGAAAAATCCCAGTCAGGAATAGAATTTTATTTCCAATATATCAAAATAACATTTTTTTAATCTGGAAAAGAAAAACAATGTGAAAGAATAGAATATTTGAACAAAATAAATGGTTCATTTTTTCACAGCCATCTTTGGATTTTCATTAACAAATAAGCACCCAAATGTGGTCATCAAAGATTAGCACAAAAGAATAAATTAAAAATCTAATCACTTCATATGGAAGCTTCTGTAAGTTTACCTTTTTCTTAAGTGACTCTGATAATTTGTTGATTGTTTCCAAAGAGGAAAAAAATAGTGACAGTGCTTCAGACATCTAATGCTTCAGTGCTGTTATATTGGTGTCACTGAGAGATGAAAATCTCTCACCCCAGCATGAGGATGAGATGGATCCCAGTTTCCAACAGAGGCTGTATCCAAACTCTATCAAAACCTCCTGCCACTCAAGACCACCCTTCCAGGAAACTTCTCCTACTCAAATGGAAAGGGACTTGCAGCACCATCTTTAAAATGTTGAAGACAGCATGCCCCACTGAAAAATATCACTGAAGTTTGATCTTTCTCTGGAAAGTAACCATACACAAATGGCACACCAGGGAGTCATTAAATATTGGGCAGTGGTTTTTGTACCAAACACAACAAGTAAGCAAATATTTTTGTGGTTTTTCTGCCAATCCTGAAAATCCAGTGTGAAATATGAGAAGCAGTTAAGGCTTTCTACATATGATCATGATCAACAAAAAGAATTGGAGGGAAAACTCTTGTGAGTTACAGCTCAGAAGCCTCATCATGGGCTGCAGTAATGGAGCTAATTTATCAAAGTGGGCACATTAAGAATCTTGCAGATATTTTTTGAGTTTACACCAGTGAGAAAATAATATTATTCACTAGCCTCACATGGCATTGGTTGCATCTTTAGCTAGTCTCCTGAAAAAAACAAATGGAGACCTATTTTTCTGAATATTTTATGCCATTGAAGGGGACCTACATTTGACTGAATCAAAGGGATTGTTTAAAATTTTTATGACGTGTTTATCAGATATTCAATGTTTTTGTGATTTTTATAATAAGAAAGGTAAAATCTGATAGAAAAGAGACATTGGGGCTTGTAAGACTTAATCTACAAAAATATAGGCATTTTTAAGATTAAGCAGCATGTTTTTGAATGTTTCTGATAGAAGTACAAAATGGCTATAATTCAAAAGTACTATTCCACACCATGAAGTAAAGATTAAGTGTAATTAGCATTCCTTTCTTGAAGGTACTTATTCAGAACTACACCTAAGATTGCTTCACTGACATGCAGTTGAGGTTTGGTAAGTGTAGGCTTAGTATAAAATTGTGTATGGAGTTGTTCAGAACACGTGTACATGTTTCCCTGGGTCAAAGCTGCAATCACTACTGGTTTCAGCACGCTCAACACATGAGCTCTGACTGCTTTCCCAGCAGGGTCTGGGTTTCCTCTTCCCCAGACCATCGATATTTAGAAGAAAAAGCCAATAAATTTCACTAAAAGGGACATTTTTAAATTTTTCTTTCCCTGAATATACAGAGGAATACATCACTACCTGAGATTTAAATGCGCATGGGACACTTGTCTCCTGTAAGACCTCAAATGGAGATACAATTAATCAGTTAGTCATTGAACATTACACACCTTTCCTCTCCCTCTCCTCTCTGATTTTTTTACCATTCCTTTTCTGATAGCTCCTATCTTTTCATATCCTCATTTTTAACATTCATTTTAACACATCATTTCTTGCAGCCCTGGTCAAAAGCAGTTACAGGAGCTTACCTTTTCTCACAGCTCAGCTTTCTTGCTTGAATCATCAGGGTAACCTAGTACTTTTCAAGAATTGATTGGTCACTCAGATCAAAACCTTAAATATTTAAAGTGGCACCACACCATTCATAAAGTGAAACCTAAAGTGTTTGTTTACTCTCTACTAATTATTTTAGTTCAAGCAGGCAGACTCAACTGTCTACATTATTAATTAAACCTGTAAAAACGGGAAATGTTCTTGCTGTTAGCAGTGCTAAGATTAAGCAGCAATTCTCATTAGCTGTAACATGAAAATATTTTTCTCCAAACTGCACCAATACAAAGTTAAAAAATCATATCAGTTCATATTTCTAAATGGTTTGGTGAAAAGATTAGTAATGGTTAAATCTCAGATGTTAATCATTTTTAGGAGGTAAAAGTAATGTTATAAATTTATTGGTGCTTGTGGCTATCTTTAGCCTGAAGTAGCAAAGATTGATGTTCACTAAAGTAGCATGTTTTAACACTGAAGAATTTGAAGATTTCCTTAAAGGAAAATGGAAGGTTTCCCCTAAGATGATATAACAGCAATATATAATATTCCACATACAACTTCTACCACTGATCTATGTCTTTACAGCTATATTTTTGCTACAGGAGCATCAGCCACTGGGTTTTGTGATCCGGAAAGTGTCATGTGATGGAAACCACAACAAAAATTCACATTTATGCTGAAAAGAATTGTGTGAAAACACAATTAGAGTTCTATGTTTTTATATAAATTTTGATAGTTTTTTTCGCACTGCCTGAAGCAATGCAAGATTCCTTAGTTGTAATTTTCTATAATGAAACTCCATTCCATTCTGTCAAAAGTTTAACACAGTGGTCAAGTGTTGATTTGCAGTTTAGGGCTAGAAACACTCAAAATTCTCATTTTTCTTAGACACAGGGGGAAAGATCCAAAGGGATTGGAAGACTCTAGTCATAGCTTGCAAAGAGGTGGGATACATATAAGCACACAGGTCTGTGAACTGCAACTTTTGAATGTTGCAGAATAAAAAAGCTTACCACTCTGCTGTGTGTCTCCACAGGACTCTGGAGCCTAATTATAGAACTGTATGAAAAAGTTCTGCTCGTCAGCAGAACCGGCAGGAGGGAAAAAATATCATATTTTTGCACATTCATAGAAGAATAAAATATTTAGGCAGAAAATCATCATTGCTGCAGATGGACACTTACAGAACAAAAATGGGTAATTTTTGTGCAGCTCTGCTTGTCACTAACATAGCCAGAATACATTTGGTAACAGTTTAAAAATCTGACCTAGAATTCCTCAATCACTGCCAGTGGCAAAATGTGCTTCTAGAGTAGTAATGGTTGAGGATTTCAGGAAAATTTAAGGTGGGGAAGTGGCCCTAAAATGAGCAGTCAGGATTCCACCAAATTTAGCATTGCTTCACTTGCTTATGCCAGCAGAGAATTTGTCTCTTGATGGTTTTGAGTCCTGTGTAAAGACTAGCCACAAAAGCCTGATGACAATTACAACAAGGCAAAATGTGAGGATCTGATGCTATTGAGGCAATGAGGAAAGAGATCTAGAAGAGATATTGAAGAAATGCACAAACTTTTAATGAAAACAGCAGTCAGCAGATGCTAGTGGCCAACAGATTTTAACTGCTTACTTTCATTATATTCTTTAAACGCATGCTTTGGGTGAGAAGAAATATAAAAAGCTACTCTATGCCCAGAACATTTCATATGGGTAACTGAAGTATTTTTAAGAGAAATGTAACTTGATAGGATGATAGGCACAATACCTGATTCTTAATGGTGTTCAGGTAAGAGCTTCTACTCAGTACATCAAAAAAACTCAATAACCTAGAATAGCGTTTTTTGTGTGTGCACTGTGACCCTCCACAACACTAACAGAGGGATTATCCATTTGCAGGTGCAGGTCAGTGACACAAAAGGTGAATAATTTATGTGGACGTTTCCCTTCTTCCCCTCACTTAACACCAAGAAGAGAGAAGCGGATTCATCACTGCATGGTTCTCACAGTTACTGCACAACCCAGCCCGTGTTTGCAGCCATTCAGTGGAAAGCCTTGTTCTCAAACTCAAGCTGTAGTGACCTGTACTTTCAGCTTTGGATAAGTGTTTTTCTCTTATGCTTGTTAAATGCAGTGTGAATTTTACGTGAAAGTGCTTTTTTCTTATTTCTTTTTTTCTTTCTTTTCCCTTGGCGTCATCTAATTTGGCAGTTCTTGGAGTGCTAGAGAGTCTCTTTAATGTATCTCAAGGCACAAGGACTCTGACTTTACTGCATTAACAGAATACATTTATTTGCTGCCTTTATGTGTGGCAATGGGAACTGATGAAGGATTGTGCTCTCAATACTTCCCTCATCTCCTTCTTTGTCTGACATTAGCAATAAAATACAAATTACAGAAAAGGCAAACCAAGCATACAAAATAAGAAAACTAATTTCATGCCAGCCAACATGTGGGAAAACCTCAGGTGATGAGGAAATCAAAGGAAAATGGCAATGAAACAGACTACACTAAGAAGTAATAATTATAACTAAAGACAAAAAATCCAAGAATATCTTTATACACTACTAACTAATAAATGAAAAATAAAAATTAATAGAAAGTAAGAAAAATCTCCTGCAATAGGTCCTTCTGTCCATAATCTTACAAAGTGTCTGTTTTCTTAAACAATGTAAAAGGATTTCTTCCTATATCTCTCAGGTGCCTTAAAATTTGCCCTATATTATAAAGTAAAACAACTCTATGTTTAGTGTGCTTGATGCTGGAAGCTGCTTTTGTTCTGTTTAATTTGTATTTTCAAGTTAATAGATGAAGTTTTTCTCAGCCAATTCAAAGAAAGTTATTCTCAATAAAAGGCAAATCTTTGTATTTGCTCTGCTGTTACATCATTGTAATTCTATAATAAACCCAGAAACAATAACAAAAAGTCCAAAATCACTGCCCTTACATATAGCTATTTACAGTCTGTTTTTTTCCACTGCAAAATATTCCAGATCTTATTATACCACCTGCAGGAAGTTTTTAGATAAACTCTTGGGATCCCCTAAGCTTCTCTCTTACTCCACTGTAGGTTCCAAAGAGCAAGAGTGACCATTACAGATTTTAGAGATGTTTCTCATAACCCACACTGCTCTGACTTTAAATCAATCTTCAGGAAAAAAAGCTGCTATTTTTTTTTAAATCTTAGATAATAGATAAAACTAGCATGCAGTTTTTGATATAGACATTATCTTCAATAAACATTACAAGTGTTCAACTGACTATTTTCACATATGCCAGCTTTTACTTGATGCAGAATGTGACATATGAAACTACTAATCATTTTCTGTTGAAGCAAAATAACAAAAAACTATGATAAATTCCTCTTTCTCTCACACATTATTCTCATTCACAAATCCTATAATCCCATATAATCATGCACATATTGTTTATAATTTCAGCATATTTTTGTAAGCTTTGAAAGAAATCCTTGGCAAATTCCTTTACATTCCTTTACAGTTAAAGTCATGCTGTTTCAAAGGAACTATTATGCAAAGATTGACAGAGAAGGAATCTTGATAGTAATTTATGGATACTTAATGAAAACTTGCAGAGATAACAGACATTAAGTAATGACCTTTCAAATGTAGAATCTTTAGTGCTCCTATACACTTAATGCTTCCCAATTTTCTCAACCTATATTTATTTTCTAGGGAAGAACTTTGGGTTTTGCATGGTTTGAATCAATCAGTTTGTCTTGCTTCTATTTTGTGGAAAATATGCAAGAATTTAATCCAAATTCAACTGAATTGCTCTGCTTTGATGCTGCTTATTTTCTCCAGTTGTTGATTAACATGCTCCTTGTGCAAACATCTCCCTCCTACCTGATGCCTTCAGTAATGTCTCGATGCGTTGCTGATGACATTCAAATTTCCCCCAGAGATGCCTTTTTAAGTCACAAACAGAGGATTATGCCCATCAGTGAATGACTCAGGCACAAAGTGATTGATAAGACAAATAAATACTTAGATCTTAGCAGTCAGTTGTGATATGCAAGGGGGAAAACAAAACTGTAGACATTCCAGCTATATATCATGTTTTCTAAATTATCTTTATATTCCAATGTCCCTCTTAATAAATTATCCTCCGTGATTATTTGATCTGGAATATGTTTTCAATTATGCCTCCTCTCAAACACGTAAAGTCAGTCTTCCTCAGTCTGAACCTGTTTCAATGTCCAAGAAATATCTTCCAAAGTCCAGGCAGAGAAAATAATACACAATTGGTTTTGAGTTGAAAAGCTGTGCACACACACATCAGAGAGACTTTATGACATCAGAGAAGTCATGGCTTTATTCCCAGATTCCCTGAGCTGAGTTTTATGTAAGCTGCAACAATACATGACACTGCATATGTTACAGGGGAGTAAGAACATTTTGAGCATCTTGCACAGCATGAGAATGAGAAACCAGGACCTTGTATCACCTCAGATGTGCAAAAGTCAAATGCCAAACAAAGAATAAGGCTGTGGTACAAGAGTGAGTAAATTATTTATTTCTTTAATTCGTTATTTTTGGAATGTCAAAACAAATAAAAAGTTTTAATAAGGATAACTTATCTCTTAAAAGAATGTCATGTAAAAGTCCATATGCTTGTTTTTAATAAGTTTTGATCTGCATGAGGTTTTGGTAACCTGAAGAATAAATTAATTTAGAAAAGGGGTCTAAAAAATACACATTTCAGAAGCAATAGTGTACTGCTTCTACAGTCTTCAGACAAATTTTCAAGACATTTTGTAGCATATATGTGTGATCATTACACATGCCATAGTGTTGAAGATAGTATCTTGGGCTTTTTTTCTGGTGTGGGAGGTGATCTTGAAGACATCTGTACATGATCATGGTAGTATGGTTTTGAAACACAGATGTCTTCCCTGAGCTATAAGCTCTTCAAAGGTCAGAAATAACAGCAAAAAAAAAAAAAAAAAGGATGTCTTTGAGCTAAGCCATACGTTCTTTGATTCAGGGACCATTTTTTGTTTACAGCCCTCAGTGCAACACAATCTTGATTTATGATTATCATGCCTAGTTGCCATGATGATGATAAGGTTTCTAATGGAATGAAGGACCTTGCTAATAAAAAATCATCTACGGCAATCAGAGTTCTAATCTAAATAATATTTATGATAGAATTGTGATGTGAATTAGATGATTGAGGCAACTGCATTTTAAAGTGGCATGTGCATTTTTTAAAATATATACGAACAGATGTATCTACAAGCTAAAGTAAAAAAGAAAAATATAAAGCTTATATATACAAATGTTGAATTATACATCAAAGTAACCTATATAGTAGGCACAGAAATATACCTGGGGGGAGGGGAGTTCGTTTTTTAAAGTGTCATATGTATACAAAGTTTAATGTCATTAATTTGGCCCAGAAAGAGGGCTGTAGTACCGTACTCCAGGCAATGACTTCTTTTAAGAAAGAAATTAGCAAGCAAAAACAAACTGAATGGAATTTTAATTCATCTCTATGTGCAGAACATCAAATGTATTTTTGTTCTAGGCATACTAAAATTCCTATATAGGAACATGACAGTTCCTGAAGTTGTCAGTATTTTCCATTTCATCCATTCTGTATATCTTGCCTCCATCCAAACCATCACAAGAATAAATGTAAAGATAAATAATAATCATGATTACATCGTAGTGATATGAACATCATGAAGCTGAATGACTTTGTCAGACCAATAGTGCTGAATATCACCCAAGTGTTTCAGCTTGTCCAGAGTAATTTCTCTGAGTGTCTATAATACTTAACTACTGGAAAATGTTCTCTGTGAGAACCACCTCAGAAGAAGAGGTAAAACACAGGTACAAACTGTGACTTTGTTGAATCATTTTGGTGTGGTTTTGTTTGTTACACTTCAAGTCTATGCGGAGCCCTGTGAATAACCAAGAGTAAACGGCATACAAAAGTCTCTGGAGTAAGCTAACAGGGACATTGGGTCATCTTTCAGAACATATGATATATGTGTTCTTAAACAGTTAATAATTAATCACCTTTCCCAAAAGTAAATTTATGTTTATATCCTCGTCATTTACCATTTAGTTTTGAAAGCATATTTGTGGGGAGAATATTGCAGCAAATACATCTTCTGGATATTCCTTCATGGCTAAGCAAGAACTACAAGTATTCAGGTTTAGTGCCTGAATAGCTTCTCAAAATATTATTATAAGGACATTATGCTTTTAGGTCAGCTTCTTCTGTTATTATGACCAAGTAATCTCCTTCATTTACCTGCCCATCTGTGCAGCCACTGCTTCTGGCTGAATGCGTAGCAGAGGGGCTACAACCTATAGCAGGAATGTCGCAGCCACAGGGCAATGTCCATCATGTACTCAATGCAGACTATAAACTCAACAAAAATAAGATGAGATTCGTGGATTCTTGCAAAGTAAAGCTCTTTGGTAAGGCAAGACACCCAAAAGACTGGCCTGATACTATGCCTACGTCAATTACAAAGCAGTGTATGTAGCCTTGATCAAAATTATTTGAAGGCTAGGAGTCCCAATGAATATATAGTAAATCTTTAACTATTAAAAACTGAATATTTTTCACTCACAAGAAGGCTGAAACCAAGGTCCCTGTATGTCGAGTGAAAAGGTGTCATTCTTCACCCCTCTCAGGAACCACAGTTCCTGCAAAGTTTGTCTGCTTCCAGTTTCAGCAGCTCGAGGTTCTCCAAAGACAGCATCATGTTTTAACACCATTTACAAGAAAACTTTTAAGAGCATGCTGAAAAAGGAAATTCCCAAAAGAGGTTTCTGATGGATGGAAAGAGTTTGATGTATTTTCTATTTCTAGGTATGGGAATGGAGAAGAGTTATCAATTTTTCCCAAGACTGATGTGTAAGTTTGGTCCTGAAGGAGATGTAAAGAGGTGAGCTATGTTGGTGTAACTAATACATGACAGCATGCATCATTCTGATATAATCTCATGGCTCTGTAAGCTTAGGAGCTAGTCTGAGTGGATGACTACACAGAGTAAGTATGAGCTTGTTGTGATCAAGAACATCAGCTGTAGCATGGATAGAAATTCTAATGTTTTATTACATTCACAACATACAGAATCTGATATAGTATTCCCCTTATTATATATCCACTTGCAATATCTTAGAATTGATTTGTTGCCTTTAATGAAATACAGTGAGAAATCATCCTGAACTTCCTTTTAGAAACCAACAAATAAGCAAAGATCAGATTTTCTTATGGTTCACACACTTTGGGATATTTTCATAAATCAGCTAAGAAATTAATTATAAAAACAGACAGATTACATTTCCTTCCACTAACTACAAAATGTTACTGTTGCTGCTATTCCGGCTTGCAAAGGCACAGAATCATTGCTCTTCCATACACATGTATGTGTATAAACACACCTATACATACATACACACACATTATGAGGCTTTGAAATCTTTAAGCAAGACAAGAATATATTTATCTTATAAAGTTTTAACAATTTAGTAATTTACCAACCCATCCCCTAATAGAGTGTTATTGATCAAAATCACTCAGGAGATAAGAATCTGTAGGGACTCCATCACTTCCAGAAAGAGTATTTTTCCCCTGTAAAGTGCTAAGAAGTTGTTTAATCCGGGGTGTAACAGACCCTGAAAAAAGCATCAGAGAAGCCATGCACAGAAGGAAGAAAATATACTGTGAAGCGCCTACCAATATAGCATTAGCAAGCAAATGTCTATTTCACATTGATTCTCAGGGAATTAAGAATGCAGTATAAACTGTGGTGGATTTTATTTAGCATTTTAGAGTACAAGAAAATGTTCAAATTATTGAGATTGTTCTGAAACTGAGAGAAAGTGCAATGCAGAAGCTTTAGCAGGAGCATAAGGAGGGAGCAGACCAACAGTAGAAAATTATGCAGTGCATTCATAAGAACTAAAATCTGTGTTGCAGGCTACAAGCAGAAAGACAAAATCAGTCAGAAAAACTATTTTTTTTTTCAATGCTGCTGAACCAATCACCTCAGATGGCTCAATACCTTGGTATGTATATTCTTAACATACAGACTCCTATGATGTCTTTCATAAAGACTTGTGTTAACTATTCAAAATAAATATTTCTATAATTAACCTAATCAGAAAACTTCCAGTGTGTTGAATCTGTTCAGTAAAACAGATTTTTCTATATTTCTAGCAAATCAGATTTAGCCTTTTTGAAAATACCAAATTTGTAACAAGCAGGAAGGAAAACTGGATCTCAGATTGTCACTTAAAGCATCATACTTTTAACCTCCTCTTTCCATACAGAGCTCTTTACCTTTACTGACACCCTCTGGTTCCTATGTCTAAGTCAGGTTTGAATTCATTCCAGCACTCCTTCAAAAATTTACTCTCCTAATCAATATTTTGTGGAGCACAGAACTGGACATTTTCTGAAACTCCCATAAATCATATCACTGATTCCCCAATAGTTCACCATGTCAGCAACTTATTCAGGGGACTCAAGCAGATTTGCCAGTCATGACCTTCTTGTATTGAATCTGTGCAAGCAGTCCTTCAAGTTATGCATTTCTTAAAGTTGTCCATTATTATTTTTTAACAGCAGAGCTTTTAATCACACCTTTTATCTTAGCTGCTATGATATTCTTCCTCAAGACTTGTTTTCAAAGCTGCTTTCTTTCAAATTCTCAAACAGAATTCAGACAGTGAGATGTTTTTATTTTCCGCTTTCATTCTTCGTACAACTGCCCTCGTTACAAAATGAAATGAAGATCCCTTCCCCTGATATTTTTACCTAGAATTCAAAACATGATCTTCAGCTTCATATTGAACAACAAAACTAAAATCTACACTTTTTATCTCCCTACTATCCATAACTATTTTCACACTTTACACCATGCTCTGTGAGTTCTGACTTTTTTGCATGGGCATTTGCTTTGTAAGTGTATGAAACAGAAGTGCTGCATGTTCAGTAGTCCACTCATAAAACTACTTAGCTGTTATTGCCTTCAAGAGTGCTTAACACTTCACCCTCCTTAATATATTTGTTGTCTTCCGAAACTTTGTCTTCTTAACCACATCTTTTAAATATTCCCGTAGTATATCAACAGTATATATCTACTGAAGGCCACTGTACATAAAACATTCCTCAGTTAAAATAGTTCACATCTCAGTTTTCTGTCTTCCATTCAGCATACCTCAAGCTGGTAAACAAGCATTTGCATTTTCTCTCTTAAGAAGATAGACAGGGGGTTTCAGGGGGGAGGTTGGGGATTGGGGTTTTTTTGGGTTTTTTTTATTTTACTTGGAACTTTGTGGGTGTTATATTAACTGAAGTCAATTTATTAAATATATTTTTAGAAATTCTATTGGAGCATTTGATAACTTTTAAAAGTAATGGCTCAGGTATTGCTAATTCTTTCAATAACTCCCGTAATCATATTAATCAGAACGAACTGATCTTGTGCTAATATTGATTGCCATAAAGTACTTTTGAAGGAGTGGCACTATAACTCAGCAAGAATTAAAGGCACTTCTATTAATTGGAAAATGTCATTCAAATTTTAATTATCAGGAATCCCCCCCTTAGATTTTGGGTAATAGTGAGTGTGTAATTTATTTGTAGTTTCAAACTTCAGGGTCTCATCAACAGCTCACTAAGTCTAGGGGAATGTTGGAATCCCTCAAAAATAAGAAAAAAACTGGCTCTGGTTAAAAAAAACAAACAAACAAAAAAACCAACTAACTTTGTGTCACTCCAAGGAAGCATTACTTTTTAAACAACATGAAAAAGGACTTTGAGAAAACTTTAAGCTACATTTCTGAAATACTGCAACACATAGAAAACTTAAGTCATAAGTTCTCACATTACACTATCTTGTCTAACTTATGTTACATGAAGTTTCTGAGCTTAATATAAATGCAACTAAACATCAGACGAAGCATAGGTAGAGTTATGGATTTTTATTTTTTTTTAAATATAAAAACCTTAAAAAGACAGTTTTGTGCTCTATGTCACAATAACTCTCAGTTCATCTTCTAGCCAGTTCACAGACATTCTACATAGTCTTATTAACTGTCCTCACATCAGAGAGGAAAAATCGGTGCATCTTTATGTAATTCCATCTCCTCTGTTTGTCAGCAAAGGAGAAGAGTCCTGTCACCGTACTTTTCTAATTCCAGAGTTAACTGTTTATCCCAAAGCCAAGAATCATTCAAAACTCCAAAAGAACACAACTTTCAGTGCATCACTATAAACTCAATATGCTGGCTTATTTCCTGATTCACCCTCAAGCATTAGTGTGTTAGCTCTCCCAAACATAAAAAATTAGCACATTTGAATAGACATTCCTTCTCTGGAGTATGTATTTGTACTAAAAGCCTCCCTCACAACTCATTCACTGCAGTAGTTTGATCCCTAGTTAAATGACAGGAAAAACATAGCAGATCACAGTAATTTCTGCTCCAACTTTTCTGCTTAATTATGACAATTTCAATGTAAGATTCAAAACAAAAAAAGCAAGACACATAAACCTGCAGCCCAAAAATGGGATCTCTCACCGTTGCCGGCTTCACAGTAGACTGCTCACAGAGATGCTGCGATGGATATTACAACAAATAATCTGCACACACTCCAAAGTCTAACCAGGGAAATCAGTGCCTCGCTGGGGGAACGGCAGACACTTACCGCTGCTGTGGCACCGTCTCTCTCGCCCTGACTCTCAGTCTCTCTCTCCCATCCTCCTGACAGACTCAAATATAGCAGTCCCTTATGGTGCTGAGCCTGGGGGAGCAGCGGATTGCAGAGTCGGGCTTTTTCCCTTTTTTTTCCTCTCTCTTTTTTTTAAACCATCCAGAGGTAGTTCTCCAGACCCGACCGCCTCTCCTCCTCGGCTCGCTCAGTGATGGAAAGCCCCAGGTGAAGGCATCCGCGCCGGCAGCTCCCGCGAGCCCCTCCCGGCCCCGCCGTGCCCCCTCC
>VYXF01009199.1:2105875-2135790 GCA_013397295.1 Polioptila caerulea | reverse complement strand
CCCTCCCTCCCCCCGCGCTCTGCAGCCGGAGCCGGGCGCCAGGGAGCCGCGGCTGCTGCCCGCACCGCAGCGCANGTTTTTTCCCCCTGTGGCAATGGCAATTTCTGCTATAAAATTTAATACTTTTCTGACCTTCTATGCCTTTCTTTCATTGCCTTTTTTCCCCTTTGCCTTCCACAAGTAGTTAGGAACTCTTTTTTAACTTATGTATTAACTAAGTAATTATTGTATAGTTTCTATTCTCTGAGATTTTTCTCTGCTTCAGTGGTTCCATTTCAATGGCTTATGCTTTCTGAACCTCTGTGCTGTACAAATATGTGTATATGTGTGTGTGTGTGTGTATGCATTTTTCTCTACTAACCATTCTTTGTTGTTGGTTTTTTTTGGTTTTTTTTTTCCTATCCCAGGTAGTTTCTGGCCAATTTTCAAATACTGACCTTTATGTGGTTTAGATTCAAGAGAACGAAGATTTTGGATTAATTTTGGAATTTGCTGAGAGTTCTTACACAACTCTGGTCTTAAATTGGCAATACTAATATGAGTTTTGTTTCTGTGTCTTTTGCTTGTTTCTTATATTGAAGCCTCTAGCAAGATAAGATACTAGTGATGAGTGACACAGTTTTATACACTTTTGTGGTCCTGTATAATATATGGAAGTCTATCAGAGGATTTACAGCTCAACATCATGTTCAGTGTATTCTGTCCTCTACTGTCAGTGAGGATGAGTTGAAAAAAATCCCCTCCCTTTTAATTTCTTTTTTTAATCTTTCAAAGATTGCAAATTTCTGTTCCTTCATCACCATTTCCCACTGTCTTAACTATCAAAGTGGAAGAGTGAGAATGAATCCATCATTAGAAATGGACTTTGTCTGGATATACTATCCCATAAAAAACACAGAAAACAATTGTCTCCACAACTGTAGATGGGTCTCCCGACATATTTCTGTTGGGCAAGCAATGTTGCAACTTGACATATCAAAGCTTCCCTTCCTTGACTCAGTTCACAGAAAATTATCTGGTCATTATTTTCAGTGTTACTAGGTTACAAGACAGCATTTAATCAGAAGCCAGGAATAGTGACTGCATTAATTCTGATCTTATGAATAACTTATGAAGCTCCATTTCTCAATATTTCCAAAGTGAACATTAAAGCCAGAAGCATTTTTTTCTATTTTTTTTTTTATTGCATACTGTATCTGTTTATGACAATAGTGAGGAATTACTTGTGAGGAGGTGATTTTCATTGGTTACTTTTTTTACAGGCAGAGATGAAATTAAAAAAAAAACTTCTTTTCTTTTTAGTCATAAAGACTTGACTTTATGGTCTTTATCATCCTTTGTGAAGTTATAGGGTTACTTTGAAAAACTACTTTACAACACCCATGCCATACACATTAGGTTACACACTATTTTTCTTTTAGCTCACTTTTACTCAAAGTTCTTGTCAAAGTACATCTTTCTTATGAATGACTTTAGTGTTTGCTTCCTTCTTTTTAACTTCACATCAGCAATATCTCTACAAGGAGGTATTTGTATCTTTTCCTTTAATATAATCAGGAATTAAGTGGATTTGTATGAGTACCAGTTTTATCTTTCTTTTAAAGGAAAGTGGCATGCAGCTTTTAAACAGGTAAAAATTTCATTTGATCGTGCATATCCTTTGCAAGGTCATTTCCTGATCTACTCCACCACACTTAGATTGTGAGCTGTTTTGTGGCACGTATGTTCAGTGTTTAGTGCATGGACAGTGAACTCACTAATCAGCATAAACAGTATTTTGTTACAGTACTATTATTGCTATATATTTTAATTCAACCTAGCTGCATTTTGCATATCTGGTCTAGTTGTCTGACTATCCGTCAATTAACACCTTGATCTCTCTATCTTAGTCCCTACAGTGGGCAAGCAAACAGATGCAGCACATCTGCAATCTGAGTAATTTCTGAGCTCTTTTCTTATTTGTTTTGTACTTTTCATTCAGTCTCTCTTCTTTTAAGCAGAGCATGATGTATTTTTTTTTCTTTCTCACTTGGAGAGCTCTCTGAGCAGTACCATTACTATTGGGATATTTAGCTATTCTTTCTTGACCAGTTGCAGAATACAAAATGGGGAGTGAACTTTGAAGAAAAGAATTAGCTGCACAAATTTATCCCCTTCATCTGGGTCTTCAGCAGCACTGGAAATGTATCTTTAGAGATAATGAAAGCATCCCTTGCTCACCTGGAGGACAGTATTTGAAAAGAGTCATTTCTGAAAGGTGTACATTGGCCCTGTTTTAGTACACAGCTGTATAATTCTAGTGACAATGACTACATTTTGTCCTCCTCTAGAACATCTGGATAGACTCCTCATGGCTGTATAATTATAGATATAAGAAAATTTTCTAGGGAGATAAGCAGAATTGTGTGTAAATCTGATGCATAATTCTTCAGGCCTTCGGCAAACAGCAAAAGATTCAGAGCCTATCATGAAAGCTTTCAGTTATAGCAGATAATTAACAGACTGGAGACGTTAGCAATGGAAAGAAGTTGCTGCATAAAATTAAAAATAAAACTCCAAGCTCTGGGGACTTGTGCCTCTTAAATTTTTAGAAGTGCAAACAGATGACATCTGGTCCAACATAAAGACTGGGAGAAAGTTAACCTATTTGGAAAAGTTTTGAAGCAGCACAATGAAGCATGTTTTGTATCACAGCTTTATAGCACGCCACAATGGTCGTTTTGATTTTGTAAGAGAAACTTGTAAACTGAATGTATTGTTTCATTGAGTAATGGCCTGAGAGGATGACAGAACTGCACTGCAGTTAGTCAAACACCTTAAGGATGATGGGGCCGTCCTGTTACTTGGTGAACAACACCAGTGTAAATTTCCACTGCTGCCTGGTTGAAGAGGAAATGGCCTGGGTACTATATATTTTGACATATCCAAGTACGGGCAGTATGCTGCTACCAAAATAGTGATCATCAAAGAGCTAAATAGCAGTGCTGTGGTATTGAATCATGGACAGGAGGGGACAGGCTGAGTACTCCCTTGCCTCTGCAGAAGCCACGGACTGTGGGAGAGATATAGGGAAGTGACATATGTGAATATCTTAACTCTATATCCAACTCATTCATACACTGGTGTTCCACTGAGTGCTGCTAGTTTTGTGAGGAACTGGTCCAAAATGAAACCAGAGGAATAGGTTCTTAAAAATCAGTCTCCTGGCTACTGACAGAAGCAAGGATGGTCATCAGAGGGAGTTCCTCTTTTCTGTGCATGCTTTGTGCAAGTGCAATACAGTTTTGTATTTCCAGAGTCAGAATAAAGATGAAAAGGGATTTGCAAATTCTTATTTTCTCCTGGCTTTCTTAACCTTATGGGGGACATACCTAGGTAAGCTGTTATGAAACGCAATGCATTGCTTTTGATGCTGTGATACAGCAACTAGTTAACATGTTGGGAAAAGCAAGACCATAATTTTCCTCATTCCTTCCAGCTCGATCTTCAGCATATGCACAGGAAGAATCTAGTGTCTCCTGGAGACTGCTTTTACATTCTACAAAAATGGAGCAAAGTTCCTATTGCACATGGGAGCAAAATTCACAAAGGAGTAAAGAATGGAGAAAGAACAGATCTGTTTACCAGTGAAGTTATCCCATGGTAACATGAGCTGTTGTTATAGGGAACTAGTTAAGGGATGTGCTGGTTCATAATCCTCAAAGTCAAGGAAAAAAGAAAAGGAAAATGAGATGTTCTCTGAGCACCATAGAATTAAAAAAAAAAAGGCAAAATCAAAGTGTAATTATAGCTGAATATTCCAGTAGCAATGAAAACTCAGTAACAACAAAGATAAAACCCCCTATCTCTCTAACCCATATCTCCAAAGAGCCATGAGCACAAAGGCTGAAAAAACTGCCCTCCACTGAATTACAGAATGGTCAGTCCATGACTGCGGAATGCAGAACAAGAGTGGATACTAAATTTAGTTTCCTAACTTCTATTTCAATACCTAAATATAAATGGCCTGATTTTTTTTCAAAGATGTTGAATAGTTCCAGATTCCTCTGATTTATGTTGCTACTTAGAGAAAAAGAAGATTTTTTTGTTTAAGTATCTAACAATAGTACGCAGAATTCTGCCCTTATAGACCAGAGGTTTGCAGCCTACTTCTTAAAATAATTGGATGCCATTGTGCCTTCTAAAGATGGATAGAGCTGCAAAAGAAAATATTTATTCTGTGTTTTCCTATTAATGAAAGAAATGAGGAGCAGAATTCCCATGACCCTAAGTGTGCAGTAACAAATATTTGGGTTTTTTACTCCCTCTCACCCTAAGTTCAATGGAAATACACTAGAAGACAGATTTAATGAGGGAAGCATCCTTGTCATTGCAAACCTTCTTTGGAGTATAGTGCAGCTATAACTACACTGGTAGTGAATTAGGCTTTTCATAATTTTTAAATGAACCTTCAGTCCTAGGTGATTTTTTGTTGAGGAATGTAATGGAAATCTAGAATTTATAACATAGGCAACTTATTTATCCAACAGTATGTGGCATTATCTTTTGTTCTAGAAGATTTGTGACTCTGTGAAAGAAGTATTAAGAAGAACAAAAGTTCCTATCATTTTCAGACCTTCAGTGCTTCCTGGAAAAGTCACTTGAGCATTTCAGAGTGACACAAGGAAAAAGGGAAAATGTGGATTGTTATGCAATGTACAAGGCTATACAATAAATAATGTAATGCATAAGCAAAGCTGAATAACTCTATCCCCAAGAAACTTGAGTGACACTATTATCAAGTCTTTGTTTGGTGAAGCATGTGTAACTGAATTTGTGAACTCATCTGAAAACAAAAAATCAAACATACCAAACAAGCTTTTTTTATAAACGAAGACAGAAAAAGGGTAGGAGAGAAGTAAAACTCTATAAATCGCTTCCTTGAGTCTGAGAAAAATCTCAGATTATACTGTTAGTGTCAGTCTCCCAGAAGGGCTGGCAATTCTGCTTTGCTGTGTTCCTCATAGAAGAAAGGATTTGACCAGGAATGACTGAAATTGAGAGTTTCTAGTAGTGGCGATTAAAATAGCACAAATCATCATTCCCTACTTTACCTAGTTATCCTACCTGCAATCCCCTTTACCCCCTGCCTCTCCNNNCCCACCCCAGGAGAATTAGATTCATCATTTGACTTTACTTTTGATGTTTTATATGACAGTTTACTAGGAACAGTGTATCTGGAGCACCCTATATGAAAACAATACAAAAGAAAGCTCAAATTATTTTTTTGAGTTATTACTTCAAGTATAACTGGAATAGTCTGCTTGACTCCTTTATCAATATGCTGAATATCTGATAAATCTAGATATGTAAAGATGGCATTAACTTAATAAAATAAATTGATTTCATGTAATAATAAATTTTATCGATGGTGACTTGGCAGGTGAAAGCACAAATGAAGATGACTTTGAAACCTCTAAATGTTTTCAGAAGAAAGTGCAATTATCTGATGATCTTTCATCTTAGGGACAAAAAAACTAAATAAATTGAATCAAGGTTATAACATATAATTAATAACATACATATATACAGGTTTTAATGTAACCCATAGAACATTAATTATAACACTTATTTCACAGCTGTTCTATGAAAGCTCTAATAAAGTGTGTCTACAATTAAAACTGAATATATACTGACTTCATTAAGTTAACAGCTGCACCAATAACCAATACCAAGGAATTTACCCTACTTTGTTAATGTCTTGATACCATCTGCAACATTCAAAACTACTGGGTTTTAAAACAGATGATGTCTTACTAGTATTGTGATCACAGCTATCACAATATGCTTACACATGCTACTAAAGTGAATTAATCTGTTTCAAGGGAATTTCAAGGGTTATGAGCTGAGCTGCAAGACAATTTCCTGAACACAATCGTGGCGGCTAGAAAGTCAAAACCAGAAGTTCTTGGGGTCGCCTCTTCCCAATTCTTATATCTCAAACACTAATTTCTCTTGTGTCTAAACAAGGAAAAATTCAACTTTGGAGCAAAAATGGGGGGACTGAATTAATATAGGAAACTTTTGCACTATCAACGTTTTGACATTAAAACTCTGTCATTTTAACCCATATTTCAAAGTGTAACTTCCAGCTTTTAAAAGAAAAAAGAAACTCGCACAAAAAAAACAAAAAACAAAAAAAAAACCACAAAAAGAAACCCCAAAACAAACAAACAACCCCAGAAATCCCATTATATAGAGAATCATGCAGACATTAAAGAAAACGTACTAGATTTTAAAATCTGCTTCACAAACTCTCCTAATACAAGCAATAATAGATGAAAGCAGGAATAAAATTGTACCCCAGAAAGGTGTAACTCCATTAAACATGTTCAGCAGTGTGTTTTCAGCATCTGGTTCTCCTCCAGGCCTTGGTTTGGGATGTGACCTTAATCAATTTTATCTGCTTCTCTGAATATTGACTAGCAGTAGTATTACTAGAATTACAATCTGTCTGTCATTTCAAACGTTTAACTTATATCCTTACACATTTGAGATCTCTCTATCTCTTGACTGTTTTAAATTTTTGGTACACGTCTTACGTTTTCATTATTACTTTCCTTCCTTGTTTCCTCATTTTGTTCTTTCATACTCTTCCTGTCTTTTGGTCACAATTTATGACTTGTGTAGCTTTCACAGCTCTAAATTCCATGTCCATTATGTTACTCTTCCCAGAGTCCATTTCCTTGCTTATTAATTACACTCTCTTCCCCATCTTAAACCTTCTCATACTCCCTCAGGTTCCTTGTCCCAGTCTGCTCCTCCCCTCAACAGTTGTCTCTTGCCATCTGTTTTTTGTCCTTGACTAAGATGTTGTGATGTTTTGTTGGTTTTGGTTGGTTGGGTTTTTTTTTTTATATTTCCTGTGCTTCCATGTCACTTGAGCAGCAAAAAAGAAATAACCTATAGCTCTAGGAAAATAAGTTATTAATTAGTTCGCAGGTTCACATCCTGTGAACCACATTAACTGGCATTGAAGTTCAGGAAAACTGAACTTTGTAACTGTGTTCTGGACCATACTCAGTCACTTTCCAGGTGTGAAACTTGCTTAGACAAATCAAAGTTCTGAGTCAGAAGACAGAAACTGTGAGTAATGTGTCTGTCAAACCTTTAGAACTTTCCAAGCTGCTGTGAAAGAATATTTTTCAGTGGTTTCCAAAACAGAGAAAAATCAGTTTTATCACTGGGATGCTACCAAAACCACCGGTAGCTAAAAACTAAATTCTGCTAAAATATCAAGATTTTGGTTAAAAAATGTTCTTAAAGGGACTGCTGAACTTCTTATAATATAATATCAATGAAAAAACATTTTTTAATAAGCTTTGTGCATAAACAGCTGTGCAGAAAACCAGAACCCCTGCACGGACTTGTCAGTGGCTATAGCTCAGAGGTAAAGACACTGAGACTTCAAAGTAACACTAAGCTTTGGGTGACAAAAGTCTTCTCCCCACAGTCCTTTGCTACTTTATGTTAATTTACCCCAGTTCTGGTCTCCCCATTGGCCTGTTGGCCCAGACCGCCTCTCTTTTCCTTATATGATTATCCCCTGGAATGTTCTCCCTTCTCCAGATCCCCATTGGCCCCAGTTTGCTGCATTGCTCCACCCCTGTTATCCCATTGGGTCTCCCAGTTTGTTGACCCCCTCTAAACCACTTTCCCCCACTCCCATAGGACTCTGCCCTGAGGTCCATCCNAGCCCCTGTTTACTATATATGTACCTTCCCTAGAATGTTCTTTCCTCCCCTAATCCCCATTGGCTCTGTTTTACTGCATTACTCCATCCCTGTTATCCCATTGGTTCTCCCAGTTTGTTGACCCCCTCTACACCGCTTTCACCCACTCCCATTGGACTCTGCCCTGAGATCCACGACCCGTCTGTCCTATATTTAAACCCAGGCCCTGAGGTTTTCTTTAGCTTCTATGTGTGGTTCCCTTTGGTGCGTGGCTGGGGTAAACCCCTTTGGAACTCCGTGTAGAACGCCCTGCCCTTGCTTTCACGCGTCGGCTTTGTCTTGCCATCGAAAGTGTGTGTGTGTGAGTGACAGTGAGCTAGCTGTGTGCCTGCCCAATTGCCTCCTACCTGGAGATGGCTTTCGGGAAGGTAGCGGCACCTCACCACTGACCGCACGCTGCTACACGCCTGAATCGTTTTTTGCAGAAATGTTTGTAAAAAGCTAAATAAATCTGTTATCTGGCTGACACGCAGTGGAGGAAATTTCAATCCGAAGGTACAATTTTGGCAAAATTAAAAAGAGCTTCACTTGGAAATGTCCAGTAAGAAATATCAAGGAAGAATAACTCCAAAGACACTATGAGCTCCATCTATAGCAAAGTATTTCTATATTAAGTTATCAGCTATATTATTAGCAAAGAAAGGGAATATTAAGCATCTGTCTGTTTTCTTTTCAAAGTATTAGCATAACAAATGTAATGTAATGGCTTTAAAACATCTGTCTTATGTTAGTCTTCCTTGTAAAAGAAGGGTAACTATTTAATTTTTTCACACCCTTTAACCAGGAATGGCCACCCAGACAGATGGATGGCTGCCTTGCTGCTTCCCCCCAGAGGCTCAGTTAGATGGGATCATCTGAAGGGGGGAACTGCCAGTCTCCAGGGGCTATCAAAGTGCCAGAGAAGGGAAGATTGTGAAAAGTTTCAATTGTCTCACCAAACCAAGAGTAGAAGGAGGAACAGAGAGAGACAGCTAGCATGTAAACTGCAGTGGTAAAGAGCAAGTCTCAAAGGGGCTCAGGGACAGAGAAACCAGTTTTTATAGCTAGCCTGGGATTTGTCATTGAAAACACAGCACTCTGTAAGGACATGCAAGGAAATGGGAAGATTTTTGTTGCTGTTTTTTCATCTTGTTCTCAATTTTCATTATTTTAAAAAGTCTGTTTTCTAGTTTCCATTTTCATTTAAAAAAAAACTTCTGAGCTTAAGAGTGCATGTGAGGAACTGAGGAGACAGATCCCTCTCAGAACTTTTCTTTAATGTTCTATCTCAAAAAAAATTGTTAAAAAAAAAACTCTTACTCAATATCAAACTACATTTAAACAATTAGGTAAAGGATGTTAAGTATTTAGTAGGATTCCAGTTCTTATTCTGAAACATAAACCAATTAGTGTAAAGCACCTTTAATATTGGAAAAATTTGAAATAATATTATTAAATTAACTCAAATCTTTTCTATGGAATATTAACATAGGATTAAGGTCTGGACAAATATATTTCTGGTTTTAATTGAACAGACTGAAAGCAAAACCATTTGGCAGATGTATAGCCCAGTACTTTGTAGTGAAATTTAAAGAGTGATGACAACATGTAAGAATTTTTGTAGCATACTAATAACATAATTTAAAGGCAGAAGCAATTTGTTAAGGATTAAATTATATACTCTGCATGTGCAGTAAAAATGTTTTGTGCCCTTCAAAATGTTTTATTTTCTTAGGGAGAGTATACATGTTAATTGAATAATAAACATCAAAATTGCATTTTTGAAAGCAGTATATTCTATTGTCTGCATTACAAATTCAAAACACTAATAGTCTAATCCTGCTCATTTTAGGTATATAATGCATGTTATGGCATAATTATGTTTTAAATGTACTTGATAGATTTTAGTATGCACTTTAAATGTCATGATACTATGAGAAGCAGCTGTAAAAAATGTCATCTTGGTGCTTCATATTTATGCTATGACTTCCAAAGGAGTTTTGAAAGTCTGAAGGAGTGCTAACTGTCACTATTGCCATCTCAGGATGGTGGGTTAATATCTTTCTCCCTGAGATCCTTCTCTCCTACCAGTGCCAATTATAACAGAGATGGTCTCCAGGGATTTCTGACAATTTCCTTGATGATGTGTGTGAGCTGCCATTGCCCACTTGGAACACTGACAGTGACTGAAAGGCGTGTGTCTTGGCTGTTAAGTGTGTTTAATAGCAGCATGCCACTTTCTGTCATCTCTTGTACCTTTAGAAGAGTCATATTGTCTCCATATGTCAGTTCATGACAACTTTCTGAGTGTCAGTGTGGCTGAAGCTTCCACTTGTGCACACGTATCTGTACATGTGCAGCAGGAGCAGTGAAATGTATGGAATTGTTAGTTGTGTTTGCTGTGTGCGTGCCAGGAGTTAAATGGCATCGATCAGGGTTACTAATCTAACCAATAAAAGCAAACCTGTGCTAGACAGTGAGAAATTAGTCACACCTGAGACTTGTAGTTCTTTTTAAAATAGTGGTACTGAACCTAGTTTGATTACATTGTGAAATGAATCACAAGAAACATAGTCTCAAATATATATAATATCAAAAGTGATTCAAATCAGGAGAGGATTAATTTTAGGCTTTTACATTGGGTTTTGAAAAGTACCTAGAACTTCCAGGGATTATTTGCTCCAGAACATGCAAAGAAGAGTATTCAGAGTTCTGAAAAATTTCTGAAATCGTGTAAGGTATCATGGAAATCAGCCAAGTACACAGCCATGGCTGATCCACCTATCAAGCACCTTTTCAGAATTACCCCAGAGTCAAAAAAAAGCTCACATTCATTTTACTAGCTTTTGAAAATAAATCATCCAATCTTCCTATAAATCGGTTAGTAAAATTCAGATATATTGTCATACATTTATACTTGCAGCACAGTCAAAAGAATATTTTATATTTGTATCCTTATACCAATATTAGTCATATCCACATGGTGGTGAGAGGATTAAAACAAGTAAGAAGAACTGCAGATTTTCAGAATAGCTTGAATTCCCCGAATTCTGTGAAACACCTCCTCCAATTTCTGTGTTTTTATGCAGGGAAGAACCTGAAATTGCACTCAGAAATTGTTTCGCATTTCAAGTCCATAAAATCTCAATGACTGATCAGTTGTACCTCTAACATCTTGTAGTTAAAGCACTGAGACAATTTTCACGAGATCTGAATTCAATTTATTGCCCTGTTGTAAACCCCTTGAGTGGGGGTGATTTGGTTTTTCAGTTCTTCATACTTACTTTTCCTGAATTTATAAAAATATACAGTATATTTTCTGAGCTGGAAGACTATGCAGTAATAATTCCTATTATATATTCATAGTAGTGTTTAATGTAACAGTCTGATTTTGGGTATTAGCTAGGGATAGAGTCTCTAGATGTCTGTTTCATGTACAGGTTTTTTTAACTTTCTTTCATGGTGAGCTGCAGATCTCTTTGTTAATTGATACCTAGGAATAATGCTTTAACTCTGGAAATCACTATGCAATTGATTTAATAAAATAAACTTATTGGAATATGTTTAGTTATAATTAAATTTCTATGCCTGAATGTTAATTAAAATTCACTCCTACTGATAATAACATTATTAACATGTATACAGTGTACAGTTAACAGAAACAGAAATAGAGGCAATTAGTGAAATTAGGTGTTTTCTCTACCAGGAAGGAATATCCCAAAGAGTAATTGCTTATATTCATATATTCTCTGCAGATATTACTAATAGCATCATTAAATTAATATAATACCATTTTAGAAACTCTAAACAGATTTAATGACTGGGGACTTGATAGGAATGACACTATTTTCTTTTTAATTGCGTATGACTGTCAATAGAATTGGGCATTTTCATGTGGCAGTCATGACCTGACTGTGTTTTGCATCACAGAAGCTAATCAATGTATGTGGAAATGTGCTGATCCTTCTCAGGTGCTTTTGAAGCATTTGTTTTCTTATTAAGTGGCAGCTGTTAAGGTATGTATGCTTATCCGAATGTTCTCAGTTATTTTCTCAGAAATTTAATTTTGGTTTTGTGAATGATTATGTTAGATTTATTGCTAATACAATATCTAATGATTACCAATATCTAACATTATATAAGCACGTCTAAATTGTTATAAGGTCAGTGTAGAAATGTCCAAGTTTACAGTTTCTGTCCTTGCAGGATGCGATGTGATAAAGCAACAGCACCTGTGTAGCTGCTAAGTTAGGATTTTGCCTCCATATATGACCAGATCATAGTGATTTAACTCATCTGTGCAGAAGTGAATGTTCCCTGTCTTCGGGCTGGATATATTCTGCAGGTATCCCTGCCAATGGATCCACCTGGGAAGTGCCTACAACCTTGGGAGAGCAATTTACCCTGTTGGCCCAGTCCTCAGCAGCATTCAAGACCCTTCTGCAGACCCATGTGTACCAAAGTCAATTGCCAATGTCACAGCTCCCCCTTCTTTTAGATGCATTCATTATGTGAGCATCCAGACAGCTCCACCTGTAATACCCACCTAGCAGTCTTAGGACAAATGAAATTGTCCATCACAGCAAAGGAGAGGGGGTGTGTGTGAGGAGGTCTCTGAGGAAGACCTGACTATCTTTTGTTGCCTACACAGACATCACTTGAATTATTTTGCACAATTTACCATTTTAATGTCCTGTCTGGGTGCTGGAAATGGTGACAAGAGGAGGCAAGTGGGGAAAAATACATTTTTGCTTTTCAGAAGATCAAGTAAAGCCAACAAGAAATTAATTTAATTTTATAGCCCTTCTCTGCCCCTTCTTTATTTGAGGAAGGAACGAGGGGCTTCAGTGGCTGTGAGTGCTCCTAAGGTGCTCTGTTGTGTAGATTGGGAGATTGTATAACCCACCATCCTATCCACCCAGAGTACACTGCAATCACACCAAAACCCTTGGAATTCCATATCTTTCTCTTTTAGTAATATCCCAACCACAGTTTTATAAGGATTGATTATCCTGACACATCTTTGAGACAGATACAGTAAATGAATTTACAGAGGAAAATGCCATGACAGAAGAGCTAAAAGATTTCCCCAGAAGCGTTAGACTCCACGTGAGAGAATTTACAATTTAGCAAGCCAGATTGCCAATTCTGGCATTCAGACCTCAAATCCAAGAGACTCCTTGAAATTTAGATACTTCTTTTTTATTGATGTAAAGAGTGTGCTATTATTTCAATTAAGTTAAACTGTATTTGTTATCATCTCTTGGGCAGAAAGATGTAGGAGATATGTGCTGTATAAATCCTTCTATGGATAAAATCCTAGTAAAAATCAATGTCAGGAAAATTAGGTGTGTGTGATTAAGGAATCTAAACATGGCATTACATTACACAAATGGTCACCTTGCACTGATAGAGCAAGTTGACTGATTGAAGCCAAGTTTAGGCAGGGTCTATGCTAACACAAAGAGAAAGGTAGAATTAATAATTACTGGTATTTATATATTATCAATATGCTTTTATATGCCTGACTGTTGTACTCCTGGAAGGACAATGAAAGATGCTGACAAGTCTCTACATTTCATTTTAAAAGGTGAAACTTGACAAGCACACACTTAGGACAGCTAAATGTTACACAGGTTGATGGCGATTGGGGAAGCATCTGCCAATACTGGAGCCTGCAAAAGATGCTGCTCTGTAAATATATATATATATATGTATATAGATAAAAATGTTCTGCAGGGGCATCCAGCCCTCATAAGATTCCTGCCACACAACAAAACGCACAGGGAATGAAAGAAAACATGATACACAGAGAACACGAAGTGAACTGGAATAAGAGTTTAAACTTCAAACAATGGAAAAATGTGGAAATGGATGTATAATTATCTGTAAGTTTTATATGCAATGTATAGACTTTCTTTTCTTTCCCTTTTTCCCATCTTCACATGCCATCTTGTCAATGGATGCCATGGACTTCCAGTCAATGTCATTTCAAAAATCTGTTAGCTGGGGAAGAATGGCTTAAGCACATGCTTCCTTTTAAGAGCTAATTTCCTTCCTAGAGGCCTGTGCATAGAATTGTAGAACTGTTTAGTTTGGAAAAGACATTTAAGATCATGGAGTTCAACCATTAACCCAGCTCTGCCAAGTCCACCACTGAACCATGTCCACAAGTGCCACATCTATACGTCTTTTAAATTCCTCCAGGAATGAGGACTCCACCACTTCCCCGGGCAAATTGTTCCAGTTTTTAACAACTCTGTAAGGACAGAAATTTCTAGTAATATCCAATCTGAAACTCTCCTGGTGCAAATAGAAGTTGTTTTCTATTGCCTTGTCTCTTGTTACTTGGGGGAAGAGACTGGCCACCACCTGTCTATAACCTCCTTTCAGGCAGTTGTAGAGAGTGATAAGGTCTCCCCTGAGCCTCCTTTTCTCTAGACTAAGCAACCCCAAATGTACAAAAATCCTCACCTCTACATCCAGGAAAGGAAATAGGTAACCTAGGACTTTGAGCAGAAATGTTCAGTTTCAACTGAGGCACAAGGCTTGTCACAGAGTTTCTGAGAGCATGAGAAAATACAGCAGAAATTGTCCTTTACAGACAACCCACAAAGACTGTATTGCACAGAGCAAGGCTCAGTAAACATACTAACTGGAAGATTAAATTTTCCTTCTTTTGAGGAATCTGAGTGTATTTTTCCCAAGGCTTCCTTTCCCCAATTCTTTTGTGAGGAATGTGGGGTTAGCCGTGATATTGCTTATAATTCCAAGGTTTGGAATAATGCTACGTGTATGATACCTGCTGTCAGTGGCCTGCAGGCCATGTTGAGGTCTGTCTTATTGTCACTCTCATTCACATTGACCTACAGTTTATCTTATTACTGTTCCCTCAGAGTAGTAACACAAGCCACGTTGTATAGTGGTCGTTTCTAGAGGACATTTTAACTAAATTACTACTGAATATACCAATTTTATTTAATCATAAGGCATTATGGACCCTAATTTGTAGCCTACAAGAAAGTTTATCTGTAACAGTTTAACTGTAACAACAAGAAAGTTGACCGTATTAAAGTCACCTTGGAGTTAATTGAAAAATAAAACAAACATAGCAGATTAAAAAAACTACCTCGCTAATCTAATACTATTTTATGGAGAGAAGGGACCAAAATAATTACTGCCTGTCTAAAAGATACCTTCTGAAGAAAGAATACAGCTTTTAAAATGAAGTAATTTTATTCTTACATGTGGAAACTACAGGAAAAAAAAAAGTAGAATGCTAAAATATTTTTACTACTTCTAAAGCATAATTATGTAAATGTATAATTGATAAATTTCTAACAAGCAAAGTAATGGCTTTACATGACAAAAACTAAAATATGTTACCTTGAGTTCTACATAGCTGCAATCTGTTCTGACATCTGAAGATATTATGGTGTAATAAAATGTGAAATTTTACAATATCTACTGTTGGGGTATTTTAAATATAAAAAGAATACTAAATACAGCAATAAAAAAAAAATTAGAAAAATCAAATCATAAATAATTTTTATATCATCTATGTTTAGTAGTAAGCATATATACTAAAAAGTAATAATTATTAAAGAGTGAGAACAAATATAATTAAGAATTATTTATAATAAATCTTTTTGTGTTCATATATTAATATATTTGAAGAAAATATTTGGATGTCAATGGATCTCTGTTCCCTTCAGTCTCATTCCTGCCACCATAGGTCTGTCACATAACAGGTGGCATATGGGCAAGCAGCTGAGTTGTAACTGGGTGCATCAGACTGTCCCAGGGCTGCCAACTGCAGGATGGGGATGCTGGTTTATATTAGTTCAGTAAGTTGGGAGTGCATATAGTGTGCTGGCACCGAGCCTGCTTCCTTGGCAGGTGTGATCCAAGCACCCTGCCATGTATACACTGTTCTGGGAATATCCTGTCAGCACTGCCATATTTCTCAATCACAGGAAAATATCCATATTCTTCAAAATGTACAACTATGTGTGGAAGTTAACACTTCTGCAAGAAAGTCTCTGATGCCAACAAATTGCTAGATGGCAAGCCATGTATGCATTATTTATGGCACAAAGCAAGATGAATGCGTGAGGAAAAAAAATAGAGTAAAACCATGGAAGCTGAATGCCAGGAAAAATATACTGACTAAAAATGAAGAATTTATACTTTCCTAGTCCTCCAAAGGCAGACAATACATAGGCATAGTGCTAATCTCTTGGCCGCTGGCAGAGATATTTGGTGTCTGTCTGTCAAAAATTATTTCGCATGTAAACAATTAAAAAAAAAAAACAAACATGCTTTACTCTAACCTTTTGCATTCATCTTCTTTTCCATAGTTTAATTCTCTATTGTTTCTTTTCTCTGAGAAAATACAGTCTTCTAAAACCAGCATTCCTTTCCCTTGCTTTCATTCCCAGAGAATACGAGTACTTTTATCTTCTACTGTCAAATCGTTAAACAGTCCTTGTATGCTATTGTGTGATCAAAATTGGATGGGAGCTGGCTTTCCCCGGTCCTCTTCTTGTCCCTTTCTTCTCTAAATTGATGTCATCTGCCAGGCACCTGGAGCTCAGCACTGGGGACAGCTCCTGAGTCACATCCATGTCCCTGACACTGACTTGTTTTGTGATCTTCAGAGATGACAGACCAATGCAAAAACTGTACTTCCAATAAATAATTCAAGCACTCAGACTGGAATTCTAGCACTCATGGACCTACTGAAAAGTACCATACCCTGTTGTACCAAAAAAAGTGAAAGTACTGGATATGCGAAAAGTAACAGAGAAGGTTTTTTATTCTTGTCCTGGCATGTCCTGGCAGTCTTATTCTCATCCTCCAGCAGCTGTGAATAGGAAGCTGCGTCTTTTCCTAGAAGAGTCCTATTAGAGTATTTTTTTAGTCTAGATTTTTCCATTTGCAAAATGAATTTACCTATTCTGCAAGGCTATGAGATTTAGTTACTACATAAATATAATAAATGCAAGTATTTTATACAAGGAAAGACTTTCTTATCCTCATCCCCATCGTTGTTCTCAACGTTATTTGCATTCTTCTTCTTATTATTATTCATCTGTTTTTTCTGTCATACTGTACAAGGATACTACTTTTCCCCTTCTTTTAGTATGCATCCTTTTATACTCTAGACGAGTCTGTTGCTCAACCCAGTTTCCTTCATTTGCTGTCTATGAGAGAATTGCAACAGCCTCTTCTGCAACAAGTTATCTTATCTTTTACTATAAAATGTTTTGAGAGGTTTGTTTGAAAGATGCTGTGTGAAAATGAATTAAATTTTACTGGTATATTCTGAAGCAGATGTTGGCTGAAATGATTCCTCTTTTTCTTCCTTCTAGATTTGAGTTATCTTTTTAAACAGATTTCTGTCCTTCTATTTTGGTTGGGGTTTCTTTTGTTTTGTTATTTTTTAAAAAATGTTTTTAATTGATTCAGGACACAAAACAACTTGCATTTAGCAGTTTTCAAAAGCATTCTTTTTGGTAGTGTCCTACTCTCACAATATAAAATAAAAACTAAGCTAAAACAAAGCCCTGAAAATAATGGACCTGCAGAATGCAGTTGCCTCGACAAAGACCTCACAATGGACCTGTGAGTCACAGCATCATTGAAAAGACACACCTGAAAAGGGCCAGATGAGGGAAGGTACCTAACACAGTGCCATTATCTTTGTTACATTGATCTCTACAGTTATTTTTTTAAATTTTCAGCTCTGAGACTTAATACCAATGGATAAAAATATCTGTCATGTATTAAATAAATTGAAGATCTGTTTCACCCTCTAAATTTATATTAATGAGGCAGTAATGGTGTCAGAGTGTTATGTGGGACCACCTGAGTAATCAAATTAATATGTATCCAAGGGTCTCTGCATATGATATTATGATTTTAAGGCTCTGTGCTGGCCTATACGAAATGACAGAAATTCTTCAGATTTGCACACAGCAGAATTGCTACTTGTGGACGGACAGCCTCTGGCTCTTTAAGTCACCCAACCAAAAAAGGTCTGAGAGGACATTGCTCACCCCTCTGTTCACATCAATCGGTTGGATTCTGACATAGGGAAAGATATGGTTTGATGCTCACATGGTGATCTCTCAGTCTAATCTTTCTGGATGGATGAAAGCCTGTAATCCGCAGTTAGGAAGATGTGACTTCACTGAAGTCAGCGTGAGTTTTACCAGTTACTTAGTGGAAACTGTGTTTCATGCTTGTTTATTAGTACTCTCAGAAGTAAAAGTATTCACAAAATAAAGAATCCTATACAAACAACATCAAACAAACAGTTCTGCAGGAGCTTATTTTTTCTATCAAGCTAGCTGTTCTCACTTGCAGATCAGTGGAAAAGAGGTAAAACTAGAATATTGGTAGGACTCTCAGCCTTTTGTGGGATTAAGAACAAGACAAACAGGTAAATTCCAGAGAACTGTACAGGGAAAATGAATCAGCTGCACTTGGGGAAAAAAGATGACAATTCTAACTACACTCCCTCAGCCCTATTTCATGCCTCTTCTTCCTTGCCACTGGTCTTTAAAAACTGTTTTCTTCTTTTAAGAAATCCCATCTCCTGCCTTCTCACTTAGATTTGTAATACACTGTAATAATATGATTTGTTACAATGTTAAATAATTGTGCAATCACAAATGAAGGATTATGGATTTCTGTAGGGGTTGTGATGATTAACTCTTCTAATAATCGGATATATGGACATGAGGCAACATGTACTGACAGATTTCTGCAAAACCATGCAAGGTATCAATTTTCAAACAAAGGTATCACAGGGATTTACTTATCCCTTTGAAATTACGGTGAATGCTTTTAATTTGTTTTTATATTTCTGTATATTTGGTAAGATTGCAATCTTCAGGATGACAGAAACACTTGAAAATGCCCAGTGTACTGGGTAGCTATCGTATGGATAGGTTTTCCCATTATTACCCATGGCATCTTGGTTCCACTCATTCTCTTGCAGGAGAAATATGGTGGTGTGGCTGTGACTCTTTTTTGCTGTTGGAAATGGCCTGCTTTTGCTAAAGATTTTCTTCTGCCCTTCAGGACTCTGATTACTATGTGCTATTGGTCGTTCAAGCTGGCAGTGACAAAATAACAAGTACAAGTCCAAGGGCAATCAAAAGACACTTCAGGGCCCTGGAATGATTGGTAGAGGGATCAAGAGCTCAGGTAGTGGTTTCCTTGATTCTTCAGGTAACAAGAAACAATACTGATAGGAATAGGGAGATCCATCAATCAGTTCAATGTGTGGCTCTGAGGTTGTTGTCAGGAGAAAAATTTTGGGGTTGTTGACCATGCGTGGGAACCCAGGGCATGCCTGTGACAGCCCTGGAGGCTCAGAGACCTTGGCTTGGAGCCCAAAACACCTGTTGTTTGGATTCTAGCCCATGGAAATGATTACCAGCTTTATGTGAAGAATTACAAGTCACAAGAATTTGAATAGAATCAGAATTAGTTTGTCACAGGGTGAAAAAGTAGATTTTAGGATTTTATTAGTATGGTGTAAGTGAGGACAAGATGGAGGAACCTTGTGGTTTTTAGGGCTTCTTCCTTCTTCACCTACTCCATGTTTCTGCTGTGATGGTGGCACTGTTGATTGGTTTAGAGTAGAAACTAACTGTCTAGCATAGGTGGTAGGTATTGGAAAATAAATGTAAATAATGTACATGTACTTCTTAGTATAAAAGATTAACATCACCCCACAGGTGGGGAGTGTGCTTTGGACTGTCCTGCCAGACAGACCTTGGCAGGTCAGGGAAAGAATTTTATAGATAAGGAAAAATAAACAACCTTGAAACTAGAGCCTAAGACTCTGAACTCTTGATCTCTCGGCTGTGGGAGAAAGGACATTTAATAGCTCGGGAGCAATTTTTGCAGCAGCAGAAAACCCAACAACCATGGGATGTGACCTATTCAATGCTTGTTCTACTGACACCTGATGGGTTGCACCTATTGCAGAGCGGGAAAAGAGTTCTCACACAGAAGTACTAGTGGGACACGCTGTCAGAAATTTAAACTAACTTGGAAGGGGGAAAGGCTGGCCAGTGATGAGCAAGGGGGACAGTGTGTCGAAACTTGAGGATACCAACGCTAATGGGATTCCTCAATATGTCTCAGGAGGTGTTGGCTACAATGTAGCACACCTGAAATGTTTCTACACTAATGACTGCAGCCTGAGTAACAAAGACGGGCCTGAAGTTGTGGCCCAGTCCCAGAGATTTGACATCTCTGGCATAAGTGAAACCTGGTGGGATGAGCCCTGTGACTAGAGTGCCCTGTTGGACAGTTACATACTCTTCAGGAGGGATAGGTGGGGCAGAAGAGGTGGAGGGGTGGCACTGTATGGAATAGAAGTGTTAGAATACGTGGAGCTCACATGTGGCAATCGTACAGTTGAGAGTCTCTGGAGGAGAATCAAGAGGCAAACAAATAATGTGGATATCACCATGGGGATCTTTTATAGACCTCCTAGCCAGGACAATGACCCTGACAAACTATTTTTTGAGGAACTAAGGGACGCTTCCAAATTAACTGCCCTTGTCCTCATGGGGGACCTCAGCTTGCCTAGGATCATCACACAACCTAGGATCATCACCCAGATAGCACAACCTGGGGCAGAAGAGTCTTAAAAAGCCTGGATGACAACTTTATGGAACAGATCTTGAGGAAGTTGACTCAGAAAGAGGCCCACCTTGATCTGGTGCTTGTCAACAGAGAGGCTCTTGTAGGCAAAGTGGAGATTGGTGGCGGTTTTAGCCACAGAGATGGTGAAGCAATCGAGTTTAAACTCTCTGTTGATAGAAGTGCAAGGAGAATCTCAGCTCCCAGGGAAGCCCAAAGGAGTACAAGAAGGAGTACAAGAAGCTTGAACAACGATCTCAGGCATATGGAGTGACTCCTGGGAATGGTGCAGTGCAGGACAAGGAATTGGGGTTGATGATCCTTAAGGATGATCCAACTCCACTTATTCTGTGAATATATGATTCTGTGACTCCACACCTTAGGGCTTTACTGGTGTACATATTTTAGCCGATCTTCGATTACTCACAGAGTATATATAAATGTGTGGAGAGGCATCTATTTCAATCAGTTCTCCAAATTTGAGTGTTTAATTAAATTTTATATCTTCTTAGGCTCTCTACATATTGGATAGGTAATGAGAAATCCCACCATATGGCAAAATGCCCTGGACACCTCCTTCTTTCTCCAGTAATTGTACAGAGATATTATGAACATCATCCACCACTGTTTTCTGAGGCAAAAGGAGCTTCTTATAAAGTTAATATGCACAATAAAGCAAGAATAAATCTGTCACTGCTGTGAAGCATGTATAATATCATACTTATTAAACCTGTGAAATGGTACTCTTGGGTGTTCTCATCTCTTCTGAAACACTGAAAGTATCTGTTACTTGGTTGGAAAAGGCAGGAATAATTCAGCTATTCTTCTTTTATTTTCAGTTAAAAGGTCAGCATAGCAAGTGGCAACTTCTGGAATAAGTCTTGTTCTTTCTCTCTTATGTTTCCCACCAATAAGACAAAATCCTTCAGAGTAGAGTTGCCCTCTCTGAGAAAAACTGTTTTCCAGGCTCAAGACATCCAAACACCTAAAATTATCTCTGTGGACAAGCTGAAAGTCAGTGTTACAGCTGGAATTGATCCTGATACTTACCTGAAGTCTTTAAATCATAACAGAACTCTTTGCATGGTGAAAAATCAGCAACATCATTCAGGCTGGATCTCTGGGAAGAGGACTGATCGCTATCCTAGAGAGTAAGAGAATAACAGAGCAGAAAAAAATCCCAAAAACCCAAGAAAGAAAGCAAGCACAAAGACTTCTAAGTTAATCCTAATAAGGTTGGTGGAATGAGTTGTAAGTGGTTCCCTTATTACGTACTTTGGATCAGTTTGTCATTTAACTGCATTCTATTATTCCACTCCTGCTCCTATGAAAGACCATCATGGGTTCCAAAGATGGTTTAAAACCAGAATCCTTTAGTCAGTCATCTGTTAGAATATTTTGCGTTTTTTCCCCCTACTTGACCAAGGGAAACCATTATTGGTTCTCAAATTATCCTGTTTGCTGCCAAAAAATATATTTGCTTTACTGATAATAGTTTCTTGTACATAATATACATATTTTCCATTCAGGTTTGCCACAAGGGCATCTTTCTAAGAAGTTACTGTGATCAGCAGAGAAAGTAGAGGGAAAAAAAATGAGTCTATCCTTCTTCTGGATTTGAGAAACACAATTGTAAAATAAAGATCAGAAGTCCCAATCCTACAGTACAATAAGTACATGAAGCGTCTGCTTCAGTTAATGGATGCGTATAAATCCTTTGTGCAAAACAGGGTGCCCAGGGCTAAATCCAGCTAGGTTTTGAAAAAGTCCAAGGATGAAGGCTTCACAAAACATCTCTGGACACCTGTCCTGTTGTATGACTATCCTCACAGTAAAATAGGATCTGTTTGCTCTTTTGTTTTGTTTGTTTGGATTTTTTTAAATTTGTGTAATTCCCATTAAATTAAAGACTTAATACACCAATTTAGTGTTGCTCTTTGGACCAAAGGAGGAGATTTGATTTAGGAGAAAAATCCTTTTTTTCTCTGTGTATGTGTATGTGTATGTGTATGTGCATCCACTGCCTGCATTTATGGCACCACATGTAAACTGTTCTTTCCAGGAGTACAGAAACAGTACATAACAAACCAGGGCTTTGGGAGTGCCCTATCAGTAGTTGTCTTCTTCTCCCTTCCTCCCATAATGTGATTTTCATAGAAAGGAAGATTCAGGCATGTAGGTCAGATAGATGTCTTTTTAAATCTTGTACCTCTATGCTTTGCTACAGCAGCCTACAGCTGCAGGTCAGTTTGGAAGCGGCCAAAGGGAGCACTGGCTGAGAGGACTGCAGGTGCTGGCTTGTCCTTGCTGTGTTGAGTGTTCTGGTGCTGACTAAGACTCCAGAGGTCACCTACAGTTTGCCCTCAAAATATGAATTGGTAGAAAATTGTTTCACCTGCAATATAAGCTTTTTTCAGAAAGATTTATGCTCTAAATAACTCTCTTACAGCATGGTTTCTTTTGTTAGGAGAGCTTAAAGCATTAAAAGTACATTTTGTGTCTCAGATTTTAAAGAAAGAAAACTTTCTTGCTTTACAATGAAGCACTTTTTGCCCTAATTTGGTTTGGGGTTTGAATTTGTTTTTTTTAATTTGTTTAGTATTTAGCTAGTTTCAATCTGAAAGCTTTCAACACAAAAACAAACAAAATTGGATTGGAAGGAAACAATTGTTCCAGGAATCTTCTCTTTCACCTTAAAAGTTCTGTAGGATCCCTACCTGAATATATGTTTATGCACATATAGATAAGCCAAATTCTGGACTTGCAGATTTATTCTGAGTTTTCATTGGGTCATTCTACTTCATACTACTCAAGGTTTTGAAATTTCATAATTTTCCCAGGGATGGAAAACCTTTACCTACTCCTGTTTAACTTGATAGCATAGTGTCAGAAGTTCTGTAGCACCCTCAGCATTTACAGAACCTCTGACATTTTATCATCTCTATGTGCCAAGTGAGAAAGGAGAAAGACATTAGTTAAGATAGGCTTTGGTTTATTTTGTTAAAAAGACAATGTTGCATACACACAAAATATCTCAAAATGTGTGTCAATAGAAAAGAGATTGCAGACAGGTGGATCAGTCTGAGGGCCAAACCAGGAGTCTGTGGGTCTTCTCATTTGAAGGAAGGTCAGGTAAAAAATGTTTCTGAACTCTCATGATTGCACAAAATATTAGTTTAGGACTATTCTCAGTGAACTTACTTGTTTTCATGTAATCTATAATATTTGATTTATTTATCAAACTGAGTTAAAAATCAGGTATTAAATAATATTTACTCTATTCCAATCCCCAGTTAGTGCAGAATTTGTGGTTCTAACATATAGTAAAGAAGGGAGAAATACAAAAATATAAGGCAGAACCAGAAGCATTATGACTTGAAGAATACTTGAAACTAGAAATTTGATAGTACAAACTTGATGCAATGATCCAAAACAGAATTTAGTGGATTTCAGACAGTCATGGCATTTTAATTTACCAGAGACAATGGCATCATACCACACACGCACAAAAAAATAAAATAGAAAAAGTCCTCACATTTTCTTATGAAACACCATACTTATTTAAAGTATGAAATTTCTGGGGAAAATGATCAAGATATCCTTCCTTTCTCCCCGTGTTTCTCTTCCAGACTGACAATAGCCATAAAGAAGTTGTCAGATAAACCTAAACAGAAAAGTCAAAAAGCAGCTATTTAAAATATTCAGAATCTGAAATTTTGCTCTCTTTCCCAACTTTACGTGGAAGCTAGCCTTAGGTGAAAATTGAGAAATAGACCTGCAGCTTTTTTTCATGGTATTTTTTCTGCAGTGAAACACTTTTATCAGATGGAAATATCCTTTTCCTCTGAGTTATTTTCAAGGCCATGATGCCACCCGCACCTATGAGTAAAATGTGCAATGTGCAGTTTTAAGGCTATGTGCTCATGGACACAGGCATGGCTGCCCTCAACATGTGCTGTATATCCGAAGGGCATCTGTGATTAACATCTCCCAGGGGATAATTGTATAAAGGACCCCTTGTTCTGAAAGGAACACTTCCATCACTGAAGCTAGAGAATATTAAAACGTTAATAGTGATGATTTATGCTGACGTAGCACCTTTGTTCTAAAGCTATCAGACACTGTGTTAATGTCAATGAGCTTCTCTGAGCATCCTTTCCTTAGAAAAACTTATTGGTTAAAAGCCTAAACAGAAGTTTAGCAAGATTCCTCTAGCTGTCAAAATGCCCAGCAGGTTTTGCATCCTTGCAGAATGGACAGGGGCTTTTATTAACAGGTTTTTGGACTATGCCTCTGATTTTGTCTTTCTAAAATCAGGCTTTTCAGGACCTGATAATGGCCATGTTTTCTAGTCTAAAAGACATAAGACCACATCCAGAGGAAAGCATATAATGAGAAACAACAGTGGAGCTTTAGAGAGATTCTTCACATGCTGATTGTATAAAGCAGGAGTGTACTAGGCCTCAGCTAGTATCTAAGACATCACTATAAACTGTCCATGGGATGACAGAAAATTAAAATGAGTTTGAAAAGAATGATCTGACATGGACATTCACTTGCTCACAGGACCGGGTGTCACAAAGGAACATATGTCCCTTTTTTTTGGAATGATAGATTCATTCTGTAAATTCAGTCCTGTCATCCATCATATTGTAAATTTTGTAATGATTTCTTTTTCTTGACACTGTTCATAACAATGTATGCTTTCTTAAAATTACCAGCTTTCTTTAAAAAAGGCTGCTAATGATTCCAATGCATCTTGCAACCTCAGTATTAAAATCCAATTTATTTTACCATCCTAGTTCCTGACCTCTTTACTTTTTGGGGAAGATGTTGGCTTTAAGTGATGAAAATAGCTTTGTCACAGAGATGTGTGGAGAGTAAGTGAGACCTTTGGAGATACAATCTAAGCTGCTATTGCCTTTCTACAAAGCATTTAGAATTGGTTCTTTTCTAACACAGGATATTGGACTGATCCTTGATTCTGTATGTAAATGTCATGTCCCTGCAGTGTTCACTGCAGAAAGGACTCCATTTAGGTCCCAGAAATGAGAGATGAAAACTTTCTTTTTTACTTCCTTTGTTCCTTCCTTCCTCCCTCCCACTCTATCCCCATCACCCTCCATTTCCAGACAGGGCTCTAAATTGATTGTTGGAGTGAAATTTTAGCAAGGTATTTGGGTTTTGTTTAACAATTGCTACCTCACACTCAGCTCTGGCTTTGTACCATTCTACTCCTCAGCCCACTCCTGCTTCTTGCCTCTCTCTGCTGTTCCCTCCCCTCTGCAGCTGTGCCACAGTTGGGATAAAAGCTCCTTTTTCAACCCAGCAAAAACCAGTTGTGCCTAAGTGGAGCAGTACTACATTAAGTGTATCTGTAGCTGAGACAGCTTGTCTGTGTCTATGATTCCTACCCATTGTAATTACCTTAAGCAGTTAAGCTTAATTTTTTCCTGGTTTATGGCTTCCTTTTTTCCAGTGGGTGCTTGGGGCTTTCTAGAGTTTCCTTATTCATCTTCTTGGCAGAGAAGTGTCTTTGCTCTATTTTTGAAACATCAAATTAAAAGAGCAAACAAACTCACCCCCACTCTAAAATCCAACCGTCATTCTTTTACGGTATTTCCAGACTTTAAGTCTTAGAATGTGTAGAGACTGGAGGTCATTTGGAAAAGACAAGCTGGCCTTACAGTTTCAGGCATTTGAGTGCTTGAGCTATGAGGTTAGGATGTGGATACCTCTTGTTTGAATCCTCTGTTCTGAAGTAGGCCACATGAGTCTCCCATGTTACAGATGACTCTTGGATCATAGGACAATGTCGTCCTCCTCTTCCCCTCCTCAGCTATCTGCAATTCTTTATCCTTCCCCTGCCCTGCCCACTGCACAATAGTCAAAAATCTTCTGTCTATGGTGATTTCAGATGAAGGGAAATATATACCATATCTAGTTCTCATATAGAGTTTGTATACCTTACTCATACAGTCACTGCATGTTAAGATGGCATATATGCCAAAACTTTTGAGAATGTACCATTTTCTTCTTTTGTTTCTTTGGGTTTTTTGGAGGTTTTTTTTTATTTGTTCACTTTTTTCTTTCTTGGTTTTTTTTTTTTTTTTTTTGTTGGGCAATATTGAAGGAGTTCATAGAGCCATTCTGTGAATTCTTCATCAAAAATTTTATAGAACCTTTCCTCTGGTTATTTTTGGATTGACAGATTCAACTACTCAACAGATTATAATTTTTGGACCTTTGTCTTATCTTACAGACTATTTTTGATACCCACTGGAGTTTTGAGGTTTATTATAAACTGCACTCTTTTTCTCCTTGAAATATTTCAACCTTGGCAGTTCTCAGACATAGCTTTTCAAGACAGAAAAACAAGCTTATTCAGTGTTTAAAATATAAATAAAATAACATATATTTTCTACAAAGCCTGTTAAAGAAAACAACTATTAAATTATCATGTGACTTCCTTCCAAGGCTTCTGTTAAACTGTCATACTCTCTTTAGGCTTTCTATCATCCTTTTTCAACTCAATGCTCTTTGTGTGAGACAGGAAGAGATGATCAACATTTTTGGAAAAAAGGAAAAGCTTTCTAGAGTGCAATGCAAATTTATTTGTGTAATAGCAGGATGTCAAATTGTAACATTGCCAAAGCTCACTATTTGAAAATTTCAATGACAGTGCCAAATTCTGCTATCCTGTAGATCTTTGGGTAAAACCTGAATAGAGCCACATCAAGTATTTCTCCACTTTTGAAACTTTTCTGCCAGTTTCTACCCAGCTTGCAGGAGGGGATGAGATTGTTTCTGCAGTTTGTTAAAACTTTTGCATCACCTAGTGAGTTGATGCTCTAAGTTTGTCGCACAGGTTTTTAATAAATCAGTTCTTCTCTGCAATCCCTATATGTTTCTCTCTTGCTCTGTTGAAGTTGGCTAATGTCCTTTACAGATACTTCCAGGCTCTCCAGGAACTCCCAATAATTCACAAGGAAGGGGGCAAGGAAAAAGTATTAATGGGAGTTGGGACCTGGGACTGCAATGGGAGAGTCCAGAACACCACCTGATCTGAGGTGGGTACTGTAACTTTTGTTTTATCAGAGTGTAAAATCTACTTAATCTGGGAGCCTAACTTTCAGATTTTAAACAGTAAAATGGATGCTTTTGAGAAAAATATTAAAATCAAAGTACTGTGGAGGTAAATATATTTGTATTTCCATTAAAATATTGATCACAGAGTATATTTAATAAAGTTTTAGTATAAAAACACACTAAGGCAAGTGGGAAGAGAAGTAGGAGGAGAATTTCAAGTTGGTTAAGGAAAAGTTTTGCGTCCTGGTAAACTAAACCAAAGAGTTTTGGAGATGAAGAAAAACCCTAGTGAAAAATCAATGATTTGCCAACAACAGCAGCATTACAAATATGTCTATTTACAGGACTGTTTAAATTAGAGGAGGAAACTGCCAAAAACTTGAAAACGTAAAAGAAGTTGCAAAATGTTAAAGAGATTGATTCATTTTGTTCTTCAATTTTTATAAAAAAGCAAAAAAATATTTGGAAAAATAGAATATTTTGTTTTGATTTTACCTGGATGATTTACTTGCTAAAGGCATGTTTTTACAGGCCTGCCTGTGCAGAGCATAGGGCATTATTTCCAACCCTGTACTGGGGATTATACTTGAAACAGGTCTGCACTGAGATTTCCCAAGATCTGCTCAAAAAAAGGAGGCCAAATTGAGAAGAATTTTTTAAAAAAAAACACATAGCAATTGGCAGGTGACCTTTGGGGTCACGCAGTTCATTTTCTGTCAGCAGTTCAGATACTCAGGATATCTTGTTCAGGATAAAAAGGTACAGCACAAAAACTGTGAACCCTGCTTAAGCCCCAGTAGAGGCGTTAGCAGAATTGAGTACAATAGTAATATTTTTTCCTTTAGACAAAAAAGATGCAAAATTAAATTAATTTTTCAGTGCTTTATGATTTTATTTTTTCTCATGTAAGTGCTATTTATGTGTTCATTCACACATATCTGAACAGGCTGAACTTGATATGAAAGAGAATTCTCACGTTAACCATGTAGGCCACTGTTCCCAACACGAGAATATTATCAGCTGCATTAGTTGAAGGGAATAACCAAAATTAATCAAAATTCACAACTGGAAACTGCAAACTGAGTCCCAACACTTGATCTGACTTCTGATTAGAAATAGTTGGGATTTCTCTGTGTTCAGTTTTGGGTCTACCTCAGATATACTCCTGAACTTCCTAAAAACCAGAAAAAGAAAGAGACAAAAAGAAGCCAAGTAAGGGGACAATCAAAAAATTACTGTCAAATCAGCATTGATTTTATTAATAGGCTCATTCCTTTACTGCCAAATATTGAATTACAGAAAAATCAAAGTTTAAAAGCACTTTTCATATGAAAGTTTCTTATTTCTGTGTCAGTAAACTTAACACGGAATTAAATTTTTAGCAGATAATTTTTATAAGGCCTACTTATTTTTATGCTGAAATTGCCTTGTAGGTACCCTAAAAAATTTAAAGGCAGATGTAGCCATTTAAAACTTAAACTTTATTAACCCTATGCTGTTTATGAATCTGTCCTTCTCTAGCTGCCTATTGAATAACAATTTGTCATGCAGCAGTACTGTGTTGGCATATTTTCTCCTTTCCCAGAAGGCCTGGATAATTTTTTTCTGTCTTTTATCAGCTATAAAAGAAACCAGCATTTGGCATTTTTCAGGCTACTCCTAATGCACCATGTCTTTCATAATGAGTCAGTCTAAAGCTTTGTCCAACTGAAATTATTTAACAGACCTGAAAAGTAAAGCTCAAATGCAGTTATGAATTTGCTGACCTTTCAACACATTCAGCAACTGCAGGCAGACTATGCAGATCAACCACTTTAACCCCATTACATCTAATGTGTCCTCATTAAGAAATTAAAAGGAAATGCCTTTTGTTCTAGACAAACATACTTCCCTGTTAAATATGAATGCAGATGCACCATGTATGTGTTATATGAATTTGTATGTATGTATGCATATATATATATGTACACATACCAATACATATTGTAAAGGGAAAACCAGAAACTTGGAAATATGAAGTACATCACATAACAACTATCAAAATGCAATTCATTAACCACTGACATTCAGGCTAAGGGAATCAAATCAGAAATATGTAATAGCTGTAAGATCTTTCTATCACTTTCTCTGTTTTAAAGCTATCTGAAAGGTAAGTGGTTACTGTTGTGTTGATTGCTATTCTCCCTTCTGTTGCCCATTTAAATTCAGTGATATTATACCTGTCTGTACTTGATACTTGAAGTAAAAACATCTTTATTCTGCTTTGCCTGTTATTGCTTTTCAGTATTCTGCTAGAGCTGAAAATTCTCAGCTGACAAGTCCCTTTGTGCTCAGTTCCACATAAGCCTCCAGTAAGACACATTTCTCCCCCCCAAAAAGTTCAAAGACTAAATGACAAACTGACTA
>VYXF01009199.1:2071107-2105847 GCA_013397295.1 Polioptila caerulea | reverse complement strand
AAAAAAAAAAAAAAAAAAGTTTGAATGAAGTAAAGTATCATCAGTGTTTTATGGGTTAGGAGAAAGATTAGCAGAAGGAAATAAGACTTGCTGTTCAGTGCACACACAGCAAAATCAAGAACTGACTTTAGATCTCCTGTTTTCCTAGTGCCATCACTACAAGACCCTCAATCTTATCTTTGATTTAACTTTGTTTAATACTTCCCTCCTGCACCTGCTGTTCAGTATCAGGGGTTCAGATTCTGCAGAATGACAAGGTGAGCATACAAATGTGCAAGGTTGTAGATGTAACCAAGATAATTAACATGGAGAGGCATGCTCAGCATATTTTTACTTTTTCTCTTCACAGATAACGTCTTTTTTGCCTTTGAATTTAAGAAGGGGTGTAGTATTCCTACTGCAATTAATTGATGAATAAATTTTCCCCCTTGAGTTTCTTCTTCGCCTGGAAACCTGCCACTATGCAACCTAAATATGTATACTCGAAATAAGGAAAAGAATAAAGATAGAAGGGCAGGAGGGGGAAGGAGAAAAAAGAAGAACCAGCTGAGAGGTGTCAGTTACAGTGTTTCTATTCTGAATGCATTCTTCTAACCTCGCTTGAAATTCCACAGAAATTTGGTGCTTCAGTTAAAACTGACCTTAGGCACTTTCAACTCACCTGATGATTATTTGCTCAGAAGTTCACTAAAGGTCTGTCTGACTGTGGCAGTATTACAGGAGGTCGTATTTTTTCCAAAAAGGAGCAATTCTTGAACAATTTTTACAATGCAGTGTGCAGAAATAAGCAGTATCAATATCAAGCACACTTTTCCCCATATACTTCCCTTGCTTGTTTTTTTCATTACTGTTTCTTGAAGATTTTACAAGAAAATGCCATGCTTTTTTTAACAATAGAATTCTTCATGCCTTCTCTTACAGTACAACAAAATTGTGATAATATTTTACTACCTTCTAAAATTTTTAATTTTACTGTGTGAAGATCTAGGACTAATCACAGCAACAGATAATATTTTCTGAGTGTTTGGGAACTTTAGGTAGTATATAGACCCATTGTGCTAGAACATGAATATATACTGATAAGTTTCTGATGTAATTGCATTTGAAAATGTAAGAGAATCATCCAAACAATGAAACTATGCAAGAAATTTGTAAATTTACACACATATTTACATACATATACATATAAACAATAATGAGAACATGTTTTAGATAATACCTTAGTTATTTTTTGTCAAAAGCTGAGCTATTGTTCTAATCAAACATATTTGATCCCATAAAAAGTGCCCTCCCCATTGTTTGTGAAGAATGTAAAATTGTACTCAGGTATGAAAGCTGGTGAAATGCAAGGATTGAAAATTGAAATCTAAAGACTTTTCATAGCTTGCTTTCTGAGGCTAGTCAACTGAGCACAAATAAGCGAGGCAGATATGTGAAGCAATATATTGTCAAAGAAATGGAAGGTACCCTATGCCACAGAGCAGAAATGAGAAGGAAAACAATAAAATAGAAAAGAAAAATCCAAATGGAACAAAATATTTTCAGCAAACTAAGGCAAGCTTATGGAGCTCGTTACCACAGGATATAGACAGGGCAAGAGAAAGATGAAAATCAAACAAAGGTGGGGAATATATGAGAATTAGATGAAGAATTCTATCAGGAATTAATGCTTTTGAAAGGAGGAGAATCATAATTCTTCAGGAGTTAAAATGGAACAGGAGTTAGAAAGGAGATTCTTCCTGGTGGTGATTAGCTTCTAATTGTCAGTAACACAGATTTTCTGAAATTGCTTAGTGGCGTAGGAATCTAATGGACAACATAAAATAAGAAATCTTATCTAGAATGGTGTATGGTGTAATCATATTTGGAAAATCTAATTTTTTCTTGATTCTTGTCAGTTACCAGTATCTGGTAGAAATTGTGATTTTTAAATAATTTGTAAATATTAAGATTTTATTTTTTATGGTTGCTACAAAAATCTCTGGATGGCAGAAACTGTTCTTCCTGTTAACTGCAGGCTAGATTAAGACAGGGAGGAAAACACAGAGGGCTGTATTAGGTGCAGTTTTTATTTCTTTTTCATCATCTCAAAGAGTAATTAGAAATATTTGTACCACTTTTGCTAGTCTACCTGTAGTTTTTCATATGTACATCATACCCTCCTGCATTTTTTGCCTTCCTTGAATAAAATAGTTCAAGACTCCTCCCTGCAGAAGTTCTAATGTTTTTCTCACATTTCTCTATTTGAAGTAGAATGGTATAAAATAAAATAGTAATCCTCCTGTATCATTCTTTTGTATTAAAAAGATGTAATATTTTTGGTATAATTTCCTAATCTTATTCCTTTCTTATTATAGCATTTTATTTGTCTTTCAGCTGCTAACAAAAGCTGAATCTGTAAAGCGGGGGAAAGCAAAATCAGTGGGATGACTTTTTGGAAAGGATGTTGGGTGAGATCTGTTTTCTAAAAAAAAAGCTTTTGATGGAACAGATAAAAAGTTCTTTGGTACATGGCACCACAAAGTGTTTGCACAGGTGTTTGAGGTTATATGTGTGCATATCTGCACCTTCAGTGTCATGAATTAAGGACAAATACCAGATTCTGCATTTAGGAAAGTACAACCCTGGATGTGTATGTAGACTAGGGGACAAGTGGCCGGAGCACAGCCCTAAGGGAAGAGATCTGGGGGATGTGGTTGCTGGTGAGCTCAACATGAGACAACCATGTGCCCTGGCAGCCGGATGAGCTGTCAGTATCCTGGGGTGCATGAGGCACAGTACAGTCTCCTGGTGCAGAGGAGTGATTGCCCCACTATGCTCAGCACTAGGATGTGTGCTCTTTTGGGCTCCATGATAGAAGGATATAAAAATATTAGTTTGTGTCCAAAAAAGGTCAAGGAAGATGGAGAAAGGACTAAAAGGTGTAATTTAGGTCTAGAGGCTGAGGTTTGTTCTGGTTAGAGGAAACTGAGGAGTCACCTCTTTGCAGCCTACAGATTGTTAATTAGGGGGCAGTGAAGAGGGAGGTGCTTCTCTGCTGCCCCATGAGAGGAGGTGAGGGATGTCTTAAATCTGTGTCAGGAGAAGTCTGGATTTGATATTTGGAAAATATCTTCACTGAGAAGGTGGTCTAGCACAGCAAAAAAATTCCCCAGTGGTGGGAATTCCACAGCCCTGTCCCTACCTGTCAGTGTTTGAGAAGAATTCGGACAATGTTCTTAGGTATGTCGCTTAACTTTTGGGTTGTCCTAAGTGGAATCAGGAATTCAACCCAATGATCCTGGTTGGTCCCAGCAAATTCAATGATATGATGAAATGTTTTCTGAACTAAATGGAAAGCTGAATGGAAAAAAAATAAATGTGGGGAAAATGGAGTCTAAATAGACAACTTATCAGAGTAACATGTTTAAGACATTTATCGAATCCTTTCTATTCATGATAAAGAGGGAGACTAAAAATGTTTCTATCTGATGAATACTATTGAGAGTAATTAGCATTCTTGTGTCAAACTTCACCTCCTTTTCCCTCTTATAAATAACACCTGTTATTCATGGTAAGCTTTATAGAAGTCATTGCTTTCAGATAGCAGCAGCATAAATTCAACTGCTCTTCCTCAGGCTCCATTTCAGGCTTTATTGAATAAGAATAGGAGAGAGTTTTTTTTCCTTAGATTCCCACATAATTTTTTCTTCTGCAGAAAATATCAATCAACTGGCATTACATTACTCTTGAGACTGATACCATACCGTTTTGTGAGAAAAAAAATAAATTCAGCTTTGAACAAGGCCATAAGTCTTCTTGTTCAATTAGTTCTATGGACGTAATGGTTAATGAGATCAGGAAATGCTTGTGCAAAAAAATAGCTCCAGAGAGCTATTAATGTGAATAGAGTAAGGGTCATGTCTAGGGCTATTGCATACCCCTTTGAAAGGAGCCACCTCTTCTCTCTTATTGGAAATGGAAACTCGCCTTGTTATGTTTAGACAAAAGTCTTTCAGAGGTGATGGGTTTGATCAAGAAAGGCAGGAAATAGCTACATAATTTATTTGTATTTTGTTGCAAGAATTGCCCTGACTGATTTAATTTATGGTATTTTTCCAGCACTTCTGGGTACTTTATACTTTGAAAGGACTCCTGTTTGCTCACTAAGCTCACTGTGTAGCTGAGGCTAGAGTGGTTCTTGGGAAGTCTCTGCTCTAAGCTCCTGCACACAGCAGGGTCTGCTATGGACATGGACCAGCTGGAACTCAGTTGTATCCTGAAAATCTTGAACAATGGAGACACTGCACTAGCCTCAGCAATCTGAACCATTGCTTGGCACTTTTCATAGGGAGCAACCTTCTCCACATAGCCACTCTGAACCCCTCATGTGTACACTTGTATCCGTTGTCTTTTATGAAGAGCGTGGATCTGACATCTTGATCACTCACAATAGGTTACTGGGGGCTGCAGCCCTCACAGTCTCCATGAACTCCACAGTTCTCCCTGAACTCCCTCCAGTTCATCCATGTTTTTCCTTCACTGGGTACCCAACGCTGAATATGTTGGTACTGTGCCCTCAAAATCTTTAATGGAAAATCTCAAACTTGAAGCCAAAGTTTCTTTTTGTAAAAAAATTGACTTTGCTTTTTTTTTTTATTTTGGTGTTTTGTCCTTTCTTTCTTTGTTTTTACAACAAAATTTACCATATTTAATTTATATCTCTGCCATAATCCACTTGGTCCTCGTCTAAGCCACTTTAAAAACTCTTTTCTACATAAAAAAGTGGAGACACAGGAATGTAGTTATGTCCAGTGTTCTCCAGAGAACCTAATATTTACTTTTAGCAAAATCAGAAATTTAAAGTTCTTGTTATATCTTGAAATTTTTCCAACCTATTTCCTGACTTTTTTGTCATATCAAGGTCCATGTGTTTGAAAATTAATTATTATTTTCAAAAAAGATAGGTATTTGTTTCCGTCCTTTAAAGTTCATGAAATAAAAACTTAAAGAAAGGGAATATTGTCTTCTTAAATGAAAATAATGTAAATATATACAATATGGGCTGAATTTTGCTTTCCATTTGATCCTTACATTGCAATTAGGTGTATTCTGGAAGTTATGATGACTTGAGGGCAGTTATTGTCTCCCAAAACGTGGTTTTACCTGTAATAATGCATGAAGGAAATACATTGTTTTAATCATCTAGTGTTTCCTGAAGTTGTGTAGTCCTCATTGTTTGATTTCATGCTTTCTCTAAGCTATCCTACAAAACAAATCAAAGGGAATGATGTGAACAAAATTTAAGTTCATTAAAAGCACTTGAGTGTTGAGATTCTCAATGTTTTGTAATTTTTGTTGTTATTGTTCAGAAAAGCTGATTTTCAACCTGTGATATAAAAATAAATTGCAAAAAGTTAGGGTTATTCTTTTTCTTCTTTTTAGCACAAGAGATAGACTTGGCAGATATAGGAAGAAAAGAGAAGGTTTTTTTACCCTCAAGAATGTGTGAAATGCAAACAATGAGACTGTGAGTTCAATTTCATGTTGCATCATTTCTACATTAACATTAATCTAATGATTTGCTCTTGATTTGGCACTCAGTATGGAGATTATTACCGTGGTAAGAATAAATCTGTGAGGGCATTATTTATATTCTGCAATGGGTAATTTGCAGCAAGGAAAACAAGTGACAATTACAATAATTTGACAGACAATATGTATACAGATTTTTTTCTTCTTCAAAACCAGTACATTTAATCTATTTTTTGTTCATTAAATAGTCTACAGTGTATACAGATTTTTTTCTTCTTCAAAACCAGTACATTTAATCTATTTTTTGTTCATTAAATAGTCTACAGTGTAAATTCTACCTTTTTGAGATAAAACACTAAGAAAAAAGTGTATTTACTCTTTAGCAGCTTAAAAATTACCCAACAAATTTGGTTTTTCATGACAACTACTTTTGTCTGTGCTTTTAAATGATTGTCAAAACTAGGCTTGTCTTTAGGAAGAGAAACTCCAACAATCAATATAATCCAAATGACCAACAAATTTACATTGAAAGCAGCATTTTAGAATAAACACTTTTCTATGTTCTTTAAGGTTTTTTAAAATCCACACAGCACCTACAATCAATACTTTTTACCTTTGCCCATAAGAAAAAAAATAAAGAGATCTGTGTTTCATGGTGCAGTCAAGTCAGACTAATGCAAGACTAACGCAGACGTTCATTTCTGCTCTGCTGTGCTCTCTGTCCAGGCAGGCAGAGTACAAAGCAGCTGGGAAGTGTTTGAACTGATCTTATCGTGGCAGCTGCTTAGGAGTACAAGGTACAGTGGTGCCATTAGGTACAATAGATGCAGAATAATCACAAAAACTATTCCCAGCAATGCAAAACATTTCCCAACAAGCGCAGCAAGTATTCGTTCCTTTAGAACACCTGAAAACTTAAAGCAGTGCTTGTCTATTAACTGGTGGTCATAAATACAATTGCATGCCTACAAAGTGATTTGTTTCTTGTGCTTTATATGGGAGGCAGCATTCTGAAAATTGTTTGCAAGAATGTTGTTTTGTTGTGTCTTTTAAAACCTTTGACACTCAAAAAATAAATATCAGTGTTGTAAAACCCAAGTTGGTCATTAAGACACTATTTTTAGAGCCCAACAAACACGTTTTACTTTCAGCTTTGCTGGTGAACCTTATAATTCCCGAACTTGCTGTAACTGTATACTGTTACAGCTTCCAAGAAGGATAAACATTTCAAGGTCTTACTGGCTTGTTTCTGTTAAAAAGAGAACAACACACTTCTCTTAATGGAATCTGTATTCTGATATAATTTTGTTAATTAATCACTAAAAGAGAAGAATTGCATCTAATTTAGATAGCCTCTCAGCACAAAGATTTTTCCTGTTAGATCCTGAAAACCTTTAGAATATGTGTGATGGCTTTTGCTTCACTAACATAAAAGAAAACTTTGAAATATTCACTACCAATGCGAGTTTATACCTGTTTTCCTGAGTGATCTGCTAGACATAGTTGCTCCAAAATAGAGACATATGCAGAGATATTTTCCCAATTAATTATTTTCGACTAGAGATTTTGCTATTTCTGTTCAGAAATACAGTAGATGTGGTTTTGATTAGATGGGTGTTAGAGATAGTTCACTCCTCTGGAATTTGTACAATGTTTCTAGGACATTATTCATATATTATAAATTTCTTTGACTTTATTTACATCTCTACAGATTACCCCAAATAAATATAATGTATTTTATTTCTTTAGTGCTGTTAAAACAATACTTTCAGATTTCACAAATTACAATGCATCCTGATTCAGTCACAGCAGCTACTGTTTTGCTATTTTTTTTCCCTGCTTTCTAATATTCTTCATATCTCTTGGCCTCAGCTGGTAGAATTTGTTGTACAAATAAAGGCCAATGCCTTTTGAAATTGGTCAGCATATTTCAATTGTGATATTTTTCAATGAAACATGTTCTTATGAGGTGGAATCCCTTAAGAATTTCCAATGTGATAATTTTTATAAGAGATGAAGGAATAACACTCTGATAATATGTTATTATTTAATGTCCTACTCCTAAAGTCTCATGTCTCAAATATTGAAAGGAAAAAGAATGGGAAAAAAAAAAAAAAAGATAAGAAATAAAGGAGCAGTCCTTCATTATTTACTGAAAATGTTATTACTGAACAGTACCTCTTTATGATAGCTCAAGTGGATCAAGTTTTTGGAACTGCCAACCTTGTAAAAATATCTCTTCTTTTGGCATAGGAAAATTCATATTATCTTGGACCCAAAAGCTTTGGACAAGAGACCAATTGTTTTGGAGACCAAGCTCACTGAAGACACTCCCAAGACTGCTCAATTTTTCATTAATTGCCTCCCAGAATCCCAGCTGGCTGTTGATAATATGATTCTGGGTTTAATTATTTGAGTACTGTAAAGCAAGAAAATTTTAAAAATCTAAGAGCTGCTCAAAGACTGAGAAAATCAACCATTTTCCTGTGACACAGCACAAAGAAGTACAGATTTACCCAAAGAAATAAACAACTTTCTGTTATTAAATATCCCTTAGAACTGAAAAGGTAGGTTTTCTTTGTCCAACTTATCTTAATTTTAAGTTTTATAAGATGAACCTTAACACGAAATAGCTATAGTAAAAATTTTTATTTGTGCAGTTCTTCCCAAGCTGGAATAGTGCTGTTATCGTGCACTGATGGCCTCATCCCACGCTTCTAGCTGGGTCCTATCCATCTGAGGTTGTATGCCCAGCTTGCTGCTGGCTGTGCTCTGTCTGTCCTTCACAGAACATTTTCTGCCTTTCTTTGCAAAGAGCCTTCATTTGAGAATTTGGATTCCAGTTATAGCAAGATCATTATGGTATTCCCTCTCAGGTAACTATACCAGAACAAGTAGTTCTTGGTGTATTTTTTTCCTGGAAAAATTTCTCCAAGTTGAGAAGCGCCACTCTTTCTCTTTGTGACGCAGACCAAATACAACAAGTCAAAATTCTTGAATAACACGACACAAGGTAAATCCAAATACTGAATGGGAGGTGAAAGCTAAGAAAACAGTTACAAGAGACATTTTTGTAAACAATCAGAATGAAATTCTTCAAATGAGATAAACGTATCCCATAATTATTTTAATCTACTTAGTGTCAAGAGCAACTGCTTATCTTCAATCAGCCTGGCTAGTTGCTCACATGGTTTTAATCCCCTGGCTAGACCATCCTATTATGCCAGAATATTCTGAGAGTTATCACTGAATCTTTTCTCGGCACATGTAAATTCTGAAATGTACTAAACATGAAGGCTTAATCTACAATTTCCTAGACTGAAACTGGATGTAGATGTCTTACCAAAAGTGGTACTTTTTCTAACAAACAAATTTGGAAACCCTTTTTGGGAACAGAAAATCCTGTGCTCTAGATTTCAAAGAGTTCCACATTATATAAAAACCTTAAGTAAAGCATAATTTCTTTGGAAAATTACTGAATCTCTTTGGATGCTTGAAGCTTTTGTGATATGGAAACTGATGCATAGAATTACTGCAGAGTAAAATCTGGAATATACGTTGGAGCATTATGGTCCTAACACTGAAACAAAAAATGTCAAGTAAAAACCAAAACAGATCTAATAAAAAGCAGAAAAAAGAGACAGTGCTTGAAATTATTTGAAAAACTTCAGAAGTTTAGTTTGCAATTTTACAGCTTCACAGAATACATCTTTATGTGTGAACTGACAGATTGACACACTGAACAAAATCCTGAGATTGGAAAAAAGGCACAAAAATGAAACAGTAATACAATAATAGAACTTCAGAACTTTTCATTTTGTGAAAAATCAAAAGCCATGTGGGGGTGGGTGTATATTTAGTGTATAATATTGCCATATTTTGAAACACAAGGTTATAAATATTTCGTGTATACACAGACATCAGGTATTTGCTTTAAGAAAAGAATTCCAGTGTGCCACTGTATCATAGAACCATAGAATATCCTGAGCTGGAAAGGGACCCATCAGGACCATCAAAGCCCAACTCCTGGCCCTCCACAGCACAGCTGGAGGATCACACCCTGTGCCTAAGAGCATTGTCCAAATGCTTCTTGAACTTTGTCAGGCTTGGTTAAAGAACCAAGGACCACTTCCCTGGGGAGCCTGTTCCAGGGCCCAGCCATCCTCTGGGTGAAGAATCTTTTCCTGATATCCAACCAGAACCTCCTCTAATATATCTTCAGGCCATTCCCCTGGGTCCTGTTCTGGTCACCAGAGAAAAGAGATTAATACCTGCCCCTCAGCCTTCTCCTGTGAGGAAGTTGTAGACAGTATCAGTATAGCATGCAAAATTTTTGAGGTCGGAGTTAGAACATATGCACATGAATTAGTCTGGATCATAATTCCACAACCCTAAATTTGAACTTTAGTTCATTGTTACAGTTGTTACAGTAAATTACTGCCCTTGCCATTACCAGGAAAACAATTACCAGGAAAGTCGTGTGTAAAAACTGGCTTGAAGTGTTCCTTTATTACAGTCATTTCAAGATGTTCCTTGCTTTGAAGATTCCAGAAATTCATCAAGACAATCACCATCAGTTGATATCACAAAAACTCTTGGTGATGGATACACATAAATTTCAGGAAGTGAGTAACACAGAAAAGGATGTTAACCCAGTAATTCATAAAATAAATAACAATCAATACTTTCCCATGGATCTCAGCAGTAGACCTACTGGAAAGAAGAAAGAAAAAATCAAAACAAAAAACCCCACAGAAATTCAGAAATTGGTGGAAATAAACTTTTTTTTCTTTTTTTCTTTTTTTTTTTTTTTTTTTTTTTAATTTTGTTTTTAAACANTTTTTTTTTTTTTAAATTTGATTTTACAGCAATATTCTTACTGGGTACAGCAGAGGAAAAAAAAATATAGAAGACATAAGGTTTGAAGGACCTCAGAGCGAAAATGAGATAAAACTGAATTGCAAGCATGATGGAGTCTAAGTGATATTTCTAGAAGGGATTAGGCTCAATGTATGAATATAACATATTTTTAGTTTTTATGTGGTTCTAAGGAGATACGTGAAATGTGGAAAAGAGTCAGCAGGCAAAGGGAAAGACTAACCCCAGATCTATCTGTCTCACATCCATAGTAGTATATCTTCCCTACACCTCCTTTTTAAAACAAGTGTTTTAAATTGCAGAATCATTTGAATAATAAATTTTGACTTGTCACTGGTGTAACAAGAAGGTTGTTAGCGAAGGCACTCAGCTGGGAGTCAGAAGAACATCCCTTCATGAAGGGAAGAAGCATGTAATTGGACTTTTGATCTCCAGGGAGACAATGAAGGTGACATATCCTATGATGGTGTTTTGGAGTGGATGGAGGTAGATAACGAAGAAGACAAGAAGTGTGGCTGCAATAATTGTTAGTGTTTATCTGTATGAAAGCCAACTGGGCAAAAGTTTTGAAAATTTGCTGCTACAGAGACATGCAGAACTTGTTCTAAGGATTTAGGCAGCATTATTCACATTCAGTAAGAGAAATATGGATACTTCAAGTTTTATATCCTGACTTCATACTATTGTACCTAAACATGTCTGTCTCAAGAATCTAATCCTTATGTTTGACCTGATGAAGCAGAAAGCCTGTGACTGAGCACAGAACTGTGATCAGATATATCAAACTTAGTGCTTTCCCTATTGAATCATTCTTCTTTTCCAGGCATACTCAAGTTTGAAAGTTTTCCTCTAGAGCATCTCTGGGGCATGCTTTGTTTTGCAATTCACAACTCTGCTTGTGAAGTAAATACCAATAAGTCTCATGCCAAGCTCATAAAACCTTTGCCTGGCAGCACGTACAGCAGCTTTGTTGCTCTCTTGCACTGCTCTGTCTACATTTTCTAACCTTCACCCACCACTTCTAGAGATGTGAGGCTGGTTTTATCTTCATCTGCATTCAATCTGTTCTCATTCTTAGCAGAGCAGGAATCACTGAGGGATGCCAGCTATTGTGTGTCTTTTGTGAAAGGGACATATGCCTACTAAACTTGCTTAAAATGATTAAATGCTTTTTCATATTTTCATGTTTTAATCTGAGCATGGGATTTTGCATATATACCTTGAAGAATTAGAACTTCTTTGTGTGTGTTTTTTTTTTCTTACCAGGCAAGAGAGTGACTGTTTAACATTTTATAATTAATATAATTTACTTTGAGACTTTCTAGCATTATACCGTATGGTCGCTAAGTGATTCCTTTAAACTTTAAAGAAAAATTATTCCTTTCTCTGTTTCATATTGAGAATAAGAAGTATGAGGAATTGGCCTCTCTTCATCAAACTCTTTTTATTTTTGTACCTTTCTTTCTCTAGTGATTGATCTTTCTTTTGCCATCTGACAGTTCTCTGATTAATTGTTTTGGCTTCTCTCCACCTATAGTTTATATTACTTGCATAAAAAAAAAAAGGAAAAACCAAAATCTCAATTAGGAAAAAGACAGGTTTCTAACATAATCTTGGGTTTTTACATACGTGAAATGAATCATAAAATTGTGAGTTGTTTTGTGTTATTGTTCCATAATCATCTGCAACATTTGTTAGTTTAAAATACAGTCTTCAAATAATCACTTGCTTAAGGAGATACACAAGACAAATAGTGTGTAGATGCTAAGACAGTGTAGCACATTAAAGAAGTGAAAAACTTATTGTATAACCTGCCCAATGCCTACTCTGCTGTTATTCTCCGGAGAGAATTCTCCTTCAGTGTTTTCCATTTTGCTATAATGAGATTATATAGCAATTCAGCATACAGACTCCTTCAGTCTCTTTGTTATTTTCCCTCTGGGGTTGTCACTCATGTCAGTATTTTTAGATCACTGCAGACATGATATTTGTTTATACATGTATTTGGATATGTATGCATGGGTATGTGTTTATATGCAGAGAGACAATCTTGAGAAGTACGGATATTAGAGACTGAAGAAAACATAAACATTAAAATGATACATTCTTCCTGTTTTAATCTCACAAAGACATTCTTAAATGATGAATGTTTACAATTCTTCCTGAAAGTTGTCTCTTGCTTACTGTTACCTCCATGCTGACTGCAGGAAGTCACATCCTCAGCAGGCTAAATTGGCATCTCTCTGTCAGTAACCATAGAGCTACACCAGAGGACAATCTGTCCCTGTACAAGCATAAATCATACAAGGACTAATTTTCCTTTGTCTTGAACCCAATATAGTACATAGCATGTAGGGAAGAAATGATAAAGAATGAGTGGAACTCTCACTGAAGTCCTAATGGCCAATGTTTGCAGGTAGAAATGAATGGTCCCCATGCATGGTTCTGCAGAGTTAGGTGCAAATTAAATAGAATCAGAGAAGAATAAAATAGACAGAAGCATAAAATAAAATCAACAAAAAAGATCCACAGTAACCAAGATTTTATCTCGAGGGATTTGTTTTTAGACAAAGCTCTGGACAGAATTACCAGGAAAAATTATTACTTGGTGGTTTTCCTACTGCATATCTAGGGCTCTCTCTGGTGCCTGAAAAAAGCTTTAACCTTAGTGATACAGACGCTACTAAAAAGCCCAAGAGAATGAATTGTATGTGTGAGGTCATGGGGTTACAGTAGCAAAATGTTTTTTAAAAAGTGGTTACTAATCTCTGTGTCTAGCTAGGCATTTCTAGCAGTAACTACCTTTTGTTTCCAAAATTGTTCCATCTGGAAGAAGGGCAAGATCAAAGTAAAAGACTGATTTGAATGGAGCCAGAGGAGATTTTGATTTCAAGTTACTTGACTCCACACCAAATACCACATCTTGGTTGTTTCCCACTGCAGCAAAACAGACAAACAAAACAAACAAACAAACAAAGTCCTCCCCCATGAAAAAACAGTTGATGACCAGAAACTAATCTGAATCAGTCTCTGAGTCAAGTTCTGCACAAAGTTGCACACGTAAAGCCCTATTTCGAGTTCTGGAATGTAATTATGATTAAGACTTCAAAACATCTTTTTCATTAAATTCAGAGCTTAAATTGTGCAATTTATTTGCATTTGAGATAAAAAGAGATGCATATTTTGTATGTTGAAATTAGATTTGTAGAAGCAAAAGCTCATTCCCAATGGCAAATATTACTAAATCCAATTCCAGTTATGAAACACTAAATTGTTTTTAAAGTGTGAGCCAGCTCTCTTAATAGGCTCTCAATATTAATCCTCTAATGTTTATTGTTTCCTTACTTTCTAGAGGTTATGATAGAATGGATGAATCAGGAAAGTCTGAATTAGATTTAAACTAGAATTTCATGATAAGGATTAGAATTACCTGGCATGAGATTTTCAGTTTAGATTTAATAGGGTTAAGATTGTGGCTGTAATTATAGACATATTTCTTCCTAGACAATCTAGGATTTAGATGAGCTTAGAGGTCGTAAACTATCTATAATATTAGACTTCTCAATATCAAACTTGAAAGTTTTTAGTATTGTAATATTCAGAAAATACCTGCACTCTCACATTCTTGCGCAGGAACTTGCTCAATAAAACAAAAAAAATTACATTTTTAAATCTTACCTTCAACAGGGCAAACTAATTTATAAATAAACAACCAGAAACTTCAATTCTGCCCTTAGTTTATAGGGTAATGGCAGACATAAGAATGTCTGAGTAGATCAGTAGCAACCATAAAATGTAATGCACCAGTGCCACGCTGTGTTGTTTAAATGGCAAGGAGGTAGAGAAAAACCCTTTAATCTACAAGTTCTGTAAACTTGTGGCAGTATGAACCAGATGCTTTTTGGAATGTGAATACCAATTTTAAGAAAAAAAGCTAGATACCATTACAGTGAAAAAAGCAGAGTTTTTAAAGGTCTGTATCTGTCCTAGTTGCTTATAATAATTAAAAGAAAAAGGTCATAGGCATGTTTCAGTTTTTTTGCAGGTGTATATGTCTTATCAGCATGTAATACAGTTCTTTTTTGAGAAAGAAGCCTCTGAAATCTTTAAAGTTTTCCAGGTACTTCAGGCTACTAGTAATCTTTCTCTGATCCAGGAAACTTTTCCTTGTATAAGTGTTGACTTATATATAGAGTTAAAATTCAGCATATATATAAATGCTCTGTTACAGCAGTCTCCTGTACGAACCAGCTCTTTGTCTCTGGCTTCTCCATTGATGATTTGTGCCAGCAATGATGCTAATTAGGAATAGAACTGTTTCACAAACTGTAGGAGAGTGGATTGAAAGCCTTCAAAATTTAGTACAACGTGAAGAACGTCATTCACTCAATATTACCAACTGTTTTCCACTGAAATTATATGAAAACTGAGAAAAGTTCAATAAAAATGTGAATCCCAGACTCAGTCTTTTCCCTGGTGATACTGAGTATCCTGCCTTTTTCATGGGGCAGATATAATGTACCTACAACAGGTAGGCCTGCTCCACTCTGGGATACTCCAACATTTCCAGAGGGACTTTGAGAAACACAGTCAGATAAACCTCCATAAATCATGAATCAGGAATGTGAAATAGCCTTTCTGTGCATTTCTGCTATTGTGGCCATGCCATTTACCCTTAAATTCGTCCACTTTTTGCAAAATACTGTTGGGACGTCAGTTACACATTTTTCATAGGTCTACATACACCTGGTCTCTTCAGAGCAAAGGAGTAAATACATGCTGTGCACTGACCTCTACTTCCATATCCAATCATCACATTTTATAGAATTACAGATACATGACCCAGGAGAACTATCATGTTGTCTTTTTCTCTTCAATATCCAGTTGTGTCTGATTAACTGGTTTGGCTTTTGCTCCAAATTTAGAGAAAACATTAAAGAACATGGATTGAAACTGCAGCTGGAACACAGGTTTTTCAAATGCAAGCTACAACTCAACCCATAGTAGATACAGAGACAAGAAAACTAGAAAATACAACACTAAAACACCCAGGTTCTGCTTCTCCATCCTCAATGGATTGTCTTTCCTAGAAAAGAGATAGCTTAGAAGGATCTTTCTGCAGCTAGGAGTACTTCTGATCTATAAGGTTATATTGTGTTAGAGCGAGTTTCACTGCATTTCTTGATCTCTTTGGTAAATATCACCCAGTTCTGCTGGTCTGTTGCTTCTGAATTCCTGAATTGCTCTATAATTTCTTCTTTATGGACTTCAATGTCTGTAAAGGCTACACAGGAGAAAGGCCATTAGAAATTGAATTTTCCTCCTATCCAGATTAATAAATACCTTAAAACCATCTTCCTGAAGTGTCAGTTCAATTATTGTTTATTCTTACATCTAAAAATAATTTTAAAAAGGTAGAATCTACAACAGTCTACCTTTAATGCTGTTGCGATTTCACTTTTTCATGATGGTGAAAAGAGACTCAAACACACAGTCCCCGTGATTGTTTTCATTCTTAAACCACTGAGATTATAATAATAAAATCTAATCTGCTTCATTTTTGTTGTAATTGTCACAGTTTCATTTTAGGCAGGCTCAGACATTAAATCCTGAGCATATGTGATCTAAAATAGGGTAAAGGACAATCAATTGACCCAGAAGATTTACAGAATCATAGGACTATGTCAGATCCAGTCATTGAAAGATTAGAGTGAATAATCTGTGTTACCTCTTGAAATAATTTGAAACCTGCTTTGATCTGCTGTTGCTGCAGCAGCTTCTTGCTGCCAGAACACAAGCTAGCTAGTTTAAAAATATGCTGAATATATAAAAAAATGCAATAGTCATGCATTTATATACCTGCAAGTGATTATATGCAATTGTTTTTCTGCACCACATCTCCTCTGTGGTACAAAACCTCTTCCTCTGTTTCTAGAGCAGAACACGATTTATACTTTCTGTGGATTAGACACCAAGGGTATAATAAGATGGACACATATAATATACAATTAAAAAGAGCAATAAATACCTCCAAATGTGACTGGTTAAACATAAATGTACCTAGAAAATGCAACCCATTGAATTTAAGTGGTGATTCTTTACTTTTTAACTCTTGGGAAAAGGAATGATTATTTGAAACTTGACTTGGGAAGGGGAGTGAGTAAAAGCACATTAGTAGACATTAAAGTTTGTTTGCATTTGTTTAGGAAAAAGACATCTGGTTTATATGAAAAGCAGGAATCTGGCCTGTAGTGAAATATTTCATGAGTCCATAATATTTTCAAAAGTCAATCCCTACAACAAAAAGGCCAAGCCTAGACTTGCATAGATTGAGAATATGGGGTCACTAGCTCTCTCTTTTTCTTAGCAAATTTTGTTTTATCAGTACTTAATTTGGTGCTGGGCCCAGGATGGATACTTTGCAACAGAAAAGAAAGCACAGAAAAATGTTATCAGTCCTTTGTCTTTTTCTTTCTCTCTCTCTCTTTCTTGCCTGTCCACTTCCTTCTGTCTTCTTTCTCTGACAATAATGTGAAGAGCAGAATGTTTTTTGACAACATGAAAGTCTGTTTATCCACCTGGCTTGTGCTTAGCCCTCATGTTTGGGAGGAATTTGCTTCTTGTCTTCTCCCTTGAGTTCTACCCTGTAAAAAGGTGTATAGAGCTAATTCAGATGGATGTAGGGAAACATCTATAACAACAGCATTTTCTCTCCCTGGGGGGACCAGGCTCACTTTCTGGGACAAGGAAAGCTCTTAAAAGTTTAGGTCACAGGTAATTTTCCTGACAGTTCTATGCACACATGGGAGAAGGGAAGAAAGAGGTCAGAGGAGTGATGGGAAGGTCCTGGAAATCAGCAGAGTAAAGAAAGGAGAGTGACTCATGAAATGTATGAGAATATCTGTCCTAGAACATTTCATTATTCTCTCCTTGCTCAAATATTACTATGTTTTTAAAGGAATGATTGTATAAATCTTTCGGGTAGAAACAGATGCCAAGTAGCATGTGATTAGACAGAAAAAGACATTCCAAGATCATTAAAAGGATTGGCAATTAGAATCAATGAACACTGTACTAAGTATTTGTAAACTTGAGATATATAGTGATCTGAAGGGGAGTAAGTGAAATTCACTGACAATTCACTTGTCATAGGGTCAGCTGAAAAGATAGAAGCTTTTTGTATTTCTAAAAGATACAACTCACTGAAACATAGAAAGCACACCTCAAATAATAATGTCCAGAAAAATGCAAAAAATATCCTAGTCTCAGAATAACTGGGTTCATGAATAATTTTTAAAATTTCTTTAAGATTACTTCCAGATATAAATAGCATTTAAGATTTTATTTTTGAAGTAAGCAAGTAATTGAAAGTAATTTCCTTATTAGGAAAAAAGATAATCTAAGATCTAAGTCCTTTCAAGGATCTAACTGAAATACCATTCTTCTGAGTTTTAGATGCATGAAAAACATTGGAAGGAATTATTATTGCAACAATGGCTGATAAAGAGCTTCTTAGTAGGAAGGATAAAAAAGTCAATGCAGGATGCAGGCATGGCTGTCCTTCTACAGATCATGTAAAGATAAGATTTGATGATGTTTTGGATGCACTGTATATTCCTTTTTTTTCAATGTTAAAATACTCTTTGAAATATCCTCTCTTCTTAGCTGATCTTTGAGTTGCTTGTTGCATTTTGCTGATTCTATCTGCTTTTTACTGTTTTTAGCAAAATCTGTGACAGTTTTACCATAGTTTTGATAAACTCATCTTAGGTGGTAGCTGCTACTGAAATAGCCTGACAAAGTGATATGCACTGAAAACCAAACTCATGCACTAAACAGAAAGTTCTGTCATCAAATAAGAAAGCCTTGCATTCTATGAACCTGTATCTTCTGGCTGACTCCATTTATAAATGAAAGAAATTAAAGATTCCACATATTCTTAGGCATCAAAAGATGTTGAGGCAGGGAGGGAAGCAATGGCTTTATAAAACTTCTGGAGTACTGAAAGGCAAACCTCTCTCTCTTTTTTTTCTTTTTTTTTTTTTTCTTTGACAGTAAAGATTATACATAACAGAAGAGCCTGGACTGTAGAATAGATTCTCTCTTTTAATAAGGTGTGAGGTCAGGCTGAATTTTTTCTCTAAAGCTAGGTCATTTGTAATAGAGCTATCCCATATTGATTCTCCAATGTCTTGCATGGCAAGTGCTCATGCCAGATATTTTCTTTCCATGGAAACTTGTGTATTTGGGTACCCATTTTCATGAGGTTTGTAGGTACCAACACATTTGAATGTTGGCGTATCTGAAACTCTCAATAAGTTTGAGAATTGCTGACAACTTACAGACTTAACAACTACACATACTGAAACAACAAGATCATATGTCATCCTTATCCCCACAGGAATCAAAATAACAAAATACTTTTTTTTTTAATGAGATAACTATCTCTGGAAGAGCTTAGGTGTATTAGAAATTAAAATGCATGTAGATCATGGATCTACTAACTACTTTTTTTTAAATAGAGGATTTATGATTCTGCCTTTACTTGGTCGATTCATGCTGTTCATGGACTAAACAATAAATGCATTTTGGAAATCATCTGAACGCACAGTATGCTGCAAAGCAATAAATGCACATAACTTTACATACCAAACATCCCAAATTAATTGTCATAACAGAAATCTGGAAAATTATATACAAATAGACGACAAGTAAGCATACTCTTTGGAGGATTTGAAACAATTCCCTAGGCACTTTTATTTCTTCATTAGGGCTGAATACAGAAAATCCTTTGGTGTACTTGCATTAAAACATCTTTGCACTTTAATGATGATTATTTTTCACACAGAATTTGAGACTCCCAGAATGAAAGAAAATCTAGGTTGTCCTGAGTCAGCTGTACAACTTGTACCTTTTGGTCTTTCTCTAGTAATAAAAGGTCTCTGACATATTTTCTGTGCTGAAAAATATAAGAAAGAGAAAATAAATACAGTGACGAGTAAAGGACAGGCTCTTGATGTGTTCTTTGAAGAACTGCTGTATTTCTAAAACTAAAAGTAATTTTCTTACAAGGTCTTTGCAGTCTCCATTAATCATTTCTTTAGCTAAATCTGCCTGTTAGCATATTTCTAGCTGCCATTGCATGCTCAGAGCAGTTTCTTTAAGCAGACCATGCATTTGTTTTTGACAGAGGTTGGCCTTAAGACAAAATCATCCATTCAAATCAATAACCATCATGTAACAATTGTTGACTAAGCCAATGCCTTCTCCTTCAGAAGAAAAATCCAGTGGGAATGCTGTATAATTTTAAATTTTCTTTTATATAAGGACTCTTCTTCGTAATTCTGCTCTGTCTCTCTCCACCTTGTGGTTATTTTGTATCTTTGCAGTCAATTATTTCAGGGCTCAAGCTGAATGTTATTGTTTCCCTGTGTATAAACAAAATATTTTAGGATATTATCCTTTTCTATTCAGCTATCATCTGCTAGCTTTTAAAGATGAAATTTATATCTGAAAAATTTATTTTAGTGGGATAACGTTTTCTGTCTTGTCCAGGACAGGATAACTCTGGGTTACAACATACTTAGGGCTTTCCATATAATGTCAGATGTATTTTCTATGTGACTCTTTTTCTGGAGGCCTCAGCTAAGAGCACCTTAAAAGCATGATAGATGATCAGAAAGCAGCCTTCAGGGAATTTTCTATAAATTAAATTCTGTAATATTTAAAAAGAGGAGAAAAAACAAAAACAAAGAGATTTTGTAGTCAAATACAGAAGACTGTTCCTCTTTTCACTAAGTTCATATTTCAGTGAATTAACAGAAGGCCAGTCCTGATGATTGCTCTGCCTAATTTTAAACTAAATGTCTAGTGACAGCATAGTTTGAGGTGTTTTGGCTATCCCTATAACTCAGAGAGAGCTCCTATTGTGCATTAGTCATCTGAATGCTGGGGAAGCCAACTGGTTCATCACCTAGATCACAGCTAACACTGAAAACAGCAGCATGTCCTTAATCCCACTACCTGATCCACGCGCTACATCTTCGTCTGGAAGCAGGACTTTGTCTTCAGTTGTGATTCACATTTATTTTTGGTCTATCTCATGTACTTAAATCAGATTTATTCCTAAGAATAGATAAACAAAATAAAGATTCTTCATTTCATTCGGTATATGAGTAATTAGCTGAAAATAGTTGTAAGACCAGCATGTGTCATTCATGAGACTTTTGGTTTTAGAAGGATGAAGTAGATGTCATCTCATTCCATGTGGTTAATGTACTTTCTTTTTTTCATTTATAAACTAGAAGCTTGAATCTCACCTTAGAGCCTGGTATTTAGGGCCTTTGGGAAGAAAAACAGAGACGTGGAGACCCTTCATTAGTCTAATCAATACTGAATATTAAAGTATTCACCAAGTGGAGCACCTGGTCATTTTTATCTCCCAGATGAATCCATCAAACATTATAATCACACTTATTCTGTCTTCTGTGCCAAATGAATGTGCATTGATCCCATGTAAAGTAGAATAATTTGAGCTTAAGGAAAAAAAACAAGGTAGAAACACTTCCTTTCCCTAGACTTCTCCTCTGTGTGGCCATTAAGGAACACACATCCACAGGATGCATGTATTCCAGGACCAGAACAGCTAACTCACATAACACACACTATTTCCATATGTCTCTAAATAAAAGCTGACTCAGTAAGGGATGGGATGTTCCCAGTTTTGTTTTTTCTGGAATCAAACTATGCTGAGTATTCTCTGAGAAAGCAAACAGAAACCAGCTCTGATGGTGACATAGGCAGAAATCTAGATTATGAACTCAGACATGACTAAAACATGAATTACATCTGGAACTTCTCAGGCTTACTATGATTCAGGTCCGGTGAAGAGCTGGTTTTTAGGAGTAAACATCCTCTGAGCATCTGCAGTAACAAATAGCCATCTAGTTCAACATTTTATTGTACGCTGTTGTGCAAGATACTCAATCAGTACAGTTCTGGGTTTTTTTCTCCTTGATTAGGATCTCCTGTACGTCTTCCTATGGCTGTAATTTGTGGCTGTTTTTCTTCCCGAAGAAAAGCTCCACAAGGCTATCAGTCATGCAGGTTTTCTAGCAGGTGAATCATTAATAATTCATTCTGATGAGAGTGACCACTGCTGTGAGACAGCCCCACAAGAATTTCCAGAGGACCATTTGGTAATAAATATTCAACAATTTGTAATGTTTAGTTCTGAGTCATGTCCCAGTACCCATCAATGGCTGGATGTGTCCACTGTCCATACATAATATCCCCTTTCACCATCATTTAATGACATCAAAATCATGTATTGCACCATCTTGAAACAGAAAATTAGCAGATTTTTAAAGTCACCTTGTCAACTCCAAGACTACACTTCAGCCTTGTAAGTCCATAAACTCTCTTTAAATGCTTATTAAAGATTATAAATTATGTTTCTACTTCAGTGAAGCTGCTCTCATTTACAGTGTAAGATGATTTGGTTCATCTTACAAATTCAAGTGATGTAGAATGGAAAGTTGTGTAGAAAAATGCAATGGTAACAGGCAGCATACTCTTAAAAGGATAAGACTGATAGTTGGGAGACATTTCCAAGCCTAACCCCACAGTGAGTTATCAAATTAGATGGATTTATAATCTAGTGATATGTTAGGGTTTTTTTTTTTAATCAGGTAAATTCATAGAATTCTTGTCAAGTTCATTCTGCATTTTTTTCCTAAGTAAAAGACACATGGAAATTGTGCTTATGCCAAATTTATGCAAGGATATGAAACAAAAAACCTTTTAACAAGTGTTTCAATCTGTCATTTCTACATGTTCAAATCAACTCATGATTGCTGAGAAAGACATGAAAATTAAATTAATATTGGCAATGCCTTTCTCACTTTAAACAAGTCCACACAGACAGAAGAATGTAACTTTTGACTGCCAGGTGCTTCTTCAATAAATGCCAATGCTGATGACATGATGACACCAGAGTGCCAGGTTGAAGCAAGTTAAGCATCAGGAAGGTCATGGAGAAGAATATGAGGTCATAGTTATTACAACCAAGTAAATCTTAGTAGAAAGCAGTGAACTTCTTTTTCATCAACCTTCTTTGTTTCTCCTTTCTGTGATGTGATAGAAAAATTATAAGTTTCTTCAAATGGGAATGACAGCCTGAAAAGCAGGAAGGATTGAGGATAAGGAAATAGGTATCAAAGCTGACAGCAAAAGGAGTAAGAACAAAATTATTTTGGATGTCTCTGATACTGAAATAATTATTAGTTATACTCTTATTTACACTCTCAGAAGCACCACTAATATTAATAGCATGATACACTCAAACTTGGAAAACAACATAAACTGGAGTAAAAGAGATTCTGTATATTAAGGATTTTTATTTTGTCAGATTTTAAAAGTAGTTATTAGATCACCAAAATCTGAACTGGCTAACATTCCTATTAAGAGGCTAAACCTAATAATTTGCTTGACTATTTTTTTTAACATGAACCTCACTGCTCCCTAAAACTTCACAATGAGTAAAGTAATCTAGTAAATAAAAAACGTTGGATTGCGAGTCACAAAGACTGGATTGATTTTCTTTAAATTTAACCTTATGAAAGTTAAGCTACTTGTCTGGGCTAGTTGACAAGACTCCATTTGTAGCCCATGCAGGGAGAGAGACACCCCTAGAAAGTAATTTATCAACTGCTAAGATTCTGTCTGAGATACCTAGGACAAGATGTCCTTAGGACATACTTGGCAATTGAGAAGGCCTGCACAAATCTCTTAGGTGTGATATCTGATGTCTGAATGGTTAATGTTAGGTAAGTTGTATCCTGCCCTAAGATTCCCAAGGGGTTTTGAACTGTAAGGGACTGAGGAGGTTTCATACTGACTCTAAACACAGAGTTCTGTTGGATCAAAAGGGTGAACAACTCACTATGGATATATAAAAATAATTAGTGCAATTTTATAAAGAATAGCTATACATGACATGAGATCTTCCTGATATTCCTATATTTATAAGACTCTTATTTCAGGCCCTCTCATGCATTTAGTATATAACGAATCAGAACAGTTGTAGACTCCAGAAATTATAATGCTTTCTTTTTAGCGAATCCTCATTGCCTATAGGTTTTTGACAGAAACATTATTTTTCATCTAAAAGAAAGCTACTATGCTTCAAAAGGATTTACTGAGTGGAAGAATAGAATAACAGAAAAAAATTGTTTGGAAAAAACCCTTAAGTTCATAGAGTCCCACCATTAACCTAACTCTGCCAAGTCCAAACTAATCCATTTCCCTAGATACCTCCAGAGATGGTGAGTCAAAGATGGCTATTGAGATGATAAAGAAGATTATAGCCTAGGAAGGGATTATAGCTTTCTCTGGAACCTCATTAACTCTGTTCAGTGTGGGCTGCATCTCAACTGCAGACCCAGTCTGCCTATGAGAAGAAAGCTGTACTAAACTCTCCTGAACACATCCTCCCTTCTATGCAGGGCTTCATGTGGCCCTAAAATTTCTTCATAAAATGCCTTCATTATGAAAAAGATATGCTGCAAGTAGAACTAATATAATGGAATTAATTTTGATATATCTCAGAGGACAGGGTGCTGAAGAGATGCATCAAGTCTGTTTACTTGACTGTAATGGCTGAAGTTGCACACTTAAGAGCTGATCATTAGTGTGCCTTTAGTCTGAGAAATCAAATCCTAGTGAGAAATAATATTTCTCACAGATAGACTCTGACATGCTGCTGTCTCTATTTATTCTATTCATTTCTTATGCTTGAAAATTTTGTATTTCTATGGTAAAGTTACTCAAAATGGAGATCCGGTCTCTCCTGAAGCAATGTGACTCATTGTGTGAAATATATAGAAAGGAAATAAAATAGTAGCCCACATCAAGTTCATCAAGATATTTTGAAACTCTTAAAGGCAATAGCTAATCAATAAACCCTGACAACTTCAGAAGAAATTGTAAATAAAGAAAATTAAGTGGATAGGTAGATTTAATTAAAAAATCGGATTATCTTATATCAAATCTTCCAAATGTAGTTTTTTTTTTCCACTTCTGATCCCTAATATTTGATATAATCACATTAAAGTTATGAAAAACCTTAATTGCTAGAGCTAATTATGTCCTTGTAGAAAGAAATTCATTCATACAACCATCACAGAGCAAAGAATCAAAATCTAAGATCCTGAAGAATTAGTAACTCTGGCATTATATTAATATAAAGTTATAGGACAAAAGATTTCTGGACACCTGGAATTGAGGGACAACTGGGTTATGAGGGTAACCATTAAGAAGTATTCCATATAAAAACAAACAAACAAACTCCCCCAGGAGAGAGAAGAAAAATACTAAATGAAATACCTATATGCAGAAACTTTAAGAAATGGGAAGTAAGAGAGACAATACCAAATCCCAGTGCTCACAAATCAGTAAATAGGCCACTGGTGCATAGCCTTAGAGGCTGATAACACTGAGGAAACAAGATCATCTTGAGTCTCACAGGCAAGATAAAAAATGTGGAATATTTGGAGGAAACTGAGAGAACATGGACCTTTCCATGTGAGGATTGGGGGAGGGGGTAAAGGTAGGGAAATGAAAAGATCAAAGTGGATAGGAAAATCTATCCAAAGTGACTGTGGGATAATGGAAAGGAGGGGATAAAGGAGGTCAGTTTCATTAAAGCAGGATCTTGGCCCATGCTTCCATCTGGTTGTGGTGTTTTGACCCAGGCTTGATGCCAGGCACCGACAAAAGCTGCTCTGTCACTTTCCTCCTCAGCTAGTCAGGGGAGAGAAAATATAACAAGTGGCTCATGAGTTGAGATAAAGGACAGGGAGAGGTCACTGTCATGGGCATAACCGACTCGACTTGGCGAAATTAATTTCATTTATTGCCACTCAAATCAGAGTAAGATCATGGGAAATACACTTTCCCCTCACTCCTCCCTCCTTCCCAGGCTCAACTTCATTCCGAATTTCTTTGCCTCCTTTCCCTCAGTGGCACAGGGGACATGAAATGGATGTTGTGGTCAGTTCAGCGCGTGCTGTCTCTGAAACTCCTTCCTCCTCAGAGGAAGGACTCTCACTCTTCCTCTGTAGTCCCTACCACAAGAGACAGCCCTCTATGAAACTCTCCAATGTGAGTCCTTCCCAGAGGCTGCAGTTCTTGTCAAACATCTTTAGCATTTGTCCCCGCTGGGGTCACAAGTCCTGCCAAAAAAATCTGCTCCAGTATGGACTTCCCAGAGGGTCGCAGGCTCCTTTGGGCATGCATGTGTGTCTAGGCATTTTTCCTGGACATGCCCACAGAGCCTGGGCCCAGGGGACCCTCCGATATGACCATGAGTTGTGAAAGTGAAGGCATCTATATGTTTGCAAGCAAGCTCCAACCCATATCACCTGAAGAGGAGCTTCAGGGTCAGCCCTAAGTGCTGTTCACAGTAATGAGATGGCTGCTGGTGCATTTATGTCTTCCAGTAAAGGCACTGGTCTCTCTGTTGAATGGTGTGGCTGGATGCATGTGTATTTGAGCGTTGTTTGTGTGTCTGCATCTGTACAATGTGTACTTAGCCTTGTGCTGGCACACGCACACGTGGGAGCAAGAGCAAACAGACAAGAAAGCAGTCCTCCAAATTCAACTTCCTTTAACAATTAAAAAACGGAATGTCATTTAATTACAATGTTAAGAGTACTCAACCGTTTATGAAAGATACTATGTGCTTTGTATGTTAATGTTATACAGAAATTTACGAGTGGATTTGTAAGTCTATACTCAGATTGTTTTTAAAATCTAGGTTTGAAAATGCTAATTTTAGGCATAAACCAGTAAATATTAAAGTTAAATTAATTCATATTTATACTTAAAGAAACAGACAAAATCTAGGAGACACTGGTGATTAAAAAACACATGAAAAAGAGGTGAATTCCCTAATGAATGAGGAAGGGCAGACATTGTACCTATTTTTAAAAATCAGGTAGGTGGTAGGACCTAGATGCATCAGCTTAGCCTCAATACCAGAAATATTCTGGAAAAACTTGTTAATTAGTTTGGATGCACCCTGCGGACAAGGTGATAGGGAATAGCTGACATGGATTTGTCAAGGAAAAAAAGAAAAGTCATATCAAATCAATCCAAGTTCTTCTTGTGGCAGAGTAATTGCCTAGTGGACAAGGGAGAAGCTAAAGATTTGATATATCTTGACATTAGTAAGCATTTTCTCACAGTCCCATTTGGCACTGTCATACACAGATTCCAGAGAAACACAGCCCAGTGGAAATTGTCACATGGAGGGTGCAAAACAGTTTGAAAAGCTGAAATCCATCACTGCAGGATGAAAAACGTCAGATCAGGAGAATTTTCCAGTAAAATTAACCAATATAATTAACAACAATGTAAAAGCAATTAGAAAATTACTACGAGAAGCTGGTACTAGTATAATTAATAGATTGAATAATTAATTAATTGATAGCACAAGGATGGCTTTCTAGGGAGTTTGTAGAGTCTTTGTCATTAGAGGCTTTTAAGAGTGAGTTAGACTATTGTGTATTGGGGATAAGTTTTCTTAAGTTCAGTGGACGGATGTGACTAGACAGATGTTTGATGCTCCCTGTGCCTTGATGATGTCTTCACTACTTTGTTTCTCCTTGGCTCTGTCACAACTTCTGACATTACTTTGGGGTGTTCATTTGCTTGCTTCTTACCTCGAGCCTTTCTATGTCTTATAAAATCCTTGACATCTAAAGGATCCAAAATAGAGGCACTGCCTGACACAGTTTAGGAAGGTTTTGGACCGAAATTACTGTATAAGCACAAAGTTTTCTCATTATGTGACAAATAAGAAGTTATTTGTGCCATAATTTTCTAGAGATAGCTATAAGTTAGAGAGTTATCAGTCTGCCTATTGTGTGTGTGCATGTATAGATGTACAAAACAGAAAGATTGTATATAATTTCCTTTAATTATATTTTTGCCTATTAAAAGCCAACTGATTGCGTTTTGTACCACATGATCAATGGTGTTAAATCACTTGCATTTCATTGCTGAATATTTATTTTTTGAGATTCAGTACTTGAGGCTATAATAGATTTCCCAATTCTAAATCACAAAATTATGTTCTTCCTAAATTACAGTGTAACTTGCAGCAGAAGATGCTTTGTGTCCAAATATAGGGTTTTCTGTTTTGTGTGAACTGCAAAAGCATTCTGTTAAAGATAGTTTTGCATAAACTAGCATTTGTTTTACTGTATTCAGTGTGTTTATAGAATAATCTATATTTATTTAACATCCCTCCTACCATACACATGGGAATACAATAAAAGAACTTTCAAGTTGTGAAGTGAAATATTTCAATTCTGGAAAACATGAAGCACTGAAATTCTGTGGGTTGGAGGTTTTTTGGGTTTTTGTGAGTTTGGTTTGGTTATAGTTTTTGGGGTTCTTTTATTTTTACCTCATTTGCTAAATGATCATAATTCGGCTGTGTCTGATCACACAATCTCATAATATTCTTCTGCTCTTGAGTGTGTTCTTGAAGCTGCTCTTAGCTGACATAAATAGACTTGACAAACCACATGCAAACTGTAGAAAAAGATTTGTTTCCTTGTAATGGAATGAAAGAAAATGATGTCTATAGGTAATGGCAGCCAAAATGCTCTCAAAAAATAAAATTTCCTCCCTTTATCAATAAATACAAACCTCAAAAAAGGAAACTGCAGTGTGAGAGGTCAGAGGAATCTACTACAAAGCTTTGAGTGATTACAGCACCTATGCTGACATGTTCCTCATATTATATCTTTTAAAGTGGCTGCTTCTCAGCAGCTGCCCATTCAGTGAGCAGAGATACAGAATCATCTTGCACCTAGCACAGTGAGGAGGTTCTCCCTAGAGTTAGGGAAGACTCCCAGAATAACATATCAGAATACCTATGTAGAGTCTTTCAAAGACATCTTACTTCTAGTCTACCACATGGTTTTGGGTTTTATTCCACTGAGGACGAATATGAGATAAAGTTATCTTGGAGCTTATCCTAGCATTGAGTTAAAAATAAGGCTTTTTCCTCCCAGTATGTTGTTAGGTCATAAAACATCTCTCAATGTGGTAGCTCACAGCAAGTCACTTCTCCAACTTCTCACTAGTTAGTTGAGGGATCAGGAAAACACCCTTTCCAAAGAAACAATTTCCAACCATTTTAAAATGCTGTCATTTTTCCCATTTGAACTTTTAGAGGTGCAAAGTCATTTTTCAGTTTTTGAGGACTGCAAACCAGTCCTCAAAGTGTTTAAATAACCTTAAAATTGAAGTGTTTAAGTAACATAAATCTATAATTAAGTGAAGGCAGTTTTTATAGGCAGGAGCATAAGCAACACATCTTTGGATCATAAGCCTCTTTAGCACCATTACTCCATTTATGAATTTAACTTGAGAGCACAGTGTGTGGAGGCCAGATTAGTAGAGCTAGAGCAACCAGAGGAAAATTAATATTATGTGGCAGATAACCGCCTTTCAAATACCGTCAGTCTTCCCACTCACCTAGAAACTTTACTCTCTTTTCTTTGAATCTAATGTCTTGCCTTCCTATTTAGCAGGATTCCTATTTGACCCCAAATGGGGGAGTCAAATGAAGTACGACCTTCAGTTGACTTCTTTATCAGTCTGTGCCTTAATTAATACTCTGTGGAAGATCGTGTCTGCATGGGTTAGCCACTGTTAACACCTGAATTTCTTGGGTGTAATGTGGCCTCTGTTTCAAATCCTGATTTCCCAAACCAAGGCAAACACTATGTTTCTGTCTCACACACAAATTATGAGTGAAAATTTGAGACCTATTGCTGTCTGTTCTCCCAGTGTGGGTAACCAGAGAACTGACCCATATAACAAAAATAATCTTTAGCCCAGCATTTTCAGTACTATTGGAGGTACATGGATGCACATTCTCTGTTATGACCTGCCTCCAGAAATGGGGTAACTCAGGTTCTTTTTAATAGATCCATCAGGGTAGATTAAAGTGAAAGGACACTGAATGACTGGTGTTCTTATAGCTATATCTATATCATTTATGTATGCATGGCAGGTTTATTTTTGAACAATTTAGTTGCAATTGAAAGAAGCTATGTAGCCATTTTGACTATTGTCTATAGAAATATAACAATATAAAAGTATATAATATTAATAATATAAGGGAAAGAAAGAAGGAAAAAGAAAGGATAAGAGCACATAGTGGAAAGATATCACCATCCGTGGATGAAGTGACAAGGCGTGATTGTCACAATTTCAAGGTGTGTTGGTTGGGGTGATGCCATTGGGATGTAGGAAGACGACACAATACAAAGTTTGATGGGTTACATGCACTCAGGTTCAGGTGGGAATGCCCATGGCAGTGGAGTTCTACGCTGTCTCATGTAATGCTGTGGATCATCCACAGTCCTCTGGTGGAAGGCCCAAGAAGTGAGCCTGGGGACACTTGGGGGGTCTTTGGTAGTTTATGAGTCCTGCTAAGACGTGACAGCTGCCCCTTATACCAGTGTAGTGGAACCAGTTATGTCCCATCAGAAGGGATAAGCACCTTCAGGTCTATTTGTGAATATCCCAATACTTCCTCCAGGGAGGAATTTTGCACCTGAGCCTCATTGGGAGGGTATCAACATAATGAAAAGCATTACCTCATCTTAAAGGATGTACTTTTTATTTTCCTTTTCCCTTGTCTTGCTCAAAATCCAGCTTGTTGTAAAGTAAAGGTCAGTGCATCACGGTCATCTTCCAGTGATGGAAGAGCGCCCCTTCTGCACCTGGGCTGTTTTTATGCAGATCAGAGGTTTCATCACCACAAAACCAAAAATTCTCCTCATCTCTTTCAGTCAAGGGAGGTGCAAATCTGGGCTCAGCAAAGTACACTGCTGTTTTTGCAAATGGCTGATTATTTGAGTCATTAACATTTAACATCTCATTCTCTCACCTTTTCTAACAAAAAAAAAGAAAAAAAAAAGTTGTTCAAAAATCTCTCAGATGACTCAATTTTGCTGAAATACCTAGAAGTCAGTTGCATGGGTAGTTACGTCAATCTTGGTGAGGACACAGTGAAGAGGTTGATGGAATTCTTGTCTCCAATAGGCATCGTCAAAAACTTCAGGTTCAGCTACACATGAAACAGAATCCAGTCATGCTGCTGTTCATGTTCTTTACACAATTACTTCCACTCAATTTTTCACTTCTGTTTAAACCCTGATTCATCTCAACTATGTTTATGTACTTAAAAGAGGCACTTTATTTGGAAAAGTAAGCGTACTTAGCTAAGGAGAGAGAAAGGCACCTCCACTGAGGCAACAATTCAGAATTAAGACAGTCTCAACCCGCCACAGAGGCTTGTCTTTGTCCTCTGACAACAGCCAGTGCCTACAGCAATCAGGCTCCCAAATTAGGTCCTCAGTTAACTGGGTCAATCAGGATCCATCTGGGACTTTTTCTTAAATTAGATTTAGCATTGCTACTCTCCTTTTTTTGCTTCTTTTTTACATTACCTGAAGATAAAATTCTTACACTTGATTAGTTTTTGCTCTGTGCTACAATCTAATATACACAATGTAAGCAAATAGGTAGGTGATATTACGCTGTGATCCTGGCAGACTCTCTAAGCCAATTAGGGTCAATGTAGATCAGTTTTATGCCTGCAGGGAGTAGGGGGTAGCCAAACACTAAATGATTCAGAGAAGCAGCAGAGAGTATGGTAGCAGGAACAATAGGACTGCCTTGGGTCTTTGTATTAGTTCAAAAAATACAAGGGAAGAAAAATGTGTGCATAAGTCTAAGCCTTCAGCTTCCTGGCCTATGAGGAAATGGTGATTTCAACTTGCAATATCCCGAGTGGCAGTTGCTATCTAGCGGTATCACCTTATCTGCTGGACAGCTGTACACCTGTAAATGCTGACTTTCAGTTGTTGTATTGGCAGGGACTGTGGGGATTAGGCCAGAATTCACACATGCGGTTGTTAAATTCCTAAGCTGAACCTTCTAACAAATGTTGCACACAGATCTTCAACACAGCAGGAACAATTATACGTGAATATTATGCTTCTTTTTCAGGAGGAATGTTGACACTAATTCATCTAAAAAAGGAATGAGCACAGGGAGTTTGCTGACTACAGTGCAGGTGAAATTCATAAACAAATGAGATTCCATTGCTACAGGAAGGAGTCAGACAGTAATGATGTGACAGTAAGCACCAGAGTCAAGATATCTAGGAAGAAAAAAAGCAAGGGTTAAATCATAGGTGTGGCAGTTCAACATACTTCCCTACACATTACATATTAAATGTCATGTTCAAATATCAGAAAGATGAAAAACTGTACAATGATGAATGCAGGAGACTTCTATACACCCAAATACTCTCTTGATATATTATTTTTAAAGGGTGAACTGAAATAATGTTATGTAGGAGAAAAAAATAGTTTCTTGGACTAAAATATAAATCTGTAATTCATTGTCTCCTTAGTCTGTTTTCCTAATCCGTAAAATAGGAATGATAATCTCATCGGGTCACCCACTATCTACACAGTGAAATTCCTGTTCAGAGATTTTAAGTCCAGAGGCTCAAACAGTTCAGCATATCTGATACTCCTATACGCAAAAAAAAAAAAAAAAACCAAAAAAAACCCAAAAAAAATCATTAATTATTCTTTTATTCTTGAATTTAGCCTTGTAATTGACATTTGAATAAATAGAAGCCTCTTACAAAAAAAGGTCTGAGCTTTCTTGGAAGACTATAAGACATGGAGACTGTCTTCTCTGATAGCTTTTGATTAAAAATAAATGTCTCATTTCCAGCTTGAATCGATCTATCTTCAGTCACTGTTTCTGGAGATGTGTTTCTTTCCTAGTCTGTAAATCTCACAGGGTAGCACAGTGGACCTTGAACTCAATACCACTAGATAGCCACGTAATAAGAGCAAGAACAGTTCTTTATTTTACTCAGCTGCAGTAATATTTGATGTTGAGAAGTGCGGGGGAAGGGTTTGATCTAAAGATATTTGTGTTGCCAATAGTTCTTCTCAGCCTCCCTTAAATTTATTAATGTTCCCACTTTCAGTTGGTAAAGGGGGAAAAAATGATCTGTTGTATTACAGGGTAATTTGAGCCTGTTCATTGTAAATGCACAGGAGATATTTTCTCAGCAGTCCTAGCATGAGACTACAGTGCAATCTAAGAGCAACAAATCACTGCAATAACCCAATGGTCAAAAAATTAATTAATATAAAGAATTTTAAAAGCCAAACAATTTTAATTTATTTTTATCCTTTCAGACATAAAAACGGCATTTAAAGGCAGAGTCATTACACTGTGCTTTTCACTTGATAAACAAACAAACCTCTGCTAATAGTTTTCAACACTTCCTTTGCTATAGTTGAGACAGTTTATGTTCTGCATACTTGATGGTTTGTTGAGATTTAAATGATGGGGTTTAAATCCACCCCTGTGTGCTATAATATGGGTATGTTGGTAGAGGTAGATTAATGTTCATGTTTGGCACAATACCTCTATGCCACGCAAAGATTCATGCTTTACAAACAAAACAAAAAAAACTCAAAGCCAGTCCAAACCAAACCAAACCAAAAACCCCTCAGAATAACATGCCTTTTAAGGCATGCTTTTCTGTCAGTTCTGCTAGTCTTGGTAAAAAAAGGGACAGATCTGGACTTGGGAATTGTTGACTTGAGTAAATAAGAATGTAAAAGTAGGAAAACCTGAAATTAGTTGACCTCCAATTTGATCTCTCCATCTATTGCTGGATGGTAGCTGCTACAAGGAAAGGAGATGAATGTTTTTACTTCCTCAGAAAGAAGAAAAGACCTAAATGATGCACCTATAAGGCTAGGTAGGGCACATCTTCCCTTGTTGGAGAATATATAGTGGTGTTTCACAGGATCAGTATCGGGCCAGTTTTAATCTTTGTCTATGATTTGCACAAGGAGGTTGAGTGTCTCTTCAGACAATTTGCAGACAGCACCAAACTGGGCAGCAGAATCGATCTGCCAGAGGGCAGGAAGGTTCTACAGAGAGATCTGAACAGTCTGGATAAGTGGTCTGAGGCCACCTGTGTGATGTTCAACAAAGTGTTGGGTTCAACTCTTCAATCACAACAATCCCAGGCAATGCTATGGGCTGGAGAAAGAGTGGCTGGAAAGCTGCCCAGTGGAAAAGGACCAGGAGCTGCTGTTTGATGGGGGCTGAATATGAGCCAGAATGGAAGGCCAATGGCATCCTGTACAAGCAATAGTGTGACCATCAGGACCAGGGCAGTGACTGTCCCCCTGTACCTCAGCACAAGGTGAGGCCACACTCTCATATCCTGTGTTCAGTTCTGGGCCTCTCACTACAACAGAGACACTGAGGGGCTGGAGCCAGTGTCAAGAGTTAAAGAAAGCAATTAAAATGTCTTGAAACACTGTCAAAGAGGGAAGTTTGTGTAAAATAAGCCACTGCAACAGGAACAGATGGAAAAAAGGAAGGCACTAATTTCAGGCTTAAACAAGGACAAAGGTTTAGAATTAGCACACTAGACATAAAACCACTGTGCAGAGAGTTGGAAAAAGCACAGATGCTTTTTCCTATGCTTTTTCTTCCGATCACAACAGGAAGATACCAGGCCTGGTGAAGCAGATCTAAGTAACCTATTTGGAAAAATATTCCCACCGTGGCACACTGTAAGAAAGGAAGGAAGTCTTTGTACACATACCATCCCAAGTTGTGGGAACAGCACATGTGCCTCTAGATACCCAGAACTTGGACTGTATAAAAGAGGTACCTCCAGAAGAACACTCTGGAGACCCCCATGACTGAGCAGACTAGAAGAAGAAGGGCCAGATGGATACTGCAGGAGTCCATGTGATGATGGCTATAATCTCTCTCACTTTCTCTTTCTTTCCTTCTCTTTCTTCTCCTCATCTCTTCCTTACCAAAATAAAATCCCTGCTATTGACTCTGGCATATGGTCTCCTTTGCACCTGATTCAGACAAAGGCATCTTTTAATAATCAGACCCTGACATTACTTAAGAAGTGGGATCATAGCAACCTGTCCAGAGAAGAACAATGAAGCTGGGGGCAGGTCTGGAGCACATGTTTTATGTGGAGCAGCTGAGGGAGCTGAGGTTGTTCATCCTGGAGAAAAGGAGGCTTAGGGAAAACCCTATCTTTCTCTACAACTATTTTAAAGGAGGTTGCAGTCAGGTGTGGGTCAGTCTTTTTTCCCATGTACCAAGCAACAGGACAAGAGGAAATAGTCTCAAGTTGTGCCAGGGGAACTTTACATTGTGTATTAGAAAAAAGTTCTTCCC